>OX031011.1:25795022-26044496 GCA_943735925.1 Pollenia amentaria
CACTTAAAACAAAAACAGCAACTGAAGTATTTCAAATTAGGTGGAGTGCCCAAAAACTTGCAGACTGATGATGGTAAAGAATTTTTCAATAAACAATTTAACACCCTCATGCACAAACATAATATCAATAACTACTCAACATATAGTATAATGAAAGCCTCGATAATAGAACGATTTAATCGAACTCTAAAAGGAATGATGTGGAAAGAATTTAGTTTAAATGGTTCATGTTATTGGCTTCATATTTACAAAGATCTAATTAATAAATATAATAGCAAAGTTCATCGCACCATTAAAATGGCACCAACTGACGTTAATTCTAACAACGAAATAAAATTATTGAAAACCGTATACAATCATTTAAATATATTTAAAAAATCTAAATTTAATGCTGGAGATTATGTACGCATAAGCAAATATAAACACATTTTTGAAAAAGGTTACACCCCCAACGGGACGACCGAAATTTTTAAAATTAAAACCTTAAAAAATACTTATCCCGCAACATTCAGATTGGAAGACTATCTTGGAAATCCAATAAAGGCCGGTTTCTATGATGATGAACTTTCAAAAACTTGATTTCCTGATACCTACCTTGTTGAAAAAATTCTTAAAACTAAAGGAGAAATGGCATATGTAAAATGGTTGGGATTTTCAAATCAACATAATTCTTGGATAAATAGAATTGATAAATTGCAGTTTGTAAGAAAGAGTAGATACAATAATAGCAATAATTGTACCTTAGAGTTAATGTATTATTATTAAATAAGAAAAAACTAATTTAAATAAATTATTTTTAAATAAAGAATATTACGTTTTTAACTTTATTTACAATTCAACAGTCGAAATGTCAATAACTCTAACGTTAAGCTCTAACTCAACAGAGTTGACAGCTAACTATTTTCCTTCAATTGAGTTAGATGGAAAATATGTGTATGCATATAATAGTATTCCAAATGTAGAGGTAAATAATAATATGTTTCATATTGGTGAACAAGCAATTGAAATTCCGATTGGATCTTATGAACTAAACGACATAATTGATTATATTAAAGAACAATATCAACGATATAGTCCTGAAAATAAAATTAATATTGAGGCTAATAATAATACGATGCAAGTTAGAATAAAAAACTCTAATGATGCAATATGCTTTCATAAGGAAAATACAATTGGCAAGCTTTTAGGATTTAAAGAAAATATTTTATTACCTCATAAAGACTACTACTCAGATCTTCCAGTTTATATTTTTAAGGTTAATCTTTTACGAATTGAGAGTAATATAGCTGTCAACACATACATGAATAACTCTCAAGCACATACTTTGCATGAGTTTGGCATTAATGTCCCACCTAGGAATCTCATCTATTTGCCAGTGGTTGATCAAGACGGTGATTTACTTAATTTCCGAGGAGAGGAAATTACAATTCGATTACATTTAAGGCCAATAAAATAATGATAATATGCAAGAAGAATATACTTAAAAACAAAGTATTACATTCTTCTTCTGCTAACAAAATATTGAAAAATAAATTAAATTCAAAGAATTCATTAAAAAATATAAACTTAACGCAATCAAATAAAGAATTTCTAAAATCATTAAATTTAAAATTGAAGAAACTATGAGTTCAATAATATATGTTCTGGATAAACCTTTGTCAGATGAAAATATAATTAAAAAGGCCTACCATACGTATACCCCAATATACAATCTTACAATAATAACGATGAAATTCGTATTACAATACAAAATCAAGACTTGTATGTTTTGCCGTCGGAAAGTTTTATCTTCTGCAGCCAACTTTAAATTAAAAAATAATTTTGTAGCACGTATATTTGATGAAATCCGTTACGAAGTAATTGGTGTTGAAATTGATCAAACGAGACATTTAGGAACATCAAGTACTATTACAAATTTGGTTTCATTATCACCAACAGATAGTAATGGAATGCAAAATGCTGGATGGAATAAAATTGATGATATTGATCTTGTAAATGGCTATTTTAATTTTTATGTACACTTAAATCGTTTTTGGGATTCGCTGAAGACTATAACAAAATATTATTGAACGCAAAACATGAATTGATTGTATTACGTAATAAAAATGATGAGAGTCTTGTATATTCAACTGTTTCTACCGAAAAGGCTAAATTAACAATTTAAAGTATATCGTGGAGAATTCCTCATGTACAACTATCTGATTTTAGTAAATTAAATACGATAAAAATAATAAACCGTGGTACTTCAATACCAATTGCATTTAGAAGTTGGGATTGTCATATAAATCCACAACAAAATATGCCAACAAATCATGTTGTTGTTGTTTTTTTAATTCTTTTTTTCTGCATATCTCGAGAGCGGCAAGACCTACGGCTTTCAAATTTAGTACAAACATGTTGCTTGCCAATACACAAACTCTCTAAAAAAATGGGCGGGATTGGAGAAGTGGGTGTGGCACTTCCCATACAAAGACGTTGATCTTTCCGAGTCCAAGTTTTGTTACCAAAGTAAATGGTAAGGTGTATAAATCTATCAAATCGATTGGAAAATGCCCGAGTTATTAAGTTAAGTTCGCATGCGTACCAGTGGTCGAGTAGTCTAGCCGTTATGTCAGAAGTAATCGTCTGAGTGTTGACGGGTTCAAATCCCATTCGATAAATTTTTTTTTCTCTTGGTATTTATAAATTATTTTTAATTAAATAAAAAATATATCAGTTTTTGCTATTTTTACTTTTATATCCTTAAAAAAACACCTTTTTATAAAATTTAGAGTTTTGTTCTAAATAAATGCGCATTTTTTTGTGGCTAATAATTTTATACAAAAACCAAACAATTTATTTTTGGTAATACCCTTAATATCTCAAAACAAGAAATTCCGACTTAAGCCATTATTATTTAATGCCACAGATATATTATATATGTAGATTATTCTTATCGCACCATGGTGAAGGGTATATAAGATTCGGAAGAGCCGAATATAGCACTCTTACATGTTTTTTTCTTTCTTTAAATTTAATTATTATTATTGATCTAAATACAGGTAAACATTATTTTTAAGAAACTTATGAATAAATGAATATATTTTAACTTTTATTGTATTAAAACAAATGTATTTAGATGTAATCTAATATATTAAATAATAAAATAAATTTTAATATGTATAAATACAAAGCCTTTTATTTTTATTTTATTAATCACTGCCATCTCAATAGTAATAAACAAGCAACATTATTCTTATTAAATTTCCATATAAGTGTTAATTCTATCTCTAAAGTGACCCCAAGATAAAGTAAATAATCTTCCATTATATTTCTTTTATCATATGTATGATTTTAGTACAAACATGTTGCTTGCCAATACACAAACTCTCTAAAAAATGGGCGGGATTGGAGAAGTGGGTGTGGCACTTCCCATACAAAGACGTTGATCTTTCCGAGTCCAAGTTTTGTTACCAAAGTAAATGGTAAGGTGTATAAATCTATCAAATCGATTGGAAAATGCCCGAGTTATGACCAAATTACTGAAATACCAATATTTACTTTTTTTTATATAATTATTTTCTTGATCATTTTTCCATTTGTTCACAGGCACCAGCATCATGTCCAATATGACTTCCGTTATCACTCTGCTTTTAAACTGTGATCTATTTAACGAAATAATTTCTACAAATAGAGATTGGGAATTTTTGCATCTTAAAAACTTGCAAAAACAGATAAATCTATTGTATGGCAACACGCCAGTGGTGGTGGTGTATTTCCTTTTTCGCATATTCACCTTTCATACCCAAACAACAAACTCACACAAAGATATTTGCTTATATGAAAAAAATATTCCACGGCCTATTTACTTATATTAAAGTTAAGTTCGCATGCGTACCAGTGGTCGAGTGGTCTAGCCGTTATGTCACAAGTAATCGTCTGAGTGTTGACGGGTTCAAATCCCATTCGATAAATTTTTTTTTCTCTTGGTATTTAAAAATTATTTTTAATTAAATAAAAAATATAACAGTTTTTGCTATTTTTACTTTTTTATCCTTAAAAAAACACTTTTTTTTTAAAATTTAGAGTTTTGTTCTAAATAAATGCGAATTTTTTTCTGTGGCTAATAATTTTATATAAAAACCAAACAATTTATTTTTGGTAATACCCTCAAAACAAAGAAATTCCGACTTAAGCCATTATTATTTAATGCCACAGATATATAATATATGTAGATTATTCTTATCGCACCATGGTGAAGGGTATATAAGATTCGGAAGAGCCGAATATAGCACTCTTACTTGTTTTTTCTTTCTTTAAATTTAATTATTATTATTGATCTAAATACAGGTAAACATTATTTTTAAGAAACTTATGAATAAATGAAAATATTTTAACTTTTATTGTATTAAAACAAATGTATTTAGATGTAATCTAATATATAAAATAATAAAATAAATTTTAATATGTATAAATACAAAGCCTTTTATTATAATTCTGTGAACTTTTTTCAAAACAAGACCATTGGTAATACATTGTTTTAAAACTCTATAATGTATAGTGCAATTTTCTTTAGCCGTCAAATCTGCTATTAATTTTTCAAATTTAGACTGCCCTGGAGTTTTATTTTGTGGACAAAATGGTAGATTATTATGAATGTCATGAAGAGAGTCAGGATATTCAAGATCAACCTCTAAAATATAACCATATTCTGAGTTATCTGTGATATTTTCAACTTTAAAATTTTCCATATCTTCATTATTCATCCATTCAAATTCCTCATAAGGTAGATATTCAGACATTGCCCACCCATATAAATTGTTAGCATCTAAACACATCAAATACTCTAATGCTTTTTTGTCATCGAAATTTTCCATATACTTGTGGTTTGCCTTAGAATATATTTTGGAGCATTGAACTAATCTGCCTTGTATTCCATTTTGCATAAAGAGGTATTTTTCACTATCAGTAAATAGCTCTAATGTAACTTCTGTTATCTTAAGCATTGCATCCCAATAGAGACCAGGTGCAGTGTAGTACTGACAAGTATCTAAATTATAAATACTCTTACATATTTTTCTGAAGTTTTCAAATATGTCTGTTAAGAGAAGAACATCAGATATTAGGTAGAGTTCTGTATAGTCAAGAAGGTTCTTGCACTTGAATTCACTCCATACTTTTTGAGCATGTTCGTAATCGACTACATTGCATTCCTCATTACTTAAAATATTGAAAAAATTTTCTCTACTTGGTAGTTGATTTTCATTAAACCTTTTCATTGAATCCATGTAAGAATACGGAAATACACCCTTCCTCCTGATAAAATTAAATTGACTATAATTAGTAAACGTTCTCGGACTGTTAGAAAATCATTAATATCAAGATTTTTAGCTAAAGAATCTAAATTCGAAGACATAAACCTAATTGAATCTAAAAACCTAATATCAAATCCACGATTTTTATCTATATTGATATAAACAGAAAGTGAAATATAACGCTCTTTATGTAAAGGAATAACTTTTATTGTGGCATTTTTTATTGTTGACAGCTCTTTAAAGAAAAGATGCATGTCATAAGCAGAAAGATTATGGAAGATCACTGGTATAAAATTGGGATTTTTGTATTTCAAAGTACATTCATTATGAGCAGCACCTCGAAAATTACCAGTGAGCTGGCAGTGGTCTCTAACTTTATCATTATATAAAATTGTGTAACATATGTGACAATTTGTTGATTTATTAAAAATCTGAATATCATGTATTGTCATTATTATTTTCTCTACTTTAGACAGGTACTGATTACAAATATCTGTTGCATCTTTAACAATTTTGTCAACAAAAACTTTTGATGCTTCTTCTCCAAAATAATAAAATGGTTATTTTATGAATCCTTAAAACTACATTTAATATAATAACTAAAAGCACATGGAATGTGCTTTTGAATATTTGTTGTCTTACTACTTAAGGTGCGGTCAGACATGGCAAACATTTGCCGAAAAACGTCAAATATTTGTTTGCCGTAATGTGACCACAAAATATTTATTTGCGACAAACAGGAAAACTGGGCTAATAAATTTGTTTGGTGTCAAACAAAAATGCTTTTAATGTGACCACTCAATAACAAATATTTGCCTGTATTTTGAGCAAACAAATATTTGTTCTTACAATTATTTTGTAAGACCAAACAGTAGCACATAACTGCTATTGGGAAAAACATAAAAAAAAATACCACTAAAATCAAATAAAAAAACACAAAGTATTGTAAAAATATTTTTGTAAAATTTAACATTTATCTAATTTATTTATTAAAAAAAACACATTTTTGATATTCAGTATTTTTTGTTGTTGTAGCCAAATCGTCGTGCGGCTACTGCCTTGGATCAAAAATAAAAAAGTTATCTAATTATTGTATAAAACCATTCTTGAGTAATTACCATTTTAAAAAAATTGATTACGAAATATAAAAATAACACTGAGATCATAAATAATCGATTTAAAACTTAATCTTTTCAAAAATATTTAAGCAATTTTACACGATATGTATTTTGCGTTGGGTTTGTCAGATGTTAAGTCCATATGTTATTTCACATGTCTGTCAAAATTGATAATTACAGAAGGTTAATCATTTTTGCTTTCACACGTTCCTTTTTGGTTTTATCTGACATAACCTAAAAACATTCACATTAGCAAACTATTTACTGATATATATTTATATTCACTTGTTATCGTATTTTAGTTAATTAAAAATGTTGTTTTTTTAAGAATATGTGTAAAAAAATCGATTTTAATATATATTTGCTTCCACAAACAAACGACTTGCAAAACAGCTGATGTCAGATGGTTTGTCAGATCAAAATAGAACACGCTCTAATTTAAAGAAATTCCTCTATATTTTCCATCACAATTTGTATAATAGTGTTTTGGCAAATAAATTTATATCTTTTGACAGTTTGGTCAAATATTTTGCTTCGGCAAATATTTTTTTAAGTGTGGCCATATGGAGAACATGTTTGCTAATATGTGTGTTTGCCGCGATTTGACATCTGTTCGAGCAAATAAATGTGCGTAGTGTGACCACAAAATGAAACCTACATTGTTTTGAAAAAATTTTTGCCAAATAAAGGCAAACATATTTGGGGCTAATATTTGCCATATGTGACCGTACCTTTACACTATCATTGATTTTCTCCAAAACTGATTCAAAATCGGCCTAAATCACGAACGGAACATCAACTTGCTTCTGGTGGCTTACAAAAGATATGAACGCATCTTCGGGATTGGGCTTGGAAATCGATTCATCATGTGTATGGTGTAGATACGAATTACAAACATAAATTTTGCTCTTATGTGAGGTTATACTAGATCGTATTAGTCTTAAATAAATAAAAATAGTTTTAATTATATTTAAAAACAAATAAGTATATACATATATGTATATTTATAAATGTAAAGAAAAACTTACTTGGAAATATCATTAATGAGAACATAGTGAATCTTTTCACCGGAATGCAAAAGCAGTAAATTTATATGGATAGTTTTTTCCTCAATCGTTATATAATATGGTCCAACGATTGACTCACCATTATATCTAAATAAATTTACGCTTGCATCATTTTGGTTTTAAAACCTTTTTATCGATTTTAAAGTCAGAGGAAATTCTAATGCCTCAAAATTCAACTCCAAGTCACCCACAGCAATTTTATTATTATAATTATTTATATTATATGAATTGCACTTTCTTCTTTCTTTGTTGCTTAAGTCACTACAGAGTGCTGCAATTAAACACCATTTAAAGCAGAAAACATCTTTATTTTCCACATTTATGCATGCTCCTTTAATATTGCTTATGCTCTTGGGCAATGGTATAAGTTGCTAGCCTTGTTTACATTTAGTTCTACATAATTTCTTTTAGTGAGTTTCCATCCACTGTCCCTTTCCTGAAATTCACTCATTTTAGTGGATATTTCGTCGGCATGTTTGTCATATGACTCACTGATATCCTCAGCAAGCGTTATTAACATAATTTTGGAAATGTGCACAATTGATGCTAATTTAATTTCATCGTCCACCAATTTCATATATTCACATAACAACTCCATGTTAAATTTAAATGTAGTGTGTTTGATGCCACATCTTTTTAATTCTTCAATTACAATTGCCTTCGCATCTCTAAAGAAATCCTCCGGAAACAGAATTTCTTCCTTTTCATTTACAAATCTATAGGTTTCAATTCTTCCTTTAAAATAACTTTGTCTCACAGTTAATGTTTTATTAATATTAGTTGTTTGACAATTTTCTATATGGCGATATGTTCTCATATGCGCATTAAATGATGTTGTCGGTATTAATTCATTGCATTCATCACAATGTTTATCATTAGCACTTTGAAGAAGAGGTGCTTGGATGGTAGTATTGTGAGCTTCTTTATGTTCAATGAATTTTCTTGAACTAATGAAAAGTTTCTTGCAGATGGGACAAACTGTATTTAAAAATCCACAAACTTGTTTTTTCAAAACCGAAAATTTTCAACTGGTTTGGAAACTAGAAAAATTATGCTCTATCTAATTCGATATAGCATTGCCATCCACTAAAAACTGTATTTAAAAATCCACAAACTTGTTTTTCAAAACCGAAAATTTTCAACTGGTTTCGAAACTAGACAAATGAGGCTCTATCTAAATATATCATTCCTATCACAGGGTTTGGGAACTAGAAAAATGGTTCGGAAATATGATAAATCATTACCGGAACCGCATTACCATCCACATAACCGCAACCGCATTATCATCCACATTACCAACCTCATTACCGGAAACTGGAAAGATCCCCATTATCTATAAAATGTAGCTCTGTGTGATATTTTGTACACTAACTGCACATTTCACGATGTCGAAAGAACGCTTTCTTTCGCACAAATACATATGAAACAAAAACAAATTTTTGAAAATTTGTTTATGCTTAACACGTATTTGTGCGAAAGAAAGCGTTCGTTCGCATTAAGTGAAATCGGCAGTAACACCCAACTTTCACGATGATCTAAAAAACAAGTCGTTTTTATATTTCTTTTTTAAAGCAACTTTAAATCAACTTTACACCATGGTTCTTTTTTTTGTAGCCAGGGTTGATTTTTTTCTGATTTTCTTCGTTCCTTATTCGTGAAAAACATTAACAATTTTTTTAATTTTTATAAATAAATTTTTCTATATTTTAAAAAGCAATTGTCATTTTAAAATAAGAATAAAACATAAATTAAAAAACACTTATAAGTGCAAAGAGGAATGTCAAAATAGAAACCCAGAAAATACGATTCTCTTTTTTCCTACCCTGCTTATTTCTCTACCCCGCTCGCTCACAAACGAAAAAAAATGATTTAAAACAAGTTAGAGTGCTATATTCGGCTGTGCCGAATCTTTGATTCCCTCCACCGACAGGAGTGGGCTCTATATGATAAATACATATATATTATTAACTCATCTTCACAAAAACGAACGTCAGCATTAAAATTGGTTGCGGTTTAGACATGAATTAAATTATTGACCGACAATAAGAAAATTTTATGCGTTTCTTGTTCGAACTTTTAGGCGCACTAAACTGTTTTCCGAGAGTAGGGTTTGTAAGGGACCTAGGGTAAATTATGGACCAATCTTCCGGAAATATGGTAGTGTACTTCCTCTTCCTATAAAACGGTGATGTCAATTTGATAGCATTATTTATTACGGTTTTAGGCGCAATAAACTGTTTTCCGGGAGTAGGGTTTATATGAGACCTAGTGTAAATTATGGACCGATCTTCAAAAAATTTTACAGTTTGATTTCTGGTCCTATAAGACTATGACGTACCAAATTTTGGTATGCTAGCGTTACTTATTGCGGTTTTAGAAGTACTAAACTGTTTTCCGGGAGTAGGGTTTATTTGGGGCCTAGTGTAAATTATGGACCGATCTTCAAGAAATTTTACAGTGTGATTTCTGGTCCTATAAAACTGTGACGTACCAATTTTAAGTATGCTAGCGTTATTTATTGCGGTTTTAGCCTTACTAAACTCTTTTCCGCGAGAAGGGTTTATATGGGGCCTATGGTCAATTATGGACCGATCTTCACGAAATTTGACAGTCGTATAAAGCGAATTCGAGCAAAATTTTATGTCATTCCACCATTTATGTTAGTTTTTGTATCAAAATTATCAATTTTATAAGGGTGGAGGTTCCAAATTCTGATTCATAGTTCTGATCCTACTGAATCGATGTTGCTGGATTTCAATCCCAAGCTGCTTAGGATAATTAGAAATTTGAGACCAAGTTTGTTCTTATCTTTTGCGTTTTTCTAAAGTGAGCGTGTTTTCAACAGACGGACATGGCTAAATCGACTTAGAATTACTCAAGGAGCCAGAATATATAAATTGTATGGGGTCTTAGATGTATTATAAAAAAGTTTCATATGGAATGACAAACTTAGTATACCCTCATTCACCACGGTGGTGGTGGTGGGTATAAAAAGAGGGGAAACAATCATCGTGAAAATTTGATGTAACACATTCTTACATTTATACACTGCAAGAAGACTGCATGTCATTTAATAGTTATATGACGGGTAGTGCTAACCGCTATTGTGGTTATAGTTTCTATTGTATTATTTAGAGCAAAATGAAAGTAGTGACCGAAACCTTGTATACATGTGATTTTGCCTCTCTCTAACTTATTATGTCGCTCTCTCTAACTCATTAATTCAATGTAAAATTGTTGCAAGTGTGATAGTAAAAAAATGTTTTGTTTTTTGCTTTGGTGAGTCATTTCTTGTAGGGTATGTATTAACATTTTGTCACAAATTTTATTAAATATTTTTTCAAAACATTCAAAAGTTATTTTGTAATCTTCCCCTTTACCAAAGGTGGAAAGGGAATGCATATCGATGGCTTAATATTAGAAATATTTTTTAAATAGATTTTGTTTATTCTGGAAGACGAATTTCAAACGAATCTTGCTTGAAAATTTCATGGAACTAATTTATAGTGAAAATTGCACTAAAACTAATTTTATATCTTAAATTTTACGAATTTTATCAAGTTTTATTTTGCTCCTTTAAACAACAAAAAATCAAGTTACGCATTTTTGTATTAAGCCAGCGATATAATTTCTACGATATAGTATCTACAATTTTGATCTTAGACTCTACAAAGTTCTTATGAGGAGTTAAGTTGATTTAACGATGTTCGTCTGCCCCTCTGTTGGTTAAAATGGGTTTTTTCGAAGTTCCCAGATAAGATGGGGAGGGGACTAGATTTCTTTTAGTCCGTTAAAGTTTGCTATTAAAGTTCGGCCAGATCTGTCCATAAATGAGAGATATAAGTAAAAAAAAATCGCGAGTGCCTCTAATTTCTGCCGTAAAATGGCCTGCTGCTCTCATTGTTATACCACCCTTCACCACAGGTGAAAAGGCTATATACATATAAGTTTGTGATTCCGTTTGTAATTTCTTCAATATTCCCATGTAATTTTTTATCCCCACAATATCTTTCTAAGATACGTACCCGCTATCTCAATTCTTTAAGGGGGCTCCTATACAAAATTGTCAAATCAGACTAGAAATATATTGAAGAAAAAGACCCATAACTGTCCAGGAATCGTCCCTAGGGAGATAAAATGCACGACCAACCTCTATTAGTTTCTTATTCTCAACATTTTCTTTAAACATAATTGCACCTTATCTGCACCCCTTAAGGAGGCTCCCATACAAATATGGTGGTTTAATGAAATTCCTTAATTCGGCCCCTGCATCACGTAGGATGCTCCTAGATGGGTCAAATCTATGACCAACACCACTTAATTTTTTATCTCCACATTATCTTTCTTAGATACCTACCCGCTATCTCCATTCCTTAAGGGGGCTCCCATACAAAATTTTGAATACAGACTAGAAATTTATTAAAGAAAAAGCCCAATAGCTGTCCAGGACTCGCCCCTTGGGTGATAAAATGTATGTCAAACAAACAAACAAACAGACAAACAAATGTATGACAGACAAACAAACAATCAATCAATCAAACAAACAAACAAACAAACAAGCAAGCAAAGAAACAAATAAACAAACAAACAAACAAACATACAAACAAACAAACAACAAACAAACTAACAAAAAAACAATCAAACAAACAATCAAAAAACAAACATACAAACAAGTTTTTTTTGGAAACTCTGCTTTTAAGCTGTCAAAACGTGAAATACTTAAGCTGTGCTATTATTTCGTTTATTTTCCAAGTTAAATTAATAGTTACACGTTTTAAACCACTGAAATATAAACTATCGGGAATTCTGCATACCAGTTTGTTGGAGTACAGTACAAATACAGCCAACATTTTTGATGGATTTCTTTAACTGGATTTGTTATAATGTTTAAAAAGGCTAAAATAATAACCAGGGTTTAAAAAGCTACTTCCATAGTAAATCAAAGCTACGAAAAGACTGTAGCTTTAGTAAAAAATAAAAAAAAAACTAATGAGTTTTAAGCGCCACAGAAATTTGTCATCACCGGAACATTTAATCAATAATAATAACAAGAAGCAATTAACGACTAATATTATGGATAATCAAACTACTCCTGATGTATTTTCTTGGGATAAGCTCTGCAACCTTTTAGATGCAAAATTGAAAGATGTCACCAGAAAGGAAGACCTTGTATTAATCAAAACAGAAATTGAGGCACTTAGAGAAGTAAACGTTAAACTAAGAAATGACATCAACAAACTTACAACTCGCCTTGAATATATTGATCGAAGGACTCGTTAAGCAAATATTGTTGTTAGTGTCTTAAATAGCAATAATAACAACGAAGCTAAAAATAAATTTACTACATAAATTATGCACCAACGTACTTAAGGTTAACATATGTACATGTTATAAATGCACGTAAATTGCCATCGAAAAATACATTTTTATTTACATTGGAAACAAATATGCAAGCTATCAATGTAATAGCTGCCAAGGGTAACTTGAATGATGGTTCGATTTTTATTCAAAAGGATTACACCAATGAAGAACAAAATGTGAGATATAATGTAAGGCAAATAAATAAAGCTGTGGCAAATTCTCAAAATAATTTGAAGGTCAGGATGGATGAATTCTGTATTTTTATTAATAACAAAAGATACACTTGGTCCATGGGAAAAGCAGTTGCTAATTGTAATGCTGATGCTGAGTTTTTAGGAAATTTATTGTCTGAAGCCAATTCCTCTATAGATGTCACAGTTCGAAATATGAACAATAATGTTAAAGATGTTGCTGCAACCTCAACAAATGTCCCTGCACAATAGCAATACAATACATGCCGTTTAGTCTCATATAATGTAGCAAACCTTGCCAGTTCTCTTAGTTTAGGAAATTTTGTAGCTTTTATTAATAAATTTGATATTTTCTTCCTTTTTGAAACTCATGTCATAGCTGAAAAACGACAACTTTTTACTACATACTTTCAAAATTACAAATTATATTGGATTGATGCAATGAAAATCCATAATGCTGGTCGTGCTAGCGGTGGCTGCTTGTATGGCTTCAAAAAGGAAATACAAAAAGCTTATAAATTAAAATTATTGATTCATGAAAATAATAATGTTTTACTTACAGCTAATCTTGATGGTAATTTGTTTTATTTTATACCCCGCTATTTAAACTGCACTAATTGGAACGTAGATTTTGAATTGTTTGGAAATTTTTTACTAGAACTTTCTCCTACAAATTTTTGCATTGTTGGTGATATGAATGCACGTATAGGTGATGAGCAAATTTTAGATCCTAACATTCTACACAACCTGCCACATATTAATAAGATCAGACTCTCTAAAGACACAACGTGTAATACAAAAGGAAGCAGGCTTATAGATCTAGTTGAAAACTTCGGAGGTATAGTACTTAATGGTAGGACAGTTGGTGACGCACAGGGTGAATATAGTTTTTGTGGCGGAAGGGGAAGCTCTGTTATAGACTACTGTATTGGTTCTCAGAGTTTTTTGAACTTCGTTGAAGATTTTAGTATTGCTTGTAAACCTTACTATGACCATATGCTGCTTGTACTTAAACTAATTGTTCCAATGTCTTACAATAGAGCTGCAGCCGATAGAGCAGTACCTCAAAGAATACGATGGAACGATAAATTGGCGTTAAAGGACTCATAAAATTTAACGTTTCTTACTAGAAATAAAAATTTTGCACCCAATATCTCTGTTGATGAAATGGTACTATCTGTTAAAAACAAAATCTTAAAAGCTAATGTTACTACCAACAATAAGTTTTTCTTTGAACCAAAACAAAAATGGTTCAATTGGAAATGTGCACGCTCTCGAAAAAATATGATGAAACTTCTGAACAAGTATAGAAAAAAGCATACAAATGCAAATAAGGCAAAGTATCTTTCTGCCAAAGCCAAATATCTAAGAATATGCAAAAATAGTTAACTTGAATTGTATGAAAAAAATTTAGAACAACTTAACTTTGTTAACTGCAGTAAAGCCTGGTGGAAACTGTCAAATGATATGAAAACACGAACGTGCATTACGAGGGGTGACTTAACATCTGATGACTTTCATACACATTTTAGTACTATGCTCGACACAGAACACGCAAATTTATTACAATGGTGTATGCCTTGTTTTACTGATGCTTTTCTTGATTCACCAATTGAACTCTGTGAGCTCACTTCAGTGCCTCGTTCATTAAAACATAACAAAGCTCCAGGTTCTGATGGCATCAGTTATGAATTTTATAGATATGCTCCCGTTTGTTTCGTAAACGATATTCTTTGTCTGCTTAACCAAATTTTTTTAAAGGAAACCATACCAAGCAGCTTTAAAAAGTCTATTCTGATTCCGCTTTTGAAGAAAGGAGATCCAAATAGTTCAACAAATTATCGAGGATTATCGTTAATTGACACATTGTGTAAAAGTTTTAAAATATTCTCTTAAACCGTATAACTAATTGGATTGATGTCAACAACATATTAAACGAGTATCAGGCAGGCTTTAGAAAAAACTACTCTACAATTGATAACGTTTATAATCTCGCTAATATTGTTCATTTAAATAAGCTTAACGGCAAAAACACATACGCTTTCTTTGTGAATTTTTCCTGCGCATTTGATATGATACCAAGGAATTCTCTTTTTTACAAATTATCCTGTATGGGGTTATCGTCAAAGATAATTCGAATCTTACAACTTTACTATAAAAATAACACAAGTCAAGTACTTTATGGTAACACATTTTCTGATCCGTTCAGTGTAGACAACGGTGTGAAGCAGGGATGTATACTTAGTCCTATTTTGTTTGCTTTTTACCTTAACGATCTGGCTGAAGCATTACCTGGTGGTGTAAATGTAGTAGATGAACCTATAAAAATTCTTCTATACGCTGATGACATTGTCATCTTATCTGATTCGCCAAATATTTTACAGAATATGATTGATAAACTTTATGCGTACTGCAACATTGGATCCCTAAAGGTAAATCTTGCTCAGTCTAAAATATTAATATTTCGCAGTGGAACAAGAATATCGAATAATCTGAAATGGAATTATGGCGAAGATGACATAGAAATCGTTAATAACTATAGATATTAGGGCATGGACCTTAATTTCAACTGGCGATTTCTTCAACATGGGCAAGATACATAAACCACCCCAAAATTTCAAACAGCAACAAACTAAAAATATTTAATGCAGCATCAAAATCTATTATGTTTTACGGAGCCCAAATCTGGGGTTTTAAAAAATATGATGAAGTTGAAAAATTGTTCAGGTTTTTTATAAAAAAGATGCTTCTTTTACCAAGCAATACACCAAATTACATGCTTTATATTGAAACTGGCTTAAACTCTTTATACGTTAATACTTTAAAGCTCCACTTTGATTACATTAATAAAGCACTGCGCTTGCCTAGTTGCAGATTGCCAGTATTTTAGCTGAAAAGGTAATACCAAAAAATACGTATTGGGCAGAGGAATGGATCAGTTTATGTGGAAATATTAAATTTGTACCCGACAATGCTGAAAACCCTATATGTTTATACTCAAAACAAATTCTAGACCTTTTATCAACTAAGGAAAGAGAAGATCTATGGGCTAACGCAAGAAACTCTCAATTTCACGATTTATATTCGCAGGTTGATTATTGCACGAAACCCCTTTCTGCTTTAGATTTGCTGCAAGTTTAATAATAAGAGCAAGAGGTGGATTATTAGATATTAATGCCAGGGCCTTTAAAAGTTCATCAGTAGGCCTGTGCTCACTTTGTAGCCTAGACGCTACAGAAAACACTCTACACCTAATTGGAATATGTCCAATATACGAGTTCAGATTAAAATATTTTGGAAAAACTACTTTAGATTTGAATGAAGTTCTGAATATATTAAATGGTTTTGAATTTGATTACTTTACATTGTATAAATATTTGGAAATTTGTCTTAAATACAGGAAACTAATATTAAATGAATTTGAATAAACTCTGTATATTAATGAATTTAATAACCTCTTTATTATAAATAAAAATAAAAAAAACCAAGAAATTTAGAAACAACGTAAATAAATGAAATAACTCATAGCTTTATATATGCCAATCTGGCTCACAGCTATCATGTTATGCCAAATATAGATAATTTAGTAATATTTAATCTCTAAGATTGTAAATATGTAATATAAATATCTATTAAATAAATAAAAAAAAAAATAAACTTACAAACAAGCATTCGGGCAGACAGACAGACAGCCAGACATACAAACAAACAAATAAATAAACATTAAAGGTATTCACGTCAAAAGTTGCACCGTTGCGTAAAAGCAACAATACAAGAACATAACAAAACCCACATAGACAATTATTTCTCACATTTGAAGCAAAATTGTTAGGGTCTAAGTAAGTGCAAGATTATCAAAGTAAAAGCATACAAATATTGCAACTTTTTATGGCATTGCCAAATTGAAAAATGCTTAAAATGTACCCGCAAAATCAACTCTATACTTAACAACAACGCAGAAATGCTTTTTTAACGTACATTTTTTTCTTTTCTTTAAATTTAAAAAGATTGGTTGAAAAGATGAACAGTGTGAAAAAAACAATGAAAAAAGAAAAAGTTTCTAAAAAATGGAAGGAAGCAGAAATACTAAAAATACTGGACTTATAAAAATAAATTTTGAGGTAAGTTATGTATTCGGCTTATAAATTAATAAAATTAATAATTTTGTGTATTTTTCAAGAAACCTACTGCTCAAATTTATTACAAACAATTTTTAAAAGAATCGCAAGTGCATGCCTCTTGGGATATTGTAAAATGGAAGGTGCGGTATCTTAAAAATTGTTTTGTTAAAGCTGAAAATTGGAGGTGCAATACAGGTGCCGGTATTCTTATTGAATATTTAGAAAATGGCGTTACTATTGTAATTTATATTTCTGAAATGAAATAAATCCACAATCAAAGTTTATTTCTTATTTATGCTTTATCTTATTTTGGAACGCAAACGGCATTCGCCAACATAAAAATGAACTAGAAAACTTTTTTAAAAGTAAACAGATTGATGTAATGATGGTTTCTGAAACTCATTTGACCTCAAGAAATTCGTTTAAAATCAATGGTTATATATTATATGATGCCCCTCGAGGCCCTCGAGATAGAGCTTGTCGAGGTTCTGCTAAAAGCGCGAATCAAACACTACTTAATGTGTGATCATCGGGAAGATTATCTGCAAGCAACGAACATTTGTGTTGAAGAGCTAAATCGAAACTTAGTACTTTCATCTTTATACTCTCCACCTTGATTTTCAATATCAGACAGCTAAAATTATATATATTTTAAATCATTAGGACCCTGTTTCCTAGCCGCTGGCGATTACAACGCTAAACATACCTTCTGGTTGTAACAGCTCATAACACCAAAGGGTCGTGTTGTGTACAATACAATCTCTTAATTGGATTTAAATGTGCTAGCGAGCTCACAACCAACTTTTTGGCCTACTGATCAGCAAAAAATTCCAGATGTCATCGATTTTGGCGTGGTTAAAAACATCCCCGCAGAAAAGATTCATGTTGAAGGTTCCTTATTATCTTCCGATCACACACCTACAATTGTTACTTTAATGAACCCAAATATAATTGTATCTACGTCTGATTACTTAGCGACGTCAGCCACAGAAATAAATTGGTTAAAATATAAAAAATATCTTAGTGCCCATTGCACAAAAAAAATATTCCACTTAGTACACCGGAGAACGTGGATCGCTATTGTTAATTTTGACAGTTATATCAAACTAGCTGTTCAACATTCCAGCATAACCCTCAAAAAAACCAAAAATAATAACATATATTCTACAGATGTCGAGCGTCTCTTGACTGAAAAAAGGAGAGTTCGAATAGGGTGGCAATTGCACAGATCCCCCCAACTTAAGACTTTATTAAAAGAGTGCACAAAAAGGCTAAGAAAGTTACTGCAGTCTCATAAAACGGCTTGCCTGGAAAAATATCTTAAGGAACTTGATGCAACTCCACAATCTGACTACTCATTATGGCGTGCAGCTAGAAGTCTCAATAGACCAGTTATATCTAAGCCACCATTAAGAAACTTGAATGGAAGTTGGGCAAGAAATGACATTGAAGAAGGAAATCTGTTTGTTCATCATCTGAAAAATGTATTTACCCTTAATATATCTCACGATATAGCAGTCGAGTTACCGCCTCTAAATGTTTAAGTAGCTATTCCCCTAAGATTCGAGTTTAGAGAAATCGAAAAGGCTATTTGTTATTTAAACATCAAGAAGACACCCGGTATTGATAATATCAGTAATAAAATGCTTTTGGAGCTACCAAGTACAGCAAAGAAAATTATTCTTATTATTTTTAATGCTATTTGACGCCTTCACAAAAGAAAAACTCATAGCACAATTGAACAAACTCATCGTATAGTAAATGTCATAAGAAAAGCGTCCGTGTGTGTCCGTGATTAAATAAAAGAAAAGAACTTACTTAAAAATTAAAAAAATAAAAATAAAAAAAACCGCAACCAAATATAAATAAATAAAATTGAAAAAATAATCTAAATAACAATAAGAAGAAATAATTTATCAAACAAACAAGAATCAAATAAAATAACAAACATACAACACAAATTAAATATAAAAATAAATATATAAAAGAAAAAAGAAAAAAAATCAAACAACCGTTGCAACATTCATAAAAGAAAACCAATAACAATATAAATAAAAAACAACAAACGAAATAACAAAATAAACAAACAACAATAATAACAATCTGCCAGTGATGGTCTTTTTCGGCGTTGACCAGATCAGGGCTTTTATGGTCCTTTTATGGCATTGTTCATTGTGTACCCCCTATAACCGTCCACCATATTCGTGTTAGTACGGATGTATTTGTGTTAATCGTTGTTGATCCGTTTTGGCGATGAAGGTATAACACTGATCACCAAACAGTTTCTAAACGGCAATTAGCATAGAGATATCCGTACTTTGCGTTTTATTTGAATTTTTTGTGTTGTGATGAGAGGTTGGTTTCGAATCGACTTCTGTAACATACGTGGGCTGAGAACGAATTTTTTTCTGTATACGCTCACGTTTGTCTCCATCGGCCGGATGTTTTCGCCTTATGTGAAACACAGGTATCTGAAAATTCTGATCCACTGGATTTTCAGATTCCTGGGTATCACCTTCTATCCCTATTTGATCTTCATCGGGGTCTTGCTATATATATACGCAATGAAGTTGTGTATCAATGCCAGCAACCAGTGGGCATGTTTGATGCGGAATTTAACTGTCTTTGGGTTAAATTCAAAATCAATACGCACTTTTTGCATTTCGGGTTTCTTTACAGAAGTCCAAACGCGGGAAGGGATATCACATTATCGCGCTTCGACTCCCTTTCCGACTCAATATCGAAGATTCTTGAGAATTGTCCGGACAGTGAAATCGTTGTTGCTGGTGATTTCAATGTCCACAATTCTTCTTGGCTTCACCACTCGGGCCGTACAACCTATGAAGGCCAATATGTTGAGCTATTTGCTGCACATAATCACCTCGTGCAACTGGTGAATGAACCAACACATATTCCATGTGTTGATGGGCACCAACACAATACCCTTGACTTCTTCCTCTCTTCGCACCCTCAAAAGTACGAAGTTGAAGTTCTAGCACCTCTCGGTAACTCGGATCATTGCACCATTTCTGCCTCTTTTCCGTTCTCCGAACTTCGGAACGTTTCACGACAGGCTATGAAACGATCAAAATTTGTTTATGGAAAAGCACGTTGGGTTGAACTCAACGACTTTTTTCGGCATTTTAATTGGAAACTTTGTTTCCTTGACAATGACGTCAATGCCATGGCGAAAATGGTTGAAAATGTTATTATGCTAGGAATGAAAATGTTCATTCCAGTTAAAATTGCTTCGAATAAACCTAGGTCCAAATCTTGGTTTAATCAGACGTGCAAATCAGCAGTCAGATCCAGAGAGGAACCATTCAGAAATTGGCGTGTCAATAAAACCGCTGACACTGAATTGCTACGCAAAATGGCAAGGTCGTCGTGTGCCAAAGTGCTAAGACGGGAAAAAACTCTTCACGAGCAACGTCTTCGTGCTGAAGTTCTTACTGCTCCCCGGGGCAGTAAAAGCTTCTGGTCATTCGTTAAAAGAGTAAGGGTTAATGCTAGTTCTTCAATACCAACTCTTTTAAAGGATGGCCAAACATTCACGAACCTGGTTGATAAGGCTAATTGTTTTGCCGAATTATTCGCAAATAATTCTAACTTACCAGATAGCAATCAACCACTACCCGAACTCGAAAAAGTATCCGTAACTATGCCTAAAATATTTTTTCGGGCTCGAGCTGTTAAAAAGGTTCTTGCGGATCTCGACATAAACAAGTCTCCTGGCCCGGATGGTATACATGCACTGGTCTTGAAGCAGTGCTCTTCGACGCTAGCTCGTCCCTTAGCAAATCTTTTCAGCACTCTATACCATGCTGGTGAATTTCCCGTCTGCTGGAAAGTTGCTAATGTAACACCAATTCCTAAAAAAGGAGTGGCTAATAACCCTGAAAATGTCCGCCCAATTGCAATTTGTTCGGCACTTTAAAAAGTTATGGAGAGTGTGGTAAATCACCATCTTGTAAATTTTTTAGAGTCTAATTACCTACTAAGCGACCGCCAGTATGGCTTTCGTAGAGGTCGTTCTACTGGAGACCTATTGGCCCTGTTATCAGAGAAATGGTGTCGTTCCATTCACCATTTTGGCGAAAGTAAGGTAATTGCTTTAGATATTTCCAAGGCGTTTGACAGAGTCTGGCATGGTGCACTCTTGTCTAAACTTGTTGCATTTGGTGTCGGTGATAATTTCTCTCGATTTATATCGAGCTTTCTCAGAGATCGCACTATACGGGTTGTTATAGATGGGGTTTCATCAAACGAGTTCAAGATTCATTCAGGGGTACCGCAAGGCTCCGTTCTTTCTCCTACTCTATTTCTTATTTTTCTAAATGACCTCTTATGTCAAACTTCCAACCCTATCTATTCTTTTGCAGATGACAGCAACCTTTGCCATTCGTATTCATTTGGTTACAGACCAGGCGTGTCCGATGTTTGTGCTATGAGACAAAACATGAATGATACGCTTGGCCGTGACCTGGACATAATCTCAGAATGGGGTCGTGCGAATAGGGTCGAATTTAATGCCCGAAAGACCCAATGTTGCGTATTAACGCATAAACGCGCGACGGATCAAGGTGCCTCATCTGTATGTATGGGTGGTATAAATATTGAGAAAACAGAATCTCTTGATGTTCTGGGCATGAGGATACAATGTGATGTCCGATGGACAGAACATATATTCAAGGTGTCGAAAGAAGCATTCAAGTGCCTCGGTTTTTTGAAACGGTGTAAGATATACTTCACCCAATCTGATCTCCTTACTATTTATACCACCTATATCCGACCGCGAATGGAATACAACTCTCATGTGTGGGCCTTTGCTTCAAAGTCTATTTTGGAGCTTCTCGACCGCGTGCAGGAGAGGGCGAAGGTTCTCATTGGCGACAGTAGGGTATCCAATTCTATTGACTCCCTTGAGCACCGTCGCAATGTGGGTTGTACTTGCCTATTTTATCGTTACTACAACGGGATGTGTTCTGATGATATTAGGGATTTGGTTCCCGAAACCCATAGCTTTGTTCGGAATACACGTTTTTCCTCAAGAGCACATCCTTTTGTGGTCGATTGGCCGGTGAATCGTACAACGCATTACAGGGAAAATTCGTTTTTTGGCCGGACTGTTCGTATGTGGAATAACCTTCCTGCTGAAGTCTTCCCTCTCACTTACAACATGAAAAAGTTCAAGTCGAATGTTCACAAACACTACTCCCTCTTTCCTCCTTCCCATAACCTATTTTCCTAGTTCCAACACAATGCATTGCATTAGTAGGGGTCATCCCCTGAGTGCTGGTCCCAACAAAAAAAAAAAAAAAAAAAGCCTTTGAAGAAAAAAAATATTGCTCAGCACTCTTCATCGATGTGTCCCAAGCTTTCGATAAAGTCTGGCATGAAGGATTGCTAGAAAGCTACTTAGTCGGTCGTCAATTTATTATCAAAGAAGGCGATTTTTTAAGTTCTCTACAGCCAATTAACGCTGTAGTCCCACAAGGCAGCATCCTGGGCCCTCTATTATACTTAATTTATACATCGGACATGCCAACCAACAACTACACCCATACCTCAACATTTGCGGACGTTACAGCTTTTCTAAGCGTACACGCAAACTGTCAAGAAGCATCTCGTTACTTACAGGACCATATATTTGAACTGGAAAGGTGGTTAAAAAAATGGAGGATAAAGATCAATGAGCCAAAATGCGCACATATTACATTCACATGCGTCAGGAAACATGCGCCCCTATTAAAATCAATAATCAAATAATACCCCAAAACTCGCATGTACAATACCTCGGTATACATCTAGATCGGCCTTTAACGTGGAAATGGCATATAGAAGCTAAATTAACTCAAATGAAACTAAAAGCAATTCAAATTAATTGGCTTATTGGAAGAAATTCTGTTCTTAGCCTCGATTGCAAACTTCTACTTTACAACTCTATCTTAAAGCCAATTTGGTACTACGGTATTCAGTTATTGGGCACTGCCTCTGCTTCTAACATCGAAAAAATTCAAAGGCGCCAAAATAAACTTCTTCGAATAATCACAGCCGCTCCCTGGTACGTCAAAAACTCAAATATCCACAAGGATCTCAATGTGCCATTAGTAAAAACTATGATAACGAAATATGCAGTAAAATATTTAAAAAGGCTGGAACTGCACCCAAATCCAGTAGCTCGAAATATTTTAAATTATGGCGGCCACACTCACTTAAGAAGAAGAGACACTGCAGCACTCACCCAATCAGATGAGCGATAAACACCTACATATGTGAACAGAAACCGTGATGACGAAATCTTTTTTGTCTGGCACTGGCAGGACATAAAGCAAATATTAGGATAAGATTTGATTAATTATTGTTAGTTCATTAATTAATAAAGTGAACTTATTTAAAATTAAAATCCATTAAAAAAAATGGTCTCAAACTAAGCATGTGCTCAAATCATGCCCTTGATATCCGATTAGTTTCAGACATGTACTCAAAGAATGCAAATCTGCTCTTAATATGCCTTGCATCGTAAATGTGTGCTCGAAATGTGCACCTAAATTATAAAAAAGAATTAGGACCTTCTTGACCTTAGGTCACGATATACATATACATAGGTATGTTAGATTAAAAATAAGTTTAATTAAATAAGTTTTATTAAGTATGTAAGATAAAAATAAGTTTAGTTAAAAAATTCTTATATTTTATAGGAATTTTCTTTAGAGAAACTTTTTATTATTATTGTAAATATAGTTTTTGAATTGGGTTTATAGATAAGAAATTCTTTCAGTTTATATGAAAACTTAAGTTATATTTTTTTTTTTGTTATTATGTTTTTGAAATACAAATAATTTTTTCATAATTTTGTAATTGCTTGTTTTTTCGTTATATAAAATTTTGTCAATTTCCTGAAGATGCTAACCAAAGGTTAGCGAAATATTGAAAAAAATAAATAAATATAATATTTTTTATTATTAAAAAGACCTCAAGCTTATATAATTAATAATAATTAAAAAAAAATATAGGTAAAATAAAACTTAATAACATTTAAAAATCAAGAGCACGAAGAGATTCAGAATTCATTATGACGTATAATAAATTTAAGAAGAATCAACAAACAAGAAGTTTAATTAATAAATACAAAGCCGTAAGGGACCAAATTATAAAAACGAAGTCATCAATAGTTATCTTAATTAGATGCAGGAATACAGGGATTATGCCAAAATTTATATCAAATTCTACTAGGAACATAACAAATATATATGAGAAGAAGAGGAGACTTCCGGAGATTCAAAAAACTAGCTATAAATATGTACAGGAATTACAAAATAAGATTTTAACATAAACACTTAAACAAAAACACAAAATACTGAAGCTTTTTTAAAGAGATTTGAAGATAGTGATTGAAATTTACAAAGATGTTTAACGGAAGAGGAAATGAGACAATTTCTTAAATTTGAAGAGAGAGTTGAGACTTCTTTAAATGAAAAGGTAAGGCGAATTCATAAGAAAAAATATGATAAACTGAGGGAATTAAAGAATGAAGAATTAGGAATTAGAATAAATAATAAATTTTTTTGTAAATAAAACTCGTGATGATATTCCAAGGGATGTTAAGTGTATGCTCGAAATATGTTTTACCAGTTAGGAGGGAAAATTTCACTAAGCTTAGGATGATAACTGAAGGAGAGGATTTAGTTCAAACCATAGAGGGAAGGAAGATCAAGAAATAAATTATCAACTTTTCTGGAAAATCATTTAAACAAAATGAGATTAGATAACAGGGATAAGTTTATATTGGATAAATTTAATGAGACGAAAAGTTTTTGAAGGAGAAATAGGTATATATTAGTATTAAAGGCAGATAAGGGTAAAACAGCCGTAGCCATGTATAAGGAAGATTATGACATAAGAATTAATAATATCATAGAAGATGATACAAAGTATAAGTCAGTAGAGAGCCTACAAATAGGTTGGAGAAAACTAATAACGAAATTATAGAGGAACTTTTAAAGCAGAAAATTATATCCGTGTCCGAAAGATATAAACTAAAAACGAATATTGCTACTTCTCCAAAACTTTATGGTTTACCAAAAATTCATAAGGTTGGTTTTCCCTTGAGACCAATATGTTCTTTTATTAACTCACCTTCTTATGAATTGTGTAGACATTTAACGAATATTTTACAGAGAATAACTGAACATTCTATATATAATGTTTAAGATTCAGTGCAATTTTAAGAGAAATTAAGGAATCATTGTATACAGACAAATGAAAAGTTAATTTCATTGGATGTGTAATCGCTATTTCCTAGTGTACCTTTCACTTTGGCTCTTGAAAAAATAGAGGAAAAATGGAACATAATAGAACAATATACGAAAATTGACAAGGGACTTGTTTTGAGAATTTTAAAATTTTGTATAGAAGACAACAGATACTTTGGTTGTAATGGGAAGGTATATACACAACTGAGGGGACTTCCAATGGGATCTCCTGCTTCTCCAATTGTAGCAGATATTGTTATAGAAAGGTTACTTGATACATCAATTGAAAAATTGAATATTAAACCTAGGATGATGATCAAATATGTTGATGACATATTCTGCATTATTACTTAATGTGGGATAACTAACTTGTAAGAAACATTTAATGAATTTAACAGTAATATTAAATTCACTTTCTTGGATACTTTTAGAAATTTAATTAAGAGGCTTCTTACAACTAGTGACAAGGTTTATCACAGAAAAAACATTATTTAAATTAGAAATATATTAAGGGAAAACAATTTTCCAAATAGTTTGATTTATGGATTAATTAATCAATATAAAGATAGGAGTAATGGGAATGCAGGAACTACGGGTACAAAAGAACCAATGATATACAAATCGTTATCATACATATCCAATGTTTCGGAGAGAATAAAAAAATCGGGAATCTTTGACACTGACAAATATAAGGTAGCATACAAGGCTTATAACACATTGAACAGTTTATTTAGCAAGACAAAGGATAGAACTAGTAAATGGGATATGTCGAACATCTATATATATAAAAATGAATTATGTATGTTTGTATGTTTATATGTTTGTATGTTTGTATGTTTGTTTGTCGCTTTATAGACTCCGAAACTACTGCACCGATTTTCCTGAAATTTTTACAGTAACATCACGTGAGCCCTAAAAATAAAATAGGCTACTTATTTTTTCTATAGGGGCAGGGGAATTGGTACCCCCCCATAGGATGCCAATATTAATTATCGAACCGATTTTCCTGAAATTTTTACAGTAACATCACGTGAGCCCTAAAAATAAAATAGGCTACTTATTTTTTCGATAGGGGCAGGGGAATTGGTACCCCCCATAGGATGCCAATATTAATTACCGAACCGATTTTCCTGAAATTTTTACAGTAACATCACGTGAGCCCTAAAAATAAAATAGGCTACTTATTTTTTCGATAGGGGCAGGGGAATTGGTACCCCCCATAGGATGCCAATATTACTTATCGAACCGATTTCCCTGAAATTTTTACAGTAACATCACGTGAGCCCTAAAAATAAAATAGGCTACTTATTTTTTCGATAGGGGCAGGGGAATTGGTACCCCCCATAGGATGCCAATATTAATTATCGAACCGATTTTCCTGAAATTTTTACAGTAACATCACGTGAGCCCTAAAAATAAAATAGGCTACTTATTTTTTCGATAGGGGCAGGGGAATTGGTACCCCCCATAGGATGCCAATATTAATTATCGCATATCTTAAGAGCCGCTGCACGCATTTTGCTGAACTTTTTGTAGTAGGATCTTCTGAGCCCCGGAATTGAAATAAAATAGCAGCGGGGGTATAGGAATACCCCATAGGACGCCAATGTTTAACATCGCATATCTTAAGAACTGTAATAGTGAGAATGTTCAAACTTTCTAAAAGTCACTCTTATGGTATACTACACTTTTGAAAATAAAAATAAAGCGGGTAGGCGCAGGGGGGGAAATACCTCCCATAGGATGCATACATTAAATATCGCTCAACTGAAGAACTATTAAAGGGAGAGTCTTCAAACGTGGTTAAAGCTACTATTATAGTAAACTATAAATTTCAATATAAAAATGTGCGGGGTCAGTGTAGCGAAGCGCACCGGGTTAAGCTAGTTGTCTATAAAATTCCTTGTAAGGGAAATGATAATGAAAGATGCATCCAGGCTTACATAGGTACAACCAAGAACAAATTAAGGACTAGAGTTGCAGGACATAAATCGGATCAGAAACATAGGGACATTAATTCTAAAAAATACAGCATTAAGTCATAATTTTCCTCAATCTAATCACTATCCAAACTTTGAAGAACCATGGGTTTTAAACACTGAAACTAACTACAAACGCAGATATATTCTAGAAATGTAACACATAATTAATACACCAATGACACAAAGAATTAATTTTAAATCAGACACAGAACATATAGCGAATAATTTAGGAATTTAGTTATTAAGAGATAAAAGATAATATATAATATAAATATACCAATCGCAGCCTTGGAACAAGAGGGTTAAATTTTTGCACCTAAATTATAAAAAAATATTAGGACCTTCTTGACCTTAGTACACGATATACATATACATAGGTATCTAAGATAAAAATAAGTTTAGTTAAAAATTGTTATATGTTATAGGAATTTTCTTTAATGAAACTATTTTTTATTATTGTAAATATAATTTTTGAATTAGATTTATAGATAAGAAATTCTTTCAGTTTATATGAATTGTTATACTTTAGTTATATTTTTTTTTTTTTTTGTTATTATGTTTTTGAAAATTTTTATTACAAATAGGTTTTTGAATTTCATTTATGACAAATAATTTTTTCATAATTTTGTAATTGTTTGTTTTTTTTGTTATATAAAATGTTGTCAATTTCCTGAAGATGCTAACCAAAGGTTACCGAAATATTGAAAAAATAAATATATATAATATTTTTTATAAATAAAAAGACCTCAAGCTTGAATAATTAAAAATAATTATATATACATGTGCATATATATATATATATTTATATATATATATATATATATATATATATATATATATATATATATATATATATATATATATATATATATATATACTAGCTTAACCCGGTGCGCTTCGCTACACTGGCAAAAAAAAATAAGAAAAAAATTACAGTATTTGTTTTTGTGATATAATTTATTATGGTATTTAATATGTCTTCTATGAGGGGTACTGCTCCTACTCTGTCTACCCCGCACATTTTTATATTGAAATTTAAAGTTTACTATAATAGTAGCTTTAACCACGTTTGAAGACTTTCCCTTTAATAGTTCTTCAGTTGAGCGATATTTAATGTATGCATCATATGGGAGGTATTTCCCCCCCTGCGCCTACCCGCTTTATTTTTATTTTCAAAAGTGTAGTATACCATAAGAGCGACTTCTAGAAAGTTTGAACATTCTCACTATTACAGTTCTTAAGATATGCGATGTTAAACATTGGCGTCCTATGGGGTATTCCTATACCCCCGCTGCTATTTTATTTCAATTCCGGGGCTCAGAAGATCCTACTACAAAAAGTTCAGCAAAATGCGTGCATCGGCTCTTAAGATATGCGATAATTAATTTTGGCATCCTATGGGGGGTACCAATTCCCCTGCCCCTATCGAAAAAATAAGTAGCCTATTTTATTTTTAGGGCTCACGTGATGTTACTGTAAAAATTTCAGGAAAATCGGTTCAGTAGTTTCGGAGTCTATAAAGCGACAAACATACACACATAATTCATTTTTATATATATAGATTTTATATATATAGACTAGCTTAACCCGGTGCGCTTCGCTACACTGGTAAAAAAAATAAATAGGAAAAAAATTTCAGTATTTTTTTAATGTGTAATTTATTTATTTTTGCTCCCCCTGCACCTACCCCCTTTTTTTTTTGTTTTGAAAGTTGTCCTGTAAAGGTTGATAACTTTTGTGTTCAGATATATGGTATTTAATATTTCTTTATATGAGGGGTACTGCTCCTCCTCTGTCTACCCCGCCCATTTCTATATTGAAATTAATAGTTTACCATAGTAGTAGCTGTAACCACGTTTGAAGACTCTTCCTTTAATAGTTCTTCTGTTGAGCGATACTTAATTTATGCATCCTATGGAAGGTATTTCCCCCTTGCGCCTACCCGCTTAATTTTTATTTTCAAAAGTATAGTATACCATAAGAGAGACTTCTGCAAAGTTTGAACATTCTCACTATAAAAGTTCTTAAGATATGCGATATTAACCATTGGCGTCCTATGGTGGGTACCACTTCCCCCGCTGCTATTATATTTCAATTTGGGGGCTCTGAAGATCCTACTACCAAAAGTTCAACAAAATGCGTGCAGCGGCTCTTAATTATATTTCTATCTATGAGGGGTACTGCTCCTCCCCTGTCAACCCCGCCCATTTTTATATTGAAATTTATATTTTACCATAATAGTAGCTTTAACCAAGTTTGAAGACTGTCCCTTTTATAGTTCTTCAGTTGAGCGATATTTAATATATGCATCCTATGGGAGGTATTTCCCCCCCTGCGCCTACCGCTTTATTTTTATTCTCAATAGAGTAGTGTACCATAAGAGTGACTTCTACAAAGTTTGAACATTCTCACTATAACAGTTCTTAAGATATGCTATATTAAACATTGGCGTCCTATGGGGTATTCCTATACCCCCGCTGCTATTTTATTTAAATTTTGGGGCTTAGAAGATCCTACTACAAAAAGTTCAGCAAAATGCGTGCAGCGGCTCTTAAGATATGCGATAATTAATATTGGCATCCTATGGGGGGAACCAATTCCCCTGCCCCTATCGAAAAAATAAGTAGCCTATTTTATTTTTAGGGCTCACGTGATGTTACTGTAAAACTTTCAGGAAAATCGGTTCAGTAGTTTCGGAGTCTATAAAGCGACAAACAAACATACAAACATACATAATTCATTTTTATATATATAGATAGATAGATAGATGTGTAATAATTATGTAAGATAAAAATAAGTTTAGTTAAAAATTGTTACATGTTATAGGAATTTTTCTTTTAGTCAATATATTTTTTGATATTGTGTGTAAATATAATTTTTGAGATAGGTTTATAGATCAGACATTTTTTTCAGTTTATTTGAATTGTTATATTTTATTTTTTGTTAAAATTTTTAAAACTTCTTATGAAAAATAGCCTGAAGATGCTAACCAAAGGTTAGCAAAATATTGAAACTAAATAAATAAAAATTAAAATACCTAGAGCTTAAATAAAAATAAACATTTATTAAAAAAAAGTATTTTCATTCTTTTTTATTTAAAAAAAATGTTTAAGTAACAGCTATTATAAATACATTTTGAAATGCACTTCATGTATAATATTGCTATGAAAACATTTTTTGAAAATTTTATTCACTACGGGCTCAAGGCTCTTCCGAAATTGACCTTACAAATTTTCACTTTATGCACATTTTCTCTAATCGCAAGGCTGAAGCAAAAGTTTTAAGCATTGTTTGCATGGCCAAGTATTTTTATAATACTTTCGTAGTGGGAATCATGAGCCTGGTACTTTGTAGGGAAAATACTTTCAAAAAACTAAAAAACTCATTTCTATTAACTTTCAGAAGTTTCGTTAAAATTGTGGGATTACCTTTGACATTTTGAAACAAATTTTCGTTGCTTTATATAAAGAATTGATAAATCTATTTACCTGTTAAATTTTATTTAATAAAGTTTTTATTGCATAAATAAATAAAATATATACTATTGACAAAAACTCACAAACACATTTATAGACTTTTTTTTTGCAAAATGCTTTCAACGAATTTTACAATTAATAAAAATTATTTAAGTTTTTGAAATCTAGACAAAATTTCCTGCACATTGTTCTATAATTTTAAATTGTTGTTGTTTTTATATGGAGTTTAATATAAAGAAAAGGCAACATAAAAAATCACCTATTTACTTATATATAAGTATATGAACAAATTAATATTTGGCTTTTAAATATAAATACTATTACGCTTTTACCCACACAAACAGTGAAATCAGTGATGCCAGGAGATTTTTTAAATCCCTACGGTTATGAAAAAATCCCCTTTTTCCACAACCCCTTTTTCCTCCTTAATTTTTCGCTACGGTACTTTTGAAAATGTTTCAAAAAACAAAATTATATTTTAATTATGGTCATTTTTATTTCATGTATATACATGAAGGTACGCTTAAAAATAATTCAAAAATAACATAACATTTAATAAAAATAACAGAAAAATAAACATAAGAAAACCACTCTTATGAAATAAGACATAAACACAACACCAATTTTGGACGAAGACGCTTCAGCATCTAGCTTAGACAATATTTGCTTTTAAGGAGTAGTTATGTAGAATTGTACCCAATCAGATTTTATTTGATGAATACTGGTTTTTTGAAACGTTTTAAACAATTTTTCATATTCACTGCCGACATACACATCATCCTTCTTGAATCACTCTTTAAGCATTCTTTTTTAATAAAGTTTTGACCAAGTTTGAAATAAATTAAACAAGTGTTTAATTTGCATTGTTATTTAGGAGGCCACATATTTATTTTTTCATTTTAGGGATATTACCAAATTTACGAATTCATAATGATACACTTTAAAAGTACTAGTATGGGCCAGCAGTCGATACAATCGACTGCAATCTAGAAATAACCTATTTGTACCGTTATTTCTAATATTTATTTAATCTAAAACTTTTATAAATATGTATGTATATACATATGTAGAAATATATTTATTTAATGTTAAAAAACATATCGCACTTCATTATAAACGGGGTAGTAGCTCAAAATGTAATAATTCTCAGTAGAGCAGAACAATTTTTAATTTTAAGAGGCATATTTCTTTTAGGCATATGAAATTTAGTGACAATTTTTCTAAAAATGTATACATATATAACATAAAATCCCTAATCTCAATGTTTATAACAAAGCATTTTATATGTATATTTTCCATTTATATTTATTTCGTTGATGAATTATGTTGTTATAACCTCTCTATATATATATTTTTTGTAAATACATGATTATTATATAACAAATGACCATGATCGGTAGTGTCTGTTATATAAAATCGCAGCCCATCAAAAGATCGCACTTTATTTAAAAAAAAAATGCAATAAACACATTCTTTACAATGTAACCATATTAATAACACAGTACAACATTTTTCAGTTAATTGATTGCCAACTCAATTCTGTGAACTGTATGTGAAATTAGACCCAAAAAGAAGAATTTCTGCATCATTCGTTTTGTCTTCTTACCTGCGATTTGAAGTTAGTATCGATTTGAAGTTAGTACTATCGTATAGGGGAATTTATCACGTTTTAGGCCCTGTTGTTTGACATTGCTCGACAACCACTAGCCCAATTTAGTTGAAATAAATTTTAAAAAATTAAGAATTACAATTCCCCTAATCTGTTCATATATTGTTTTCCTATACAAGTAACACTTTCGAAGTTAAAAATGAATGTATGAAGGGAAAAAATTATTTTTTGCCTAAAAATTAAAATTTTTTTTTTTAAAATACATAAAAAATGCAAAATGGAAAAAAGTTTCAAGTCTAGTTATTTTTTCGCAAAGTCACATAACCTATGAGCAAAATGAGACAAAGATCATAAAAATCGATGCACGCGTTTCTCTTTTATTCGCAATTGAGTAAATGTATGAATTTCAAAAATTTGCTCGAGATATGCACAACATTATTTGGAGAAAACATTGACACCTTTTTCATGATTCTGAGAATTAAAAAAAAAGGAATAAACAAAAGGTTATTTGATTTTTATGATTGCGGCAATAAATGTACGTGGACAATTAAACGGAAAGTGGACCTTTTTATTATTTGGGTTTTTCCGGTGGCTACCTATATGATTTTTTTACAGAAATTGCACCCACATTTAAGGGTGGTCATTATTTGGAAAGTTTTGCACAGTTTGAAACGTACAAGTGCTGAATCAGGTATATAGCCAGCCGCCCTTAAAATATGCGCCCATTTATAAGTACCTGGCAGTAAAATATTCAAAAATACGTAGTATTTATAGGTGTGCATTGATCGATTTTTGGCATTCAGCCAGTGCCGACGAACGCGAACAGTAAATGTGATTTTTCTCCAGTTTCTTAAAAGTGAATAACAACAAAACATAAAATATATCAATATGGAAAACAACAAGTGCCCATATTTGGATGAATATTGTTACGTTTGTGGTCATATCGTCCGAAAAATACAGAAAAAAGATCGAAAAAATTTGTTTACTGAGCAATTCAAAACCGCGTATTGTAATTATTTCGATGAAGCAGATTTAAGTGGTGCAAATTTTACGCCGAACACAGTGTGCAACAGTTGTTATACTACCCTTCTAAAATGGATTCACGGAAAAAGTAGAAAGTTATCTTTTATGAAGCCAGTAATTTGGGTGGAAGACACAACTGGACATGATGAATCCAGGTGCTATGCATGCATAAATTTTCGTCCTGGATTAAACAGACAACAATTGAAAACAAAAGTATACACTGCTGCATTTACTGCCACACTTCCAGTGCAACGCCCTGCTGATACCGATGCACCTAAACCTCCGAGTGCGGATACTGTGTCCCTGCTAGCCGAAACCGTTTTCACCAATCCGACCGATTTGGATGATGCTGATTGGATACCCGATATTGAAAATAGTGCACCACAACCGCTACCACAAATCGAAATGGATTACATTGTGGCCAAGCTGGGACTATCACAACACGACTCCGAATGGCTGACATCATTTTTGAAGAGAAGAAAACTCACACAGCAAAATGTCAGCGCAACATCATACCGACAACGCCAAGCTGATTTTCAGAAATTTTATTCCGTTGACGAAGCAAATACGTTCACGTACTGCCATGATATCCCAGGTTTAGTGAAAAAATTGGGAATGGATTATATCGCTGGCGACTGGCGTTTATTCATCGATGGTTCAGTTACTAGTTTGAAGGCTGTGCTGCTGCACAAAAATAATAAAAAACCATGCATTCCATTGGGATTCAGCACAACTATGAAGGAAACGTATGAAGCATTGGGCGAAATTTTGAAGAAAATCAAATACGATGAACACAAATGGAACATTTGTTGCGATCTGAAGGTGGTCAACATACTACAAGGGATTATAGAAAAGGGCGGATATCCAAAATACTTCTGCTTCCTTTGTAATTGGGATTCACGATACAAAGGAAATCAATATCAATGTAAAGATTGGAAAGGAAGAACTCCCGAGCTCAACAAACAATTAAAATTACGCAATGAACCTATGATAAAGGACCTGGATGATATTTTGTTGCCACCGCTCCACATGAAACTGGGAATAGCTGGGAAATTCGTTGAAGTGGTGGTCAAAAAAGTTAACGGCGCCTTTGACTGTTTGAAATCCATCTTTCCGAAACTCAGTGGTGAGAAAATTAAAAACGGTACGTATCGTACTCTGTATTTCAATATTGTCATATCTAAATTTGTTAATTTCTATACATTCGCATTACCAATAATTTTTTCGTTTTTCTTATGTATTTAAAACAGGTATTCTCAATGGACCTGATATTCGGAAATTGATCAAAAGTGATTCTTTCACACATTTGCTTTCAGAGCATCACGACCACCAACATGCATGGAACGCATTGAAAGAAGTAATAGAAGGCGTTCTAGGAAAGAACCGTGTCCAGCGAGAAGAGATACAGCAACGAGTGGACAGGTTGCTGTTTTATTTCGAACAAATCGGTGCATCCATGACGCTGAAATTGCATTTCTTGCACCACCACCTCGATACTTTTTTGGCACAATCACCTCAGGAATCAGACGAACAAGGAGAGAGGTTCCACCAGGTGACCATGCCATTTGAAAAGCGGTTCAAAAGCAAAAAATTGGGTGCATTGCTTGCGGAGGTTTGTTGGTGGAGTTCCACAATTATGCAGTTTGAAGAAAGCACCGAAGATGAAGACATTGAAATTGGTGGACACAGTGAAAGAAACACGCCCTTGAATAGTATGTGTATCTCGGATGACGATACAGACTCAGACCATGAATATGAACAACCTACGAAGAAAACAAGATCATCAGAACCACAAGCGTCAACTTCTACAAGGATGGATATTGCCAATAATTGAAAAAATGTTCTAAATTTTGTTTTTATGCATATTATAATTGCGTATTAATTGCATATTATTTTATTTTCATTAAGTTTTTATAAATAAAGTTTTTTTTTGCATGATAATTTTTTAATTTATATTTTTATTTTTATTTTAAGGGTGGTGGCTATAACTGATTTTTGAAATTCATACCTTTACTCAATTGCGAATAAAAGCGAAACGCGTGCATCGATTTTTATGATCTTTGTCTCATTTTGCTCATAGGTTATGTGACTTTGCGAAAAAATAACTAGACTTGAAACTTTTTTCCCTTCATACATTCATTTTTAACTTCGAAAGTGTTACTTCTATAGGAAAACAATATATGAACAGATTAAGGGAATTGTAATTCTTAATTTTTTAAAATTTATTTCAACTAAATTGGGCTAGGGGTTGTCGAGCTATGTCAAACAACAGGGCCTAAAACGTGATAAATTCCCCTATACGATAGTACTAACTTCAAATCGATACTAACTTCAAATCGCAGGTAAGAAGACAAAACGAATGATGCAGAAATTCTTCTTTTTGGGTCTAATTTCACATACAGTTCACAGAATTGAGTTGGCAAATCATGTGTTGTACTGTGTAATGTAACAATAACATTAAAATTATTCATAAGCGCAAAAATTTAAGAAATCAACGGTAACATTTAAAAACAACAACTCTCCCAAAAAGAAAACAAAATATTTAAAATTGTCTTTCTCTTTTTTATTTCTTAATCTCTACTGTTCTCCAATTTAATGCATAGTAGAAAACTCATGTTGTTGTTCTTTTTACTATGTAAACACAAAAACAAAGCATACTGCTTCTGTTATGTGTTTACATTGTTTTTGCTCACACGTATGTGAATTGTTTCAATGTATTAGTACCACTTTCTTACGCGTATAACCCCTGCAAACAATTTCGATCGAAAAATAATCTAAATAGTTTCCCCATTTAGCAAAAACCTATCGCTTTTGCTATTCAATTCTTATTGATGTAGTTACATCGTTCGGGAAGAAGTGTCCCACTATGGTAATATTTACTTTAAGAATCCACTTAGTGTCTATATTATATGACGAATTAGAGCGCTTTGGAAGTTAAATATCAATTAAATTTAGTAGTATCGCTGTTGGCTCCAAAAAGTACTCTTTTGAAGTTACATTTTTTCTTATTGTTCTTTATAATAAAAAAGTGGGTAATTTTACTGTTTATCTTGATTTTGTAAGGGAAATCTAAGTAAAATATAAAAAAATGAGCTTAAAGTTAAACAAATATTAAAAAATCTACGTTACATTTAATCAAAATAACTGTTAATGTTTTAAAGTTAAGAACCTAATGTGGACAAAGTTTGTTAAAGAAAACTACACAAAATCACAAATTTGTTCAAACACTAATTTTGTAAACTTTCATCATATTATAACTAGCATATCTTTTTATTGCCAATTTTTAATTACAAATTTTCTTCACTCAAAGTTATTGTTGATCTTCACTAGAAAAATTTAACAAAAACACTAATTTGCACACTAAAATTTTTAAAGTCATTAAATAAACAGACAGTTTAAAAAAATCACTAATATCCTTAATAAAAGATAATTATCAAATTATTATTTTTAATTTCATTTTTATTTGCTCTAAAAAAAATATGCATGAGAAATTATTAAAACTTTAACCAATCTAACCGAATAATAAGTTTGGGCAGTTTTGTGCACTCATTTATACGTGAAGTAAAATACTATAACTATTTCTATTTTCAAATATTAAAAATTTCACTCTATTTTACATAATTTTATATATTAATATTATTTTACACGCACGTAGCACCGATCACATGGCAACTTAAATACAAAACTATGATAAAGGACCTGGATGATATTTTGTTGCCACCGCTCCACATGAAACTGGGAATAGCTGGGAAATTCGTTGAAGTGGTGGTCAAAAAAGTTAACGGCGCCTTTGACTGTTTGAAATCCATCTTTCCGAAACTCAGTGGTGAGAAAATTAAAAACGGTACGTATCGTACTCTGTATTTCAATATTGTCATATCTAAATTTGTTAATTTCTATACATTCGCATTACCAATAATTTTTTCGTTTTTCTTATGTATTTAAAACAGGTATTCTCAATGGACCTGATATTCGGAAATTGATCAAAAGTGATTCTTTCACACATTTGCTTTCAGAGCATCACGACCACCAACATGCATGGAACGCATTGAAAGAAGTAATAGAAGGCGTTCTAGGAAAGAACCGTGTCCAGCGAGAAGAGATACAGCAACGAGTGGACAGGTTGCTGTTTTATTTCGAACAAATCGGTGCATCCATGACGCTGAAATTGCATTTCTTGCACCACCACCTCGATACTTTTTTGGCACAATCACCTCAGGAATCAGACGAACAAGGAGAGAGGTTCCACCAGGTGACCATGCCATTTGAAAAGCGGTTCAAAAGCAAAAAATTGGGTGCATTGCTTGCGGAGGTTTGTTGGTGGAGTTCCACAATTATGCAGTTTGAAGAAAGCACCGAAGATGAAGACATTGAAATTGGTGGACACAGTGAAAGAAACACGCCCTTGAATAGTATGTGTATCTCGGATGACGATACAGACTCAGACCATGAATATGAACAACCTACGAAGAAAACAAGATCATCAGAACCACAAGCGTCAACTTCTACAAGGATGGATATTGCCAATAATTGAAAAAATGTTCTAAATTTTGTTTTTATGCATATTATAATTGCGTATTAATTGCATATTATTTTATTTTCATTAAGTTTTTATAAATAAAGTTTTTTTTTGCATGATAATTTTTTAATTTATATTTTTATTTTTATTTTAAGGGTGGTGGCTATAACTGATTTTTGAAATTCATACCTTTACTCAATTGCGAATAAAAGCGAAACGCGTGCATCGATTTTTATGATCTTTGTCTCATTTTGCTCATAGGTTATGTGACTTTGCGAAAAAATAACTAGACTTGAAACTTTTTTCCATTCATACATTCATTTTTAACTTCGAAAGTGTTACTTCTATAGGAAAACAATATATGAACAGATTAAGGGAATTGTAATTCTTAATTTTTTAAAATTTATTTCAACTAAATTGGGCTAGGGGTTGTCGAGCTATGTCAAACAACAGGGCCTAAAACGTGATAAATTCCCCTATACGATAGTACTAACTTCAAATCGATACTAACTTCAAATCGCAGGTAAGAAGACAAAACGAATGATGCAGAAATTCTTCTTTTTGGGTCTAATTTCACATACAGTTCACAGAATTGAGTTGGCAAATCATGTGTTGTACTGTGTAATGTAACAATAACATTAAAATTATTCATAAGCGCAAAAATTTAAGAAATCAACGGTAACATTTAAAAACAACAACTCTCCCAAAAAGAAAACAAAATATTTAAAATTGTCTTTCTCTTTTTTATTTCTTAATCTCTACTGTTCTCCAATTTAATGCATAGTAGAAAACTCATGTTGGTGTTCTTTTTACTATGTAAACACAAAAACAAAGCATACTGCTTCTGTTATGTGTTTACATTGTTTTTGCTCACACGTATGTGAATTGTTTCAATGTATTAGTACCACTTTCTTACGCGTATAACCCCTGCAAACAATTTCGATCGAAAAATAATCTAAATAGTTTCCCCATTTAGCAAAAACCTATCGCTTTTGCTATTCAATTCTTATTGATGTAGTTACATCGTTCGGGAAGAAGTGTCCCACTATGGTAATATTTACTTTAAGAATCCACTTAGTGTCTATATTATATGACGAATTAGAGCGCTTTGGAAGTTAAATATCAATTAAATTTAGTAGTATCGCTGTTGGCTCCAAAAAGTACTCTTTTGAAGTTACATTTTTTCTTATTGTTCTTTATAATAAAAAAGTGGGTAATTTTACTGTTTATCTTGATTTTGTAAGGGAAATCTAAGTAAAATATAAAAAAATGAGCTTAAAGTTAAACAAATATTAAAAAATCTACGTTACATTTAATCAAAATAACTGTTAATGTTTTAAAGTTAAGAACCTAATGTGGACAAAGTTTGTTAAAGAAAACTACACAAAATCACAAATTTGTTCAAACACTAATTTTGTAAACTTTCATCATATTATAACTAGCATATCTTTTTATTGCCAATTTTTAATTACAAATTTTCTTCACTCAAAGTTATTGTTGATCTTCACTAGAAAAATTTAACAAAAACACTAATTTGCACACTAAAATTTTTAAAGTCATTAAATAAACAGACAGTTTAAAAAAATCACTAATATCCTTAATAAAAGATAATTATCAAATTATTATTTTTAATTTCATTTTTATTTGCTCTAAAAAAAATATGCATGAGAAATTATTAAAACTTTAACCAATCTAACCGAATAATAAGTTTGGGCAGTTTTGTGCACTCATTTATACGTGAAGTAAAATACTATAACTATTTCTATTTTCAAATATTAAAAATTTCACTCTATTTTACATAATTTTATATATTAATATTATTTTACACGCACGTAGCACCGATCACATGGCAACTTAAATACAAACTGTGCTCTTTTACGTATTTTGCTTTTGTAATATTCACTATTAAACAGCAAATCGTTGCGAAGAAGTCAATATAATATGTGAAATATTCAATTGTGCCATTGTTGCAGTTGTATAACTGTTACAATTATCTGAACAACTCACTAAAGTGACGAAAAAGTATAATTTAAGAACTCATAATGCGATTCTACCGTATTTTGTTGTTGTTTAATTCCGAAAAATCTACTGTTTAACTACCAAATGTGACGAAGTAGTTAAAATTCGTAGACAATTGAAAAACACTCTACCAATTGCTTGGAGGGACTCGTGATATCCAGAACCGATTTTAACAAAATTTAAATTAACATAATCTCCCAAAAAATATCTTTCGAATTTGTTAATATACAATATATAGTTAAGGCGTAAAAGGGATCCTAAGAAATCCACTTGCCTATTAATATATAATGATGATGATGATGATGATATCTTATGGAATTTTTAAGTTTATAATTGGAAATTTTTAGAAAAAATCCCTATTAATTAACCGATGTAAGAAATCTGTCCCTTTTTCCCTACTTGTCAAATTCGTAACAAAAATTCCTAAAAAAAAGAAAAAAATCACTACGCTTGGCATTACCGACCGAAAGTATTCTATCAGCGGACGAAAGAAACTTCTCCAAAGACAATCTTACTGAAAGACAGGGAGCATTTCCCGCAATAAGCATACCAACGTTAACCTCAACCAATAGCCAGTACATTGCTTGTTTCACCGGGCGTTACAGGCAACCGTGTGACCATATAGGAATTCTGGTCAGCCGCGATCTGAATAGATCTTTCAACTTTGGATTTTTACGAATCCCACGTATTGAATACACCAAGAGCTGAAGTATGTTCAGATAATCCCAACGAATCCCCGGCGGGCGCAACAACGTTCAGTATATTAAAATATTAATTAGTATTGAAAGATATGTTATCAACTGTGTAAAACTGAAAATGAATATCTAGTTTCGTCATTTAGCGAAAATAAACAGAAATATGTATGTTTAAGAAAAATATTAAGCTAATAGAAAATTGATTTTTTTTTAAAACACATTTTATAATTATAAAATGCAGAATTGATTTCATTGTTTTCAAAAAAAAAAAAGTTAATTTTGATATACACATTATTGATCCATATTGTTTTGACTTATATAAAAACGTTAACATCTGCATGTTTAACTATTTAAAAAAATGTTATAAAAAATTTATCCGTTTCAATTGTATACCTTCTTCGATCAACAAGAGAACCATAGTCACATAAAGTTGTATTTATCACTTAATGTACATGTATCTATGCATGTTAGTATCTTGGATAAACATACATATGTACATATATATTTAACTGTTTTATGTATATATTATTAAATAAAATTTTTAAATAAGCTTTTCGTTTTTATTTTTTTGATTCACATTTGTTCCAAGTGCGACACTTTGAAAAACAATTGCCGTGACGATATGTTATGTAATCTTTAAACGGCGAACAATAACTGAAATAACTGTCAATAAAGCGGGCAAGAGCAGCCAAATTGCATTATAGGGATGGGACACTTTCACATTTTGCTTTAGTTAAAATACCTTAAAGGAAATTGGCGACGGCGCACTGTCAATGATTCTGCCTTTATAGATTGATGTTAGCCATCAGGGTTTGTACCAGGGTAGTTAAGTTTTCAACAAAATATTTTTGGTCTTACAGCTCAACTCTTTATTATAATATTTAATTTAACTAACTGCCAGTTCATCGATTTCAAAACAAGATTTCGTTCGTTTCGTTTAATACAAAAACAATATTGTAATATTTGTTTTTGTTTCAAATGTAAGTTAATATGACGAAGTTTTTATTCGAAGTCGCTGAACAAGCCGTAAGGTTACAAGTAAAGTGTTATATTAGGCTGTGCCGTATCTTATACATATATCCTTTACCATTTAACATCGTACCAAAAACCTTAATTTCTAGAGTAAGCTTGTATGGTACCAGGTGAAATAATATACTCCTAATATACATATGTATGTACATATAATAAATATATAAGCCAAATTTGCCACGGGAAGGAAATGTAGTTATTTGTCTATAACTATGTCATTTAAAAGCTGATTTTGTTGAAGCATACTACTACTATTCTACCTACTAAGTTCATTTCCGTTGAAAATTAAGCAAGAATAAGCGCACGATTCACCATGATGCGATCAGAACAAAAAATTATATATATATATATATATAATATATATATATGCCACACCTACTTCACCACTCCCGTCCATATTTTGTGGATGTTGTGTATTGATAACCAAGATACTTGTACCTTATTTGGAAACTTTGCCTTTTCCATTCTCTAGGTATACAGAAATCCATAATATTTTTGTATTGGTTGTGGCACGGCCAATTCTACAATTCCGCTAATTTTTGATGTATATTGATAAACCAGCTATATGTACCAAATTTGGACAATTTTACTCTTACCGTTCTTAGATATAAATTAATTTCATTTTGTGCCACGCCCACCGCTCAATTTTTTTTAGAGGTTACCTATTAATACTCATGATGTTTGTACTTAATTTGGAAACTTTAGCTCATGCCGTTCTCCAGATATACAGAAATCTTTCATGTCTTTGTATGGGAAATGTCACGCCCACTTCATACATAAATATATAATAACCTGTTCCCCATCATAAATGGTGTCTTCGAAAAATCAATTTCTATGGAAACACGGATAGACAGACATCGTTAAATCACCTTCAATAATGATATATAGATGTATATATACCTTAGAGGGTATAATGTCAATATTGCAGAAATAACAAACGGAATGACAAACTTATATATACACTTTTACTTTCGGTGTAGAGTATAATTAATATACTGACTTATACATATGTACGTTTTTACTTTCGATGAAGGGTATAAAAAAACAACATGGGATTTTAAGACAAAAATTAAGGGGAGTCGTAGTTTTTTGCTCATATCTCCGCCATTTAGGGACCGATCTGGCTTGCAAGAGCCAACTGTAACGCAGTATATGTGATATAAATGTATAGCAACCTAGTGCATATCATATCTAGGGTCTTCGGGAAACTTATTTTAACATACACACATCATTTATTCAACTCGGCTATTCATAAGGATCCAGAATATATATATATAGAGCAATTCCATATGAAAGCGATCACCTTTTGGACGACCCCTCTCCGATTTTAAAATAAATAGTCTCAATCGATTGCCCAGCAAAAAATAATGTACCTACATATTTTTTTTTTTATAGTGACTGGTTTAGTGGTGGTGTACACCACTGTTAGTGACAATATTGAAGAATTCTTCATAAGGGACCTCATTGAAAGTTGTTTTTAAAAAAACTACTAAAGCGATCGCAACGAGTGATAGCTCGTTGGAAAGGTATTGAATCAGGCTTTAATTGAAAAATAAAATTTTCCTAATTTTTCTTAGAAATTTACCTTTAAATTTTCCCAAGAAAATTAAATTTTCCGATTTTCCACAGAAGCTCCTAAATTTTCGGGCTAATTTTTTTTTTTTTGGATTCCTCATAATTTTTGCTTTAAGAATCAGCAATAAAAAAATGGGCCCCGACTCCTTGTTTGGACAGGAGAAGAGCATTTAAGAGACCACCTTGTTAAAAATACATTTTAAAAATTATTTTACAGTTAAAAATACATTAATGAAGAAAAAATCTTTCTTATTTTGCTGCCTATACTTAATTACAATATTTATTAAAAATTTCAATTGTCTTGGCATCATTATAAAATTAAAGTTACTTTAAATTGACATATCAGAAATATTTGGTATGAAGCAATGAAACTTTTGCGTTCCAGTTATAGTTTTGACATTATTATATCTGTTTTGAATTCGTCGCTCCATGGCATCGTGTTATTTTTTAGTGCATAAAACTGTGTTAATGGCAATTTCCTTGCTTTGAATCCACGAAAACAAATGTTGTACATTTAAGATCTGGTCAGTATATGGCCTTTGCAAACTTGCCTTAGTCGCCAAGAGTGGACATCGTTCGAAAAAGATAAAAGTATTAAAATTAACTGGTGTTTCGAAGCGATACATGAATGAATTAAATATACAATACGGTGAAGAAGCAGAATTCATTTGCCCCAAGTGTAAAATCGATTTGTCTCAACAAGCAAATGCATTGAAACAAATGCAGCCACAATCCGAGAGTGAAATGACAAGTGAACAAAATGTTTCATCTGATAGTGAGGCAGACATTCCGATGGTCAATATGTCTTTGAGTCCTTTGAATGAGGCTATTACCACTTTAGGTGAAACGCCTATTAGAAAAAGAAAGTTGCGAAGTGAAACACACAGGAAAGAGAAAAAAGGCAAGGTTATGAGTGCAATCGCGACAATATTTGATGAAGGCTCTGATAACGAATGCAGTCAAGCAGATGACGTTGATGACGGCAAACAAATGATTGAGCAGTTGAAAAGAAAATTCAATTTAGCGACCACTTTTCCGGAGAAATATCTCATTTTATCTGTGCTGCCTTAATCATGGTCTATACGCAAGATTTCTGAACAGTTTCAAACATCTTTTTACATCGCGAGAAGAAGCAAAGAATTAGTTCGACAGAAGGGCATATTGGCGACTCCCACCAAGAAATTTGGCTCAAGGACCCTCAGCGAAGCAACGGTGAAATTGATTCAAGATTTTTACTGCAATGATGACAACAGCCGCGCCTGCCCAGGTACACGTGACTATGTTATCACACGTGAAGATGGAGAAAAAGTACACAAGCAGCGCAGATTATTATTATGTAATCTATCCGAAGCATACCATCAGTTTAATGAGAAATACCCAGCAGAAAAAGTGGGATTTTCTAAGTTTGCCATCCTACGACCAAAAGAATGCGTGCTGGCATTAGACAGGCACGGAACGCATTCAGTCTGCGTTTGCATGTTTCATCAAAACATCAAATTAATTTTCTTTCCATGCAAGAAATTGAAAGTATTTCACGGTGAAATTGAAACATATAGGGACCTCCTGTCGAAGTCGTTGTGCGCATACCCCACGGAAAATTGTCATCTGTCCAAATGCGACAATTGTCCGAAGATTGACGAGCTAGAGCAATATTTGGCGGAAACGTTTGAACAGCTGTTAATTCAGGAGGTGCATTTAAAACAGTGGATAATTAGCAGCGGCAGATGTTCCCTTGAGACCGTGGTAAAGCAGATTCCGGAATTCATCGAGGAATTCGGATTCAAGTTGAATGAACTGAAGGCGCACCATTTCATATCCGAGATGCAATCGAAATTTCTAAAGGAAAGTAAGGAGAAATTAGCCAATGAATTCATTGTGATAAGCGACTTTGCCGAGAATTACACTTTTCTCGTTCAGGATGAAATTCAGGCTTATCACTGGACAAACGACCAGTGCACGGTGCATCCTTTTTGCATTTATTTCAAAAACGAAGATAACGAACTACAGACCGTAAGCCTTGTTGTTATCGCGGAGAGTTTAGCTCATAATTATGTGTCCGTTTATTTATTTCAAATGAAACTGTTTGAATTCTTAAGATCAAAATTCGATGCAATCGACAAAGTAACGTTTTTCTCAGACGGCGCGGCTTCTCAGTACAAGAATAAAAAAAATTTTTACAATCTTTGCATAATTGAAGAAGAACAAAACTGCAAGGTCGAGTGGCACTTTTTCGCGACGTCCCACGGTAAGGGCCCATGCGATGCGTTAGGGGGAACCCTAAAACGCATGGCGACTAAGGCAAGTTTGCAAAGGCCATATACTGACCAGATCTTAAATGTACAACATTTGTTTTCGTGGATTCAAAGCAAGGAAATTGCCATTAACACAGTTTTATGCACTAAAAAATAACACGATGCCATGGAGCGACGAATTCAAAACAGATATAATAATGTCAAAACTATAACTGGAACGCAAAAGTTTCATTGCTTCATACCAAATATTTCTGATATGTCAATTTAAAGTAACTTTAATTTTATAATGATGCCAAGACAATTGAAATTTTTAATAAATATTGTAATTAAGTATAAGCAGCAAAATAAGAAAGATTTTTTCTTCATTAATGTATTTTTAACTGTAAAATAATTTTTAAAATGTATTTTTAACAAGGTGGTCTCTTAAATGCTCTTCTCCTGTCCAAACAAGGAGTCGGGGCCCATTTTTTTATTGCTGATTCTTAAAGCAAAAATTATGAGGAATCCAAAAAAAAAAATTTGCCCGAAAATTTAGGAGCTTCTGTGGAAAATCGGAAAATTTAATTTTCTTGGGAAAATTTAATTTTCTTGGGAAAATTTAAAGGTAAATTTCTAAGAAAACTTAGGAAAATTTTATTTTTCAATTAAAGCCTGATTCAATACCTTTCCAACGAGCTATCACTCGTTGCGATCGCTTTAGTAGTTTTTAAAACAACTTTCAATGAGGTCCCTTATGAAGAATTCTTCAATTTTGTCACTAACAGTGGTGTACACCACCACTAAACCAGTCACTATAAAAAAATAAAAAATATGTAGGTACATTATTTTTTGCTGGGCAATCGATTGAGACTATTTTTTTTAAAATCGGAGAGGGGTCGTCCAAAAATTTGCCAATTTTGATCGTTTTCATATGGAATTGCTCTATATATATAAATATATTCTTATGTATTTATATATATTTATATATATATATATATATATATATATTTATGTATATATATTTATATATACATATATATTTTTAATATAATATATATATATATATATAGGGGTCCCATATAATCGGACTTCAATATTTTTGTACGCATACCCCTAATTTTTTTCTATTTGGTGTAAAACTGTTATATAAAAATTGAATAATGTTTGTACCTTTGTACCTTTATGGTACAATTTCGTATTATTATATACATGCTCCTTGTAGGAGTAAAAGGAACAAATATATATATGTATATATAAAATACCCAACATTAACACATCGATTTGAATAAAACTTTGTAGATTTATATTTCGTTTTTAAAAATTCTTGGGAATATTACAAAATAACTTGATAAAAGCTTCCATTCTGAGTTGTTTCTTCTTCGGTGGCATTTTTTAAATTAAATTGGCAATCAACTTGTATGCAACCTGTGCTTCGGCTGTCAATATTAACGAGTTTTTACAAGCAGTTTGTGTGATCAACTTGGTAGTGATTTATTGCAGGGCTAATAAGACTGTTTGTAAGAAGTGTTTTAAGATTTAGTAGGAAATGTGTTCCAACAAAAAAGTTTCCAAACTCAAATAATCGAGGGCGCGTTCTATCGAACATGGACTATCGAACGTAAGTTTTGTATTATGAGTTGACTGTACTGTGGAAAATTTTAACGAAAGCAATTTTGCTTTCGATGCTGCAAATAAATTTAAAAATATGTTGAAAATGTAATAATTTGTAAATTTGTTCGTTTTCATGGACCATTCAAAATTACTTTTGTTAATTTTAAGCAAATCTTAGGTCGTTAACAGCTATTGGAAAGGCTCGTTTTCCATATGGCAAAAAAGAGCAAAAAGGATTTGAAGAGTATTTTTGCCGTAAAATAGTAAGATAAAATCCGCATGAGCTAAATTTTTGGAACCAACCATAATTCCGTCGTGGTCATGTTTTGCCTTCATATAATTTTTTAAGCTTGTAAGCAAAAATTTTTTATTTAAAGTGGATGAATTTATGAATTTATTAATGAAACTCTTGGTCGTTCAAAAAGTAACGATATTAACCTTAATGATTCTCAAGGGCAACCAATTATAGGCGATCAAAAAAAAGTTAACTGCTTGAATGATTATTTTATTGCGAGTGTGGCAAATCTTAATAGGGAAATTGAAATTTATCCTGGCGAAATGTTTAATTCGTTAAGGACTCTTTCTCAGTCACCCCATCATTTTGAACTTCTAAATGTAAATGATAATGATATTGTTGAAATAATATTAAATTTGAAGGTTAATAAAAGTCCAGGCTTTGACGGTATTTCGCCCAAATTTTTAAAAGAGTGTAGAGATGAAATAATTCCAATTTTAACAGATATTTTTAATAAAATGGTGAATAATTCAGTGTACCCCGACATTTAAAAGTGCACAAAATAATACTGGTTCCAAAGGAGGCAAATGCTACAAATTTAGATAAATATAGACCTATTGCAGTTCTTTCTACGATTGATAAAATTTTTGAGAAGATACTTTATGATAAGCTTTTGTTATACCTTGAAGGAAATAATTTATTATACAATCATCAATTTGGATTTCGTAAGGGATGTAGTACTGAAGATGCTGTGCTTAATGTTGTAAAGTTTATTTGCAGTGGGCTTGATGAAGGTTTTAGTGGAGTTGCTAGAATATTTTTTGATTTTACCAAAGCTTTTGATTTAGTAGATCATGAAATAATGTTACTGATGTTATTGATGAAATACGGTATTCAAGGACGTGAACTTTTATTGTTTAAAAACTATTTCATAAATCGGAAACAATATGTGAATAGAAATAACACTGACAGCTTTATTGCTTCTGTTGATTATGGTGTGCCTCAGGGTAGTGGTTTGGGTCCTTTATTGTTTTTACTATATTTGAATGATTTAAAAAATCTGAACTTAGATGGGCAATTATTTATGTTTGCGGATGATGTGTGCTTGTTTTACCCATACAAGTATGATTTATCACTTAAAACAAAAATTGAAAGAGATGCATCGTTAATAACTGAATTTGCGCGATTAAATCGTTTAGTTCTTAACCCTAATAAGACCAAATTGTTACGTTTTCGACCACATGCTTTAAGTATAAATAGTAACTTTAACGTGTTTATTGATGGGAAATCTGTTTATGAAACCGATATTGTAAAGTATTTGGGAATTACGTTGCAAAGTAACTTGTCATGGGATTTACATATGCATGATTTGAAAAAGAAAATAGCTCCGGCAATTGGAATTCTGTATAAATTAAAGAATAAACTTGATGTTAAATCATAGATGATGATATTTCAATCTCTGATTCAATCTCATTTGAATTACCTAGCAATTATATATGCTCACAATAAAAATAGCAATTCACTGAAATCTCAACTATTACATTGTACAAAGATATAAGCAAAACAATTTTACCAATCTATGGAATGCATGAGTATCAAGTTTTAATGTTTGTTTTTAAATGCATTAAACATATTGGTCACCAAAGCTTAACATTTTCTTAACAACAATTTAATTTCATCACCCGAAATAGAACAAATTTAATGATTCCTAGATGTAGATTAGAAACAACGAAGCAACGTATTGATTACGTAGGTGCTGTAAATTTTAATAATTTACCTGTGGACTTAAATCGATTAATCGAGTTTCGTTATTTAAATCATCTTGCAAACAAGATTTATACAACAACTTTGAAGCGCTTTTGTAGTAATTGTTCTTTATTCGTTTTATAATTATTTAAATTTCATTAATTCTAAATCGATTCAGAAAGTGATTCTGCGCCGATCGGTATACTTAAATATTTTAAGGTGTTGCAAAAATACATAAGCACTTAAGCATAATACCCTCTCCACTATTGTTCCCGATATCTTGAAATCTGGAAGTGATATATAATTTTTAGAATCGGAGTTATTAATAATATTATCCTTAGCGACAACACTCATTAATTCTTCCTAATAAATGACGTAGGGATGTGCTGGATATATTATTCGTATATTTTCCATGCTGGTCAATTCGCACCTTTATTGTCAGATCGGCACTGGTTAACGTTACTTTAGGGAGCTGATATATTGCAATTGAATGCTTGGAAGCAAATAGAAAAAATGGAACACCTTTTTCATTATTGCATATTTGTTTCTTAAAGTTAATGTCTTTATTTAATTTAAGAAAATAATATAAAAGAATAATAGAAAATTCATATTCCCGTTTGAAATATTTTTATTTTGAAAACAATTGTTTGACTTGATGTATATACATACATTAGGGTGGATTACGCATTCGATATTGTACCATAAATTTTTCGATAGCTTTTGGCTAAAAATTAAAAAGTAAAAAATGAATTTTTCGACAAAAACTCGTCCAAAACTTCAAGAAAAAATTAGGAAAAACTGCTATCGCCATCGTTTTTAGCGTACAATTTCACCCTGGAGAGGTAATATAAAAAAAAAAATAAAAATTAAGTCAGCCGATTTTTTTATACCTACTAAAAAAAACCTTAAAAATAAAGTTTGCGAAAAAGTAAAAAAAAAAATTGAAATTTGCACGTATCGAAAATTATTTTTTGATATGTCGTAATGAAATTTTTTTTTCTCATGCCAAAAGCTATTGAAAAATCGATGGCACAATATCGACAAATTTTTGTCCTTAGAAATCGGCCTCCTCTAATATACATTTACGTATATATTGGGTCTAAGATCAATATTGTAGAAATTGCGAACAGAATTACACACTTATATAAAAACGAACTTATATGTATATACCATTTCTACTGGTGGTGAAGACTATAAATCATACATTGGCATACTGCTTTATGTATAGCAGTAAAATTTCTACTGTTTCCTAAAACAAGTTTTAGTAAGCAGTACATTTCAAATTTATCATGCATTATTTATTTAGTGCTCTATGCCCATGAATGCTATAAATACAGTTTGGTACTAATATTTCGAATAATTTTAATTGTTTAATGATTTAATTTAATTACATTTAGAAATTTGTTAAGCAAAAAGTAGATGCCACTCTTGTTTTTTTGTAGAAATTAAAATGCAATGTTTAAATTTGAAAAGATTTGGTTTTTATAAACTAAAAATCCTGTAAAATATCTATTATTATGTATTTCTTTTTTCAATTTTACGAAGAACCAATCCAATCTCCGATGAAAATATATTACTTTTAATTGGCCAACCAAAAAAGGACCAGCCAATAAAATGCATTGTAAATACATATATACACGCGTGTGCGGTAGTGTGCACAAGTGAAATAATATAAAACTAAATGAACAATGGGGTGGTTTGTAACAGGCAGAAATAATTACAAAGAGCGACACAAATTCTGACACATACTGGTGTGTTATCAAATAACCTGAATTGATTCTCTTTTTATAGTTTTTTGTGGCGCAATCACACGAAAACCGGCTTATGGATTTGGAGGAAATTGTCCAGATGAAAAATAAGGTACTTTTTAAGGGTAAGAATAGATAACCTTTTCACTTTTCGATAAATTCGACATTCAAATTATAGCCCACATCAACATACAGTGTACATTCTGGGTGCCACAAATATTGAAAAGCTGTCACTTTTGTATTCGTTTACTTTTGGTACTTTTTCTCTTTTCGGTAAATTTGGTATAAAGAGGTAAAAACGAAAAAAAATTTGAATTTTTAGTACTTTTCACGTTTAGATAAACAGATCGCATATGGTCCAGTGGCGGGAATATATATATATTAGGACACCCAGTGCTTTTCACATGGACAGTTGAAGGTCGGTGGCTCGAGCGTATCGAGTGCATAAAACGTATATGTGTTGGTGGAAAATAATAAAACTTCATCATAAAATAAATATAGATGTAACCATTTAATAATAATAAAATTAATAGCATTTCTTTTAATTTTTTTTAAGATAAGCCCTGTTCTTTAAATCTGGCTCTTATTTTCACAGATAAAAGCTGGTATATGAAAATGTAGTTTTACGATGAAACGGCTACATAGCTGCAGGTTGTTGTCTATGCTGATTATCGGTCTAACCAAATTAAACTAACTAGGACCGCCAGGTGGCCGAAATTCGACCATTTCACATTTACAGGCAAAATAAATCGTTGTATGCACGTATCGAATATGAAATTCTTATTTAAAGGTGCTATCTAAATTTAAGAGAATAACAAAGCACTTTTCATATATCCTTTTATTCGTTATTATTAAAGCTTTTATATACTATTTAACTATTTTTTACAATATTTCGAGTATAAAAAGTTAAATTAAGTTTAAATTGCCAGTTCTTAGAAATAAAATAAAAAAATCTATATGTAGTATATTGACATCAACAATAAAAAATATAAAAATTTATGAACGAAAATTTTTATTTTATTTTCAAAAACCAAAAATATTTGTATGTGTATGTGTTTGCAAGCAAATTTAAAACACTTTAGTTCTAAAAATTTTTAAAATAAAAATGGGCATACATACACAAAAATACCTTAAAAACGATATATATTTCATTAAAATCAGTGGCGATAAGATATTTAAGAATTAACTACAAAAAAATTGTTCCCGTATTTATATATAAGATACCCACATATATTTTCTTAAAAGATGGGCTTGTGCGACTTTATTTTTCAAATGTCCTCATAAGGTTGGGTACGTTCGTAAATGCAGTTGTTGCGCATCACTTGCGCATTAGTAAAGTTTAATGTTCGTAAAAGCATCACTTGTAAGAAACTTGGCATCACTCTCATGGGTCAAAAGTTTTTTTATGCAGTGATACCGCAGCTCTGCAGCAAATTTTTGCAATTATTGCATCAGTTAATTTTCTGATGCAATAAGTTTTGATTGATTTTTCTTGTTAATTATAAGAAAACTGTACCATTTTGTTTCAATATATGCAATAAAATTTGTCATTACTATTGTTTATTACATTTTTATTATTATTTTATGTTCGTTTACGAAACTTTTGAAATTTAGCTCGTGCTCAAAATCGCAAACTTTGCACAGCTTATGTGCAGTAAAAAAGCATCAGCATTACAACTGCAGCTGGTGATCATGCATCAGCAACAAAATTTTGCATCACTGCAGCAGTGATGCACAGTTTTTATGCATTTACCAACGTACTCTTTATACATGCTTGTTTGCAAGTGCAAAGCGAAAACAGAAAATTTTGGGAGAACAACCGCCGTTTATACATGTGTGTACATGTGTGTTTGCAAACAATGTAAGAAAACATATATTTTGGGACATTGACAAAAACCACTATTTTTACATGTATGTGCGTGTGTTTGCAAGCAAATTTAAAACGCTTTATGCATATCTATACAAAAATACCTTTAAAACGCTATATACATATTTCATTAAAACCGGTGGACGATAAGATACTTCCTGTTAATGGGAACAATAAAATGATCATCTTTTTTTCTGCTGCTCACAGGCGTTATATTATGCCTATTAAGCTTAGTAATTTCCTCATTCGCTGGTAATCACTGTATTTGTACTAACTTTAAAAAAGCTTGCTCCAGATAAAATTCGTAAGTACAATGATGGATACGCCCGGTATTGAAGCCAATGGTATCGGTTGGATTTGATTATTTATTATAGCTAACTTATCAATTTACTCAATACAATTTTGCCTTATAGACTAAAGTTGTAACAATGTATTTCTTATTCTTTCACACTTGCTTCAAATCATTGATGCTCAGCCCGTATTATAATTATGGAAACTTATTTAAACAAATTCTTCACATGCATTCTTACGCTCTTTCATCCAGTCCACAGGGTATACAATTCAGTCGTCAATTAACCACCGACAAATACACATGCGGCGGATGCTTGTGTTTTTTTATATTTTTTCAGGAATACTTACCCAGCAAACACACAGGCTTAATTTAATCTTTGGAGAAGTAATATAATTAGGAAATTTGAAAGGTGTTTCATGTTTAAAAATGCTTTTGGCAATATGCTGTGCATCATATGAATTCTTCGACTTATTTTTATTGTTTCATTTTTAATAATTTGCTTAGCAAAAAATAAATGTTAGAAAATAGCTATTATAATTTTTACGGTATTGATCATAATCGTAACGGTCCCCGATTTAAACTATTACAAACATGTTTTTTTATGTAGTTTGAAGGCTTAAAATATAACCTAAGGATATATAACGCAGCATCATTTTTCAAACGCTTGGCTCTGTGTATGATGGTTAAGCCATAATTTTTCACTAATGCGTGTGTAATTACACAAGTTGTGTGCAATTTTTGTATTTGTATTTGTATTTGTATTTGTATTTGTATATGTATTTGTATTTGTATTTGTATTTGTATTTGTATTTGTATTGTATTTGTATTTGTATTTGTATTTGTATTTGTATTTGTATTTGTATTTGTATTTGTATTTGTATTTGTATTTGTATTTGTATTTGTATTTGTATTTGTATTTGTATTTGTATTTGTATTTGTATTTGTATTTGTATTTGTATTTGTATTTGTATTTGTATTTGTATTTGTATTTGTATTTGTATTTGTATTTGTATTTGTATTTGTATTTGTATTTGTATTTGTATTTGTATTTGTATTTGTATTTGTATTTGTATTTGTATTTGTATTTGTATTTGTATTTGTATTTGTATTTGTATTTGTATTTGTATTTGTATTTGTATTTGTATTTGTATTTGTATTTGTATTTGTATTTGTATTTGTATTTGTATTTGTATTTGTATTTGTATTTGTATTTGTATTTGTATTTGTATTTGTATTTGTATTTGTATTTGTATTTGTATTTGTATTTGTATTTGTATTTGTATTTGTATTTGTATTTGTATTTGTATTTGTATTTGTATTTGTATTTGTATTTGTATTTGTTTTTGTATTTGTATTTGTATTTGTATTTGTATTTGTATTTGTATTTGTATTTGTATTTGTATTTGTATTTGTATTTGTATTTGTATTTGTATTTGTATTTGTATTTGTATTTGTATTTGTATTTGTATTTGTTGTATTTGTATTTGTATTTGTATTTGTATTTGTATTTGTATTTGTATTTGTATTTGTATTTGTATTTGTATTTGTATTTGTATTTGTATTTGTATTTGTATTTGTATTTGTATTTGTATTTGTATTTGTATTTGTATTTGTATTTGTATTTGTATTTGTATTTGTATTTGTATTTGTATTTGTATTTGTATTTGTATTTGTATTTGTATTTGTATTTGTATTTGTATTTGTATTTGTATTTGTATTTGTATTTGTATTTGTATTTGTATTTGTATTTGTATTTGTATTTGTATTTGTATTTGTATTTGTATTTGTATTTGTATTTGTATTTGTATTTGTATTTGTATTTGTATTTGTATTTGTATTTGTATTTGTATTTGTATTTGTATTTGTATTTGTATTTGTATTTGTATTTGTATTTGTATTTGTATTTGTATTTGTATTTGTATTTGTATTTGTATTTGTATTTGTATTTGTATTTGTATTTGTATTTGTATTTGTATTTGTATTTGTATTTGTATTTGTATTTGTATTTGTATTTGTATTTGTATTTGTATTTGTATTTGTATTTGTATTTGTATTTGTATTTGTATTTGTATTTGTATTTGTATTTGTATTTGTATTTGTATTTGTATTTGTATTTGTATTTGTATTTGTATTTGTATTTGTATTTGTATTTGTATTTGTATTTGTATTTGTATTTGTATTTGTATTTGTATTTGTATTTGTATTTGTATTTGTATTTGTATTTGTATTTGTATTTGTATTTGTATTTGTATTTGTATTTGTATTTGTATTTGTATTTGTATTTGTATTTGTATTTGTATTTGTATTTGTATTTGTATTTGTATTTGTATTTGTATTTGTATTTGTATTTGTATTTGTATTTGTATTTGTATTTGTATTTGTATTTGTATTTGTATTTGTATTTGTATTTGTATTTGTATTTGTATTTGTATTTGTATTTGTATTTGTATTTGTATTTGTATTTGTATTTGTATTTGTATTTGTATTTGTATTTGTATTTGTATTTGTATTTGTATTTGTATTTGTATTTGTATTTGTATTTGTATTTGTATTTGTATTTGTATTTGTATTTGTATTTGTATTTGTATTTGTATTTGTATTTGTATTTGTATTTGTATTTGTATTTGTATTTGTATTTGTATTTGTATTTGTATTTGTATTTGTATTTGTATTTGTATTTGTATTTGTATTTGTATTTGTATTTGTATTTGTATTTGTATTTGTATTTGTATTTGTATTTGTATTTGTATTTGTATTTGTATTTGTATTTGTATTTGTATTTGTATTTGTATTTGTATTTGTATTTGTATTTGTATTTGTATTTGTATTTGTATTTGTATTTGTATTTGTATTTGTATTTGTATTTGTATTTGTATTTGTATTTGTATTTGTATTTGTATTTGTATTTGTATTTGTATTTGTATTTGTATTTGTATTTGTATTTGTATTTGTATTTGTATTTGTATTTGTATTTGTATTTGTATTTGTATTTGTATTTGTATTTGTATTTGTATTTGTATTTGTATTTGTATTTGTATTTGTATTTGTATTTGTATTTGTATTTGTATTTGTATTTGTATTTGTATTTGTATTTGTATTTGTATTTGTATTTGTATTTGTATTTGTATTTGTATTTGTATTTGTATTTGTATTTGTATTTGTATTTGTATTTGTATTTGTATTTGTATTTGTATTTGTATTTGTATTTGTATTTGTATTTGTATTTGTATTTGTATTTGTATTTGTATTTGTATTTGTATTTGTATTTGTATTTGTATTTGTATTTGTATTTGTATTTGTATTTGTATTTGTATTTGTATTTGTATTTGTATTTGTATTTGTATTTGTATTTGTATTTGTATTTGTATTTGTATTTGTATTTGTATTTGTATTTGTATTTGTATTTGTATTTGTATTTGTATTTGTATTTGTATTTGTATTTGTATTTGTATTTGTATTTGTATTTGTATTTGTATTTGTATTTGTATTTGTATTTGTATTTGTATTTGTATTTGTATTTGTATTTGTATTTGTATTTGTATTTGTATTTGTATTTGTATTTGTATTTGTATTTGTATTTGTATTTGTATTTGTATTTGTATTTGTATTTGTATTTGTATTTGTATTTGTATTTGTATTTGTATTTGTATTTGTATTTGTATTTGTATTTGTATTTGTATTTGTATTTGTATTTGTATTTGTATTTGTATTTGTATTTGTATTTGTATTTGTATTTGTATTTGTATTTGTATTTGTATTTGTATTTGTATTTGTATTTGTATTTGTATTTGTATTTGTATTTGTATTTGTATTTGTATTTGTATTTGTATTTGTATTTGTATTTGTATTTGTATTTGTATTTGTATTTGTATTTGTATTTGTATTTGTATTTGTATTTGTATTTGTATTTGTATTTGTATTTGTATTTGTATTTGTATTTGTATTTGTATTTGTATTTGTATTTGTATTTGTATTTGTATTTGTATTTGTATTTGTATTTGTATTTGTATTTGTATTTGTATTTGTATTTGTATTTGTATTTGTATTTGTATTTGTATTTGTATTTGTATTTGTATTTGTATTTGTATTTGTATTTGTATTTGTATTTGTATTTGTATTTGTATTTGTATTTGTATTTGTATTTGTATTTGTATTTGTATTTGTATTTGTATTTGTATTTGTATTTGTATTTGTATTTGTATTTGTATTTGTATTTGTATTTGTTTTTTTATTTGTATTTGTATATGTATTTGTATTTGTATTTGTATTTGTATTTGTATTTGTATTTGTATTTGTATTTGTATTTGTATTTGTATTTGTATTTGTATTTGTATTTGTATTTGTATTTGTATTTGTATTGTATTTGTATTTGTATTTGTATTTGTATTTGTATTTGTATTTGTATTTGTATTTGTATTTGTATTTGTATTTGTATTTGTATTTGTATTTGTATTTGTATTTGTATTTGTATTTGTATTTGTATTTGTATTTGTATTTGTATTTGTATTTGTATTTGTATTTGTATTTGTATTTGTATTTGTATTTGTATTTGTATTTGTATTTGTATTTGTATTTGTATTTGTATTTGTATTTGTATTTGTATTTGTATTTGTATTTGTATTTGTATTTGTATTTGTATTTGTATTTGTATTTGTATTTGTATTTGTATTTGTATTTGTATTTGTATTTGTATTTGTATTTGTATTTGTATTTGTATTTGTATTTGTATTTGTATTTGTATTTGTATTTGTATTTGTATTTGTATTTGTATTTGTATTTGTATTTGTATTTGTATTTGTATTTGTATTTGTATTTGTATTTGTATTTGTATTTGTATTTGTATTTGTATTTGTATTTGTATTTGTATTTGTATTTGTATTTGTATTTGTATTTGTATTTGTATTTGTATTTGTATTTGTATTTGTATTTGTATTTGTATTTGTATTTGTATTTGTATTTGTATTTGTATTTGTATTTGTATTTGTATTTGTATTTGTATTTGTATTTGTATTTGTATTTGTATTTGTATTTGTATTTGTATTTGTATTTGTAGTATTTGTATTTGTATTTGTATTTGTATTTGTATTTGTATTTGTATTTGTATTTGTATTTGTATTTGTATTTGTATTTGTATTTGTATTTGTATTTGTATTTGTATTTGTATTTGTATTTGTATTTGTATTTGTATTTGTATTTGTATTTGTATTTGTATTTGTATTTGTATTTGTATTTGTATTTGTATTTGTATTTGTATTTGTATTTGTATTTGTATTTGTATTTGTATTTGTATTTGTATTTGTATTTGTATTTGTATTTGTATTTGTATTTGTATTTGTATTTGTATTTGTATTTGTATTTGTATTTGTATTTGTATTTGTATTTGTATTTGTATTTGTATTTGTATTTGTATTTGTATTTGTATTTGTATTTGTATTTGTATTTGTATTTGTATTTGTATTTGTATTTGTATTTGTATTTGTATTTGTATTTGTATTTGTATTTGTATTTGTATTTGTATTTGTATTTGTATTTGTATTTGTATTTGTATTTGTATTTGTATTTGTATTTGTATTTGTATTTGTATTTGTATTTGTATTTGTATTTGTATTTGTATTTGTATTTGTATTTGTATTTGTATTTGTATTTGTATTTGTATTTGTATTTGTATTTGTATTTGTATTTGTATTTGTATTTGTATTTGTATTTGTATTTGTATTTGTATTTGTATTTGTATTTGTATTTGTATTTGTATTTGTATTTGTATTTGTATTTGTATTTGTATTTGTATTTGTATTTGTATTTGTATTTGTATTTGTATTTGTATTTGTATTTGTATTTGTATTTGTATTTGTATTTGTATTTGTATTTGTATTTGTATTTGTATTTGTATTTGTATTTGTATTTGTATTTGTATTTGTATTTGTATTTGTATTTGTATTTGTATTTGTATTTGTATTTGTATTTGTATTTGTATTTGTATTTGTATTTGTATTTGTATTTGTATTTGTATTTGTATTTGTATTTGTATTTGTATTTGTATTTGTATTTGTATTTGTATTTGTATTTGTATTTGTATTTGTATTTGTATTTGTATTTGTATTTGTATTTGTATTTGTATTTGTATTTGTATTTGTATTTGTATTTGTATTTGTATTTGTATTTGTATTTGTATTTGTATTTGTATTTGTATTTGTATTTGTATTTGTATTTGTATTTGTATTTGTATTTGTATTTGTATTTGTATTTGTATTTGTATTTGTATTTGTATTTGTATTTGTATTTGTATTTGTATTTGTATTTGTATTTGTATTTGTATTTGTATTTGTATTTGTATTTGTATTTGTATTTGTATTTGTATTTGTATTTGTATTTGTATTTGTATTTGTATTTGTATTTGTATTTGTATTTGTATTTGTATTTGTATTTGTATTTGTATTTGTATTTGTATTTGTATTTGTATTTGTATTTGTATTTGTATTTGTATTTGTATTTGTATTTGTATTTGTATTGTAAGTTTTTGTTTTATTAAAATGAGTTTGAAAAAATAAAAAATCAGTATTACCTCATTTCAAATGGCATAGCAACTTGATGATAGCGTTCACCTTGTGCATCAGATTCGGGAGCCAATTGTTTGCTGAAGTAGTCCAGATGATTATGTAAATAATGGATTTTCAAGGACATGTGGACACCAATTTCCGAGAATGCTCTTAACATCCTTGCGACAGAAACATCGTAGTTGTTAGAACGATGCTTTCCCAACAAGCCTTCTATTACTTCTTTGATTGCCTGCCATGCATTCAATTCAGCGTCAATCAAAATATTGTTGAATGCGTCACTTTTAATCAGCTTTCGTATATCTGGACCATTTAGTACGCCTGATTGGAAAAAATTAATTTGTTAAGATGGAAAATCATGGGAAATGAATGTGATATTATAACTTACCCTCTTTAATTTTACTTTCGCTGAGTCTCGGGTAAATTAGTTTCAAACACAAGAAAACTTCATCTCTTTTGGCGACAGTTTTGATAAAATTCTTAACAATTCCAAGTTTAATATGCAGTGGAGGCAGCAATATCTTCTCCTTTGGCACTAGAGGCTAACGAATAATATTGGCCGTTTGTAACCTGCTGTGCTCTCTGAGTTTCCATCCGTGGCATGCATATTGGTCACCGGAAAATCGTGTGTCCCAATCGCATAAAAAGCACATATATATTATATAGCCGCTTTGAAGACCGCAAAGCATTGCTACAACTTTTAAATCGCAGCATATGCGCCACATATGTTTGGCGTAGTTAACCATTTTTAAAATATTTTCCAGTGCATCATATGTTTCTTTCTTTTCTGTACTATAGGCGATTGGAACTGAAGGTTTTTTATTGGTCTTATGCAGTAAAACCGCCTTCAAGCTGAGTTTTGAACTGTCAATAAATAATCTCCAGTCATCTGCTTCATATTTTATTTCCATTGCCTCCATCAATTTTCCTACATCCGGGCAATATGCAGAAGTTTTTTCATCATTCACAAGTTATAAACTTTGGAGTGTTGCCTGACGACTTCGATAAGCTGTGACTTTCACACCGGGTGCCAACAAATAGTTTGATTTCAAAATGGAAGCCAGCTCTTCCGATTTATGCTGTGTAATTTCCAACTTGGCAACAATTGAATCAAGCTTATTTTGATTTATTAAAATTGGCTCATTGGATACTGATGGCTCATATGGGGGATCATCACGTGTATGATATGTCGGAGCAGTCGTAGAAGAGAAAATATCTGGGCTAGAAGCTTTTGGCACAGGAATGTGGTCCGAATGAGGCAATGGTTGTGCGGCACTTGCAACACCAACGTAATTATACGATTTTCTTATCCTTTTTGCGGCTCCTTTATTCGCACATGCATAGCAATTCAATGGATTGTGACCTTCGCCAGGATTAGTCCAAGTCATTGGGATACCGAATGGCATACTTTCACGTCTTCTATTTTTCCAATCCATTAGACGGTTGTAGCAGCTTTTACACACTATATTTGGTACCCAATTTTCGTTCACTATAACATTTTGGTTGAAGTACATCTCGTATGTTTGAACAAAATCAGTACTGAAATTTCCCCTTTTTTATGTGTTGAGACATATTGACCACAGCAGTAGCAAAAGCTATTTATATCTGGCTTGCACAGTTCCATATTCTGTTCTCTTTTGTTCACTTTTAAAAAACTGGAGAAAAATCACTTTTACTGTTCGCGTTCGTCGGCACTTGTTGACTGACAAAAATCACAGAACCAGTGTGAGAAAGAGCAGAAGTATAATGACAATGCATGTTTTATGTGAACATTACAGAACCAGTGTTGCCACATCAATATTTCTCTTTTAGTACAGTAGAAAAATATGAGAGAGTTCGGCTTGTGAGTGTCAATGTTTTCTCCAAATAATGTTGTGCATATCTGGAGCAAATTTTTGAAATTCATACATTTACCTAATTGTGAATAAATGAGAAACGCGTGCATCGATTTTCATGATCTATGCCTTTTTTTGCTCATGAGTTATGTGACTTTACGCGAAAGTAATTAGTTTTGGCACTTTTTTCCATTTTGGATTTTTTATGAATTTAAAAAAAAAAAATATTTAAATTAAAATACTTTTTTCCCTTCATACATTCATTTTTAACTTCGAAAGTGTTGCACATATAGAAAAACGGTAAAGAAACAGATTAGATAAATTGTAATTCTTAATTTTTCTAAATTTGTTTCATCAAAATCGGACAAGTGGTTCTCGAGTTATGTTAAACTACGTTTTTGCCAAAATGTTACAACTAAGCGAAAAAACATCAAGATAAGGAAAAAATTTAAAATGTCATAAAAAAAACTGACACATACGAACGCCAAACCCTTTGTTGGGTTTTACTATACTGACCTAGTACCATCACCCTGACTTGGAATTTCTCACCCCCCCCCCCCCCCCCCCGACGATAATCCCAAAAATGTTCCATAGTGTTATCTAAATTTACAATTTTTCTTATCATTTAAAAAAACTTAAAATATTAAAAATTTTTTTATTTTTTCGAATTTATTCTATGAGTTAAATTTCAGTTATGAAAAAGAAATAATTCCCAATATCTACTTAAAATATTAAGTTACCGAATTTTAAACATCAATTACATCTACATACAAAATTTTTAATAACTTCATAAATTTACACTTTAATTAGTTATTTTTTCCCCTTTTTTTCTGTCCATCCAATAATTTTTTTTTTTCATCACCTAATTCAATACAAAGCTTCTACAAGGTCTGTATGTCAATCTATCTATCTTTATGGCTGTCTGTCTGTCTGTCTATCTATCTATCTACCCACACCACAATAAATATTTTTTTTTCGTATACACTCGATCATTACAACAAGCAAAACAACAAAATCCCCCTGCATCTAGCTCTCCATGTCTGTCTGTCTGTCTGTCTATCTATCTACCCACAACAAATATTTTTTTTTTTCGTCTGCACTCGGTCATTACAACAAGCAAAACAACATCCCTCCATCTGGCTCTCCATAAACACACACAAAAAATAAAAAAGCGCTATTCAGCAATGTTTTTTTCTCCCCCATGTTCTTATTTTAGAGTAGCGTATCTATCGATTTACTTAAATGCCTTTTTTTCTTTTACCAATCAAAACAAATACTTTGAATTTATTCTTCCACCCAAATAAAATTTAAAAACCAATTGCTTTTACAAAGCCTGTCTGTCTGTCTGACTAACTTTCCATAACATACGCTTTCTTACCTGAAAATATTTAGGTATATGTATGTCATTAATTCTTTATTATTAAGTAACCGAATTTTAAACATCAATTACATCTACATACAAAGTTAATAACATCACAATTTAATTAGTTATTTTTCCTTTTTTCTGTCCATCCAATAATTTATTTTTTTTTCATCACCTAATTCAAAACTAATAAAAGGAAGTCTTATGAACAATATTTTCCAATTGCTTCTGCAAGATCTGTATGTCTATCTATCTATATCTATGGCTGTCTGTCTGTTTGTCTATCTATCTATCTACCCACAACAAAATTTGTTTTTGTTTTTTTCGTATACACTCGATCATTACAACAAGCAAAACAACAACAACATCCCTCCATCTGGCTCTCCATAAACACACACATCTATTTCACCTACTTTCCATCTATCTATATCTAAACAAGGCGTCACAATGGACCATTTTGGTCTCTGGGTAACGGTGTGGAAGAGACTTTGCACCCAGCCTTTCCACCTACCTATATATAAGCATTTAAGGCTGGAAGCTAACGCTTAAGGTTTCAAAACCATATACATATATACTATACTAGCATTTAACCCGCTACTTCGTTAGCGCCCCTTTTTCTTATGTGGACATATTTTTACGCCAAATTTTATGTTTCTAGGTTTAAACCCGCTACTTTGTAAAGGGACGACTTGTACCTCTAAACGTTCGTACTTCGAAAATTTTTATTTGTATTTTTTAGATACGTTACGAATGTGATATTTTTTTATTTCAATGTTTATTGGTTTAATAGATAGATGGCGTGGCAAAAAAAAATTTAAAATACAGGTTTACTCCCCAAAATGGTCTAATTTCAAAAAAGTACCAGACACCTAACCGCTTATTATTTTAATGAACATCAGGTTAGGGAATTTCCCATTTTAACCTTTTTTACCCTTAAACCATAAAAATTTCAAAAACCCATCATAGGTTATCGATTTCGCGAGAGGCCAACATCCCGGACAAATTTCAGCATTTTACCTAAGGCGTTTAGGTCGTGCGATGATGAATCAGGCAGTAAGTTTGCAATTTTATATTATACTAGCTTAACCCGGTGCGCTTCGCTACACTGACCCCGGACATTTTTATATTGAAATTTATAGTTTACTATAATAGTAGCTTTAACCACGTTTGAAGACTCTCCCTTTAATAGTTCTTCAGTTGAGCGATATTTAATGTATGCATCCTATGGGAGGTATTTCCCCCCCTGCGCCTACCCGCTTTATTTTTATTTTCAAAAGTGTAGTATACCATAAGAGTGACTTTTAGAAAGTTTGAACATTCTCACTATTACAGTTCTTAAGATATGCGATGTTAAACATTGGCGTCCTATGGGGTATTCCTATACCCCCGCTGCTATTTTATTTCAATTCCGGGGCTCAGAATATCCTACTACAAAAAGTTCAGCAAAATGCGTGCAGCGGCTCTTAAGATATGCGATAATTAATATTGGCATCCTATGGGGGGTACCAATTCCCCTGCCCCTATCGAAAAAATAAATAGCCTATTTTATTTTTAGGGCTCACGTGATGTTACTGTAAAAATTTCAGGAAAATCGTGCGATAATTAATATTGGCATCCTATGGGGGGTACCAATTCCCCTGCCCCTATCGAAAAAATAAGTAGCCTATTTTATTTTTAGGGCTCACGTGATGTTACTGTAAAAATTTCGGGAAAATCGTGCGATAATTAATATTGGCATCCTATGGGGGGTACCAATTCCCCTGCCCCTATCGAAAAAATAAGTAGCCTATTTTATTTTTAGGGCTCACGTGATGTTACTGTAAAAATTTCAGGAAAATCGGTTCAGTAGTTTCGGAGTCTATAAAGCGACAAACAAACAAACATACAAACATACATAATTCATTTTTATATATATAGAAGATAGGTAGATGAAGAAAAATAACAGAATTAGGTACGATTTTCACCCCTTAGACGTTCGAATTTCGAAACGCATCAAATTTGTATTTGTATTTTTTAGATAAGTTACGAATGTGATATATTTTATATTTTAATGTTTATTGGTTTAAAAGATAGATGGCATAGCAAAAAAGTTTTTAAAAATACAGTTTTTACCCGTTTACTCCTTATTTAAAAAAAAGTGCTAGACACCTGCCCGCTTATTTTTAATAAACAATAATAGGTATTCAATTTTTTTGTATCTCCTTTAGCTTAGCAGATATGAGGTCAGGGTGATCGATTTGGCGAAAGGCCTGCCTCAGGTCCAAATGTCAACTTTTTAGCTTCAGGCGTTTAGACTGTGCGATGAAAATAAATAGATGAAGAAAAAAATATCTTGGCAAAAGTAACAAAATTACGTACGATTTTTACCCCTTAAACGTTCGAATTCAGAAAAAGTACAAAATTTTCACTTGGCATTTTTTAGATAAGTTACGAATTTTATATAATTTTTATTTCTATGTTCATTGATTTAAACGGTAGATGGGGGACAAAAAAGAACCAAAATTCAGGTTTTACACTTTGAGTTCCTAAAAGAGCCGAAGTTCGAAATAGTACCAGACACCTGTTCTCTTTTTTTATTTAGTGAACAACAATAAAAGCACAAAATAAAGTACCAAAAATTGCCTCTTACAGATGCTCATTCAACGCTTTGCTTGTTTAATTTTATGTTTGTAGCTGCAATACTAACAAAAATTCAATTAGTAACTGTTGGCAAACAATACAGTACGAAAAAGTACCAAAAACCACTCTTACAGATTCTCATTCACTTGGGAACTTGCTTGTTTAATTTTATGTTTATAGGTCCAATTTTAACGGAAATTCAAAAAGTAACAGGTAAAGAACAAAAAATACCAAAAAGCCCCTCTTACAGATTCTCATTCACTCAGGGCATTGCATTTTTAATTTTATGTTTGTAGATCCAATGTTAACGAAAATAAAAAAGGTACCAGTTAAAAAACGAAAAAGTGCCAAGAAGATCCCTCTTATAGGTTCTTGTCCACTCAGGACATTTAATGTTGAATTTTGTGATTTTAGGTACAATACTAACGGAACTTCAAATAGTACCAGCTAAAGACCAAAAGGAACCAAGAAGCCCTTCTTACAGATTTTGATTAACTCAGGAGCATGCATGTTTAATTTTATGTTCATAGGTCCAATATTAACGAAAATTAAAAAAGTACCAGTTAAATAACGAAAAAGTACCAAAAAGGTCCCTCTAACGAATTCTCATTCAATCAGGACCTTGCATGTTTGATTTTATGTTAATAGGTCTAATTTTAACGAAAATTAAAAAAGTATCAGTTAAAGAATGAAAAAGTACCATAAAGATCCCTTTAACAAATTCTTATTCACTCAGGACTTTGTATGTTTAGTTTTATGTTTATAGGTCTAATACTACCGGAAATTAAAAAAGTACCAGTTGAAAATCAAAATATACCAAAAAGTACCCTCAGCGGTTCTTATCCACTCAGGACATTGCATTTTGAAGTTTATGTTTCTAGGTCCAATATTAACGATAATTAAAAAGAATTGTCAGTTGTGGAACCAAAAACCTAAAGTAAGAAATAAAATTTCCCGTATTTCCACTTTTTGGTACTTTTTTTCTCCCCATTGAAGCATAAAAAATTTCAATATTGTAGTAGGAGCCCATAATTTAATACGTATATGTCAATAAATAAAAAAAATGTTTTAAAAAAAAGTACCAAAAATAGTTACGCTTTTTACCCCTTACACGTCCGAATTTCGAAAAACTACCGAATTCGTATTTGGATTTTTTAGATAAGTTTCAAATGTGGTATAACCCTTATTTCTATGTTTATGGATTTAAAAGATAGATGGGGTGACAAAAAAGTACCAAAATGCAGGTTTTACCCGTTTACTCCCTTAAAGGGCTGAATTTCCAAAAAGTTTTAGGTTGTGCGATGATGAATCAGTCAGTCAGTCAGTCAGTAACGTTACAATTTTATATATATAGATGAATGATACTTGAACTATCAAAATAAGCTGATAATGTTAATGATTTGTGAGTAAAACTTTGTAAGGGATTAAGAAATATATATTCATAATACAATATCTCTCCACAATAGCGAACATAACGAATATCTTATTAAGTGAACCAACCAACTGTAGCGAAACATATTCCAACAAATACTTTTTTTTTCGTACGCTCTCGGTCATTACAACAAGCAAAACAGCAACAACATCCCTCCATCTGGCTCTCCATAAACACACACACACAAAAAAAATAAAAAAGCGCTTATCAGGTATGTTTTTTTTCTCCCCCCCTTGTTCTTTTTTTAGAGTAGCGTATCTATCGATTTATTTAAATGCCGACGTAGCGTAGGCATGATCCCAAATTTGTATGGAAAAAATTATACCGGATCGGTGTAAACATACTACTTATCTTCTTGATTTCATCATCAAATCTATCTATTTTATGAGAAATGGGAAATTAAAGATATTATCTTTTGGATATGCTGATGTATCGAAATGAGTGTTTATATAATTTCGAATATCCTCATACAAATCATTTGTTTTAATATCATATATGAAGGAATCCGTATCCATATAGTTTAAACGAATATTATCAAGATATTTGGGTTTCATGTAATCATAATGAAAATTATATATTTTCCATTTTTATACCTCTAAAACAGAAAACCCAATATAAATTGGTTTGTTATATACAGTACTCACTCTTCTCAATTCAATAGCCATCATATTATCATTAATTTTAAGTGCGCTATTGAAATTATGTAAGCTATAAAAGCTCTAGCTCCTAACCGTTTACGTCTGTTCTCCCATTCACACACTATTTTAATATCTTTTCTCTTGTCAACATTTTCCATAGTCTTTCCATAGACAGCATTATTAAAAAGTTTAAAAAAATTTTGTTCAAATGAGTTTTTAGCTAACGTCCGATGATGATTATTCAAATCAATATATGTATATCTTTAGCCAATCTGATTGATTAAATTCAAGAACTCTATGAATTTTTTTAAGAATTAATCCATGTTGAATACATTGCTGCAATGTACCAGCTTTATTTAAATTTAAAATTTAACGACTTTTCTATTACTTTGTTTTGAAATTTTTTTAAAAATGTGATCTACTTTAACACGTGCTCATGAATTTCCCAATAAAAAAACACACAAAAAAAGATTTCAATTTTAATGGCTTTTGCTCCATTTGAATGGCTTTTGCTCCAATTTTTATGGGTTTTGCTCCATTTTAATTGCTTTTTTCCACATTGGCGCTAAACTCTCATTACCCATATACTTTCATAGTAACTTTTAACTTTTAAATGTATAAAGTGAACATGCCAATCAGTAGCCCGTTTCTGTATTTCTCGCATCGTAAAATGTCCCGCATGAAACAAGTGAATTATGACAAAAACAGTGCAATATGAAACAAAAAATGGTTTTTCTCACAAAAGTGTTTCTGTATTTTTACTTTGCGAGAATTATCTGTCATTTAAATAATTTTCCAGCAATTATTGGAAGGATGTGAGAACAAGTGTTTCTGTAACAATATTTTGCAAAAAGTTTCTCACAAGAACTGTCAAAATAAGTCATATTTGAAATTGATGCGAAAAAAAAAAAATTTAAAAAAATGGAGCCCAAATTATGTATGTATGTACACAAGAATGTGTATTATTTTATTTAATTTTAGAAGAAAGAATTTAAATGATGAAAATAAGTATATAAAACACAATTGTTATATTTTGTTATTAAAATTTTTTTAGCCTTTCATTGTGTTTGTTTTATGCAGGGCTGCCAGATAAATTTGTGAAAAAAACGTCAATATCCTAAGAAAAAATAAAAAAATCGTCTTTTTTTTTCGGACAATTAAAAATTAATTTTGACGAATTTTGTTCGATTTTTATCATATAATCACAAATTTTTTTCATATAAACACATAATAAAAAAAAAAAAAAAAAAAAACATTAAGTTCATGGGTAAAATACATATTTTATACATAGGTACATAAGCTTGAGGTCTATTTAAATAAAATTATTTATTTTATTTTCCTTAATCCGATAAGATTTTAAAATTTCAGATTGTTATTTTTCCCTGCAGAAATCACACAAAGGAGTGACAAAATATCATATTGAAATAAAATAAACACTTTTGGACAAAGTAAAAGGCAAAAATTTCCTAAAGTGCATTGACTGAAAAATGGGGTAATAGTTTAATCTTTTGATCACACAAACAAATGTATTAAATAATCCAAGCAAATAAAAATTAAACAGTTCCGTTCGAAATTTTGCTTTTGCCGATACATTTTTTAATCTGCCTTGTTTTTAAAGATATCGGTTTTCTGTGGTGCCTAATACACAAACATATAAAACTATTTAAAATTGTTTTATTTCAAAGACTGTATCGTCACTAGAAAAAAATCAGCAAATTTTCACTTTGCCAATTTTGGAACAAAAAAAATCGTCAAAATGTCGATAAATCTTTAAATCTGGCAGCCTTATTTTTATTATATATATTTCTTTCGTTGACGTTTCGCTTGCATTTGACACTTAATTACTGGAAGTATTCCAGTTAAAACAGAATCTGTGTTGTCTGTTCTCGCATTTAAATACAGAAACACTTTTTTCTCACAAATCGAGAAACGATGAAATTTTTTGTTTCACACTTAATATGAGAAAATTTGCGATGCGAGAAATACAGAAACAAACTACTGATTACCTTATTTAAGAATAAAAAAGTTCAATCTGAAATTTAGATTACAAACTAATGTTAGTTTTTTTTTCTAAGATTTCATCGTTAAAATGTATATGTGTGTGTATGGGTAATGAATTTGTGGTTCTTTGAGATGATCAGAATATAATGTTTTTTTTTTTTTTTATTTATTAAATAAAAAATAATTAAAAATCTATAAAAAGTTTTTACGATACATTGTTAATATGTTTATTCTTAGTGATGGACAATAAGTCCATAAGTTTCCCCCTAAACTATAAAAAGTTCTCCCCTGTAACCATCTCATTCTTGGTTTAGTATATTAATTCTGTGAATTTTCTATAAATGTTATCACTCTTGTTTTTAACATTCAACTATTCAGTTAATTGTGCTCTGTGAAAAAATGAAAAATGTCAAACTTTAATTGCGAAACTTGTGGAAAGGTTTACACTAAAAATTATAATTTAAATCGTCATATTAGATTGCATCATGATAGTCCATACACATCTACAAAGTGTACAACTTGTAATTTACGATTTACAAGTCGTAAAGAACTCCTTACACATACACCTTCCAGAAAGCATAAAGAGAATGTGGGGGAATCTTATAATTATTGCACTACATGTAAGGAGTATATCACAAAAACAAGGTGGCATTATCACCTGAGAACTAATACTCACAAAATAAAGTACGCTACTCAAATTGATAATAATTTATTCTGTATAAACTTATCATTTAACAACCGTATGAAACATATGTTTTGCAAAATAAAGATGAGGAACATCTTGTTCCTGAAAATTTTTTAAAGGAAAATAAATCACATATAATTACATTAATCAAAGATTCAACACAAAAACATCTTAATATAAAATTAAATTTTGAACTATTTTGTGAGTATATGCTAGTCAAAGGGGAAGATGACTCATGTACTGTAGACCTTAAATCCCATCAAACAAAAATGATTATTTTTAATTCATCGCTCACAATAGAGGACATTGAACAATGTTATATATATCAATGTGATGTTCTTATAAGGAAAATGAGTGAGTTTCAGGAACGTGATAGTGGATGGACATTAATAAAAATTAAATTCCTTGAAATTAATATTAACAAATATAAATGCATAAAAGGCTCTCAATATATTCCTCTTCCACAACAAATTAAAATAAAACACGCTTGCATTAACGTACAGAATCACGATGAATACTGTTTTAAATGGGCTTTTATTTCAGCACTATATCCACTTGCTCGTGTTTATACAAATATATGTTCAGCATATAAAATAAATAATATTGAAAATGATGTAATAATAATGGATAATGAAATTGTTTTAAGCTTTAAGAATCTTAGTTTCCCTCTGGCTGTTAATAAAATTAGCGAGTTTGAAATTAATAATCCACAAATAAGTGCAAAGGTGTTTGGATTAGAGGATAATAATAATAATATAGTTGGCCCATATTACTTCACTCAAGAAGAAAAGTCAAACGATATTAACTTGTTGCTTCTAGAGGATGGTAACAGATTCCATTACGGATGGATTAAAAATATTTCAAGGTATATTACTTTTGAATAAAAATAAGTATATATTATTAAAAATAATATTAATAAAAAAAAACATAAATCTATTTTTTATTCATTTAATCGCGTAATCAAATAACAAAACATAAAAATCGAATATATATATATATATATGTAATACCTGTTTAATACATTTCAATGCTGAGTCATCTTTACAAAACATAAAATGGAATGTAACAAAATGGTTACTAAAATGCCTGATTGTATTTATTGTATGGGATGACAATAATACTAACTTCTCTTTAAGATGGCACGTCTGGTAGGGAGGCCGTAAACCTGCTACGGACTCAATCTTTAAAAAGAAGTTTTAATTATAACAACTCCAAAGAAGTTATTATAATTAAAGTGGGGGTTGAGAAATAAAAGAAAAATGAATTAGTTCCATTTATTTTACTCGGGTTACGGAGTGAATTGGGATGCTCACCTGTAATTATTTCTATTTAACCTAGAAATGGTGTACCAATGAGTAGAAATCTGCCTTTCTTTTTTTTTTGTTAATTCAATCTTTATTTTCAAATAGAGTGCGACAAGTTGTCTGTAGTTAACAAGAGTTCAACAAAAAAGATAATTTTTAAGAATGTTTACATTCCGTTACACTTCGCTTTTTCAGAATTGAAACAGTTTACATGTTCGAAACAAATTTCCCAATATGGCCTTAATTTCAATATTGTTAACTCCACAATTCTTATTTTAACAATTTTAATCAGAATTAGCTTTACCCCAAAAAAATAAAATTAGTAAAAATGTATATAAAATGATAAAATTTACTTATTTTGTTTTTAAGTGTCCAAAGTAGTTTGGACATGGCGCCGGCTTTGCCTTTAGGCAACATGTTGGTCTCCACCTGAGCATAAAGCGTTCGCCAGAGAGCGTATTGCCTCCATAAGAATTTTGGCATTAGTTGTGCTGTTTACCTGCTGACTGGGCGGTGGTTGTGATGGTGGTGGTTGAGACGATGGCTGTTGCCGTTGACCCGGTTTGGCCTTAGTTTTTCTTTGCTTTCTACTTCCCTCTGGTTTGGGGTGCAGTAAGGTGTGATGAAACCGTTCACATTTTCTACAGGTGTCCACTGAGTTACACCCCCGTAAATCATGGCTTTTTGGTAAACAATTTGTGCACATTCGGTGTCTCTCGACAACTTCTCTCTTTTTTACGGACATCTTGAGAAATTTTTTGCAAAATCGCAATGCGTGTTGACGCTGGCACAAAACGCACTTATTAAGCTCCGAGTTCTGATGTCTAGTCGGAGCTGTACGCTGACCGTTGGGGGGACGAGTACGCACAAGACGTCGGTTTGGCCTGGATAAAAAAAACAAGCAAATTAGGGAAATTCAGATATGATGTTAGAAAATATTAAAATATTGATGTGCGTTGTGTAGTATGAATGTGTAAGATTCCATATTAGTATAAAAAATGTTTTGCGATGTAAGATAACGTATAGTGTATTGATAAATCTAATCGGGACACAAAACACAGCTTAACAATAGGTCGCGTTATTATTCCTGTAGCTATTCGTACATCGGCAGTACGGACATTCTCATCTGAACCGTGATATGTTTTGACTATTCTTCCTAATCGCCACTCATACGGTGGTTGTAAATCGAGATCGCCCACTTGGAGATTTGGAGTCGAACTCTTCCACTTATATCGCTTGTGTAAGGCCTTGAGGTAGTGTTCTTTCCATCGTATACCAAATTGATGATGGATTGATTTTAATTTCTCCCATCTATTAATGAGCGACATAGATTGGGTGGATTGTTCTGGAAAGGCCAGTATGGGAGCACCTCTCAGAAAATGCCCAGGAGTTAATGCTGTCAAGTCTGCTGGGTCTTCGGATAAGGCTGATATTGGTCGGGAATTCAGTATGCCCTCAATTCTTGCTAGAATTGTGGAAAATTCTTCAAATGTAAATTTCTGAGAGCCTGCGATTCGTTTAAAATGGAACTTAAAACTTTTAACGGCAGCCTCCCATAAGCCGCTCCATTCAAAGCCATGCGTTATATATTTCTGAGCGATATCCCTTGCTGCAGTCTTAACAAAGGCGGAAAATTCTTTTTCCAGCACTCTACTACAACCGAGAAAATTTCTGCCATTATTAGTAACTACCGTTTTGGGTAGGCCTCGCCTCCCCACGAACCGACTAAATGCAGCTTCAAAAGCCGCAGAGGAGAGATCTGAGCAGGCCTCTAAATGTATATGGTACTTTTCTTAGAGCCGATGTCTTTAGTTCAAACGGGCCTGCGAAATCGATACCTGTAACTTGGAAAGGAAGGGTCAGACTACATCTTTCTGCCGGTAAGGGAGCCATTATTTGAGCACATGGCTGTTGTTTAAAGATGATACATTGCTTGCAACTACGTATTACCTTCTTCACTCGCGGCTTGAGTCTGAATATGTAAAATTCAGTCTGTACCATTCGGCACATTTGGCTGCACTCAGCATGCCCGAGAAATTTATGCAAGTGAGACAGGTAAAGGTTACAAATTCTAGAGTTTCCCGGGAGTAAAATTGGGTATGCTTTGGCCTAATCAGCCACTCGTCTTAAATAAAACCTGATTACCGAAACCGTAACAACAAGGAAAATAACTAATAAACCCGATTTAAAGACGACGACCTTTGGCATGAAAACAAGGACACGAATTGGAACATGGAATGTTAGGACGCTCTCGGAAACATCTCGATTGGCACAGGTCTGCAAAGAATTTAAATCATACAAACTAACAATGCTCGGATTCTGCGAAACACGATGGTATGATTCAGGTGAATTTACTACCGCTGATGGTCTTACACTTCTCTACTCCGGGAAGTCAAGTGATGAACCCCGATCCAGTGGGGTGGGCATCTTGTTGTCACAGCCAGCGAAAAAAGCCCTTATCGAATGGAAGCCATACTCAGACCGTATTATAACAGCAAGACTGCGTACCCGCGCCCGCAATCTTACATGTATACAATGCTACGCTCCAACAGAAGCAGCTGAATTATCTGTAAAGGAATCTTTTTATGACCTTCTTAGCAGCATATTAACATCAGTGCATCGAGGTGATATTGTGATAATGATGGGTGATTTTAACGCTCAAGTTGGAGCAGACAATACAAGCGCAGAAAGTACAATGGGAAAGCATGGATTGGGGCGGTTGACCGAGAATGGGGAACTGCTGGTGGATACATGTACAACAAACAATCTGGTCTGGTTATTGGTGGAACGTTGTTTCCTCATCCAAGGGTACATAAGGTGACATGGGTTTCTCCCGACGGGATAACTGAGAAACAGATTGATCACATCACTATTAGTAGAAAATGGAGAGGTTCGCTTCTAGATGTACGTAATAAAAGAGGAGCTGATGTCGGAAGTGATCATCATTTGGTAATCGCAACAATCCGTATAAAAATTGCCGCCATTAAAAAAAAAAAAATACACAAACCTCCCAAAAAAGATATAACGTTGATAAACTCAAAGATTCAACAGTTGCAAACTCCTTCACGTTAGAACTAAAAACATCACTTCGGAATAGTAATAATAGAAATCGTTGTTGGGAGGAAACCAAAAAGATTTTAACACAAGCAGCAGACAATCACCTGGGATATAAGAACAACTCCCGTAAAGAGTGGATAAGTGATGAAACCTGGAGACTGGTGCTGGAGAGAAAGGAAGCCAAATCTTCAATTAATAATAGCAGAACACGGTCGGCTAAAGCACTATGTCAACAATTGCACAATAGCCTCAACCGAGAAGTCAAGCGGAGTGCCCGACGTGACAAACGGAACTGGGTTAACAACATCGCTAAAGAGGCGCAGGCTGCTGCCGAAACGTATCGTATGGGAGATCTATATCGTGCTGCGAAGAAGTTAACTAATAGTTCAAAACCCACTATTAAACCTTTGAAAAATGATGCTGGAGAACTCGTCACATCCAAACAACAACAACTTGAACTTTGGGAAGAATTTTATACAACCATGTTATCGTCTTCTGTACCCATTACACAGGCAATTTGCAGTTGTAATTCGCACATTACAAACACAAATATCTCCATTGACTGCCCCAATGTTACTGAAATTTGCGAAGCAATTAAATCGTTAAAAAACAAAAAATCGCCTGGTATAGACAACATTTCCCCAGAGCTACTTAAAATTGACGCGACAACAAGTGCCCATCTACTCACGCCTATTATAAACCAATTCTGGTGTACTGAACTCCTCCCAGAGGAAATTTCTGAAGGAGTTATCATAAACTTACCAAAAAAAGGCGACCTTACAGCCCGTTCAAATTGGAGAGGCATTACTCTTTTAAGTATGATCAACAAGGTGATAGCTCACATAATTAATAAAAGATTGTCAACTTCTCTTCTTCCTGAACTCAGAAAAGAACAAGCCGGATTTCGTGCTCACAAATCCTGTGTTGATCATATTAACAGCCTAAGAGTGATAATAGAGCAATCTGTAGAATGGAGATCACCTTTGTACCTAACGTTTATAGACTTCGAGAAGGCATTCGACACCCTAAATCACTCAGCCATTTGGAGCGCATTAGAATGTAAAGGGGTACCTCTCAAATTAATAAATCTCATCAAAGGTCTATAGGAAAACGCTTCATGTCGAATTCTTCACGAAAAACAACTAAGCAACAAAATAAACATCAACTCCGGTGTACGGCAAGGGTGTGTATTGTCTCCCTTGCTTTTTAACTGCGTACTTGACGTAGTAATGAACAAGGCAACATCCCATAGAAGAGGTATCACCTGGGGTCTCCAAGGCAGACTAGAGGACCTTGACTACGCTGATGACATTTGTCTACTTACCCACACTTTTTCAGACATGCAATCAAAGTTATCACTTGTACAAGAAACAGCATCACATGCTGGTTTAAAAATAAATATCGGCAAGACAAAAACAATGCGTATAAACGTTAATAATGTTCAACTGTTATCCGTTCAGAATCAATCGCTTGATGAAGTAGAGTCTTTCTGTTACCTGGGGAGCTTATTGGATAAAAGCGGTGGCTCCAAAGCCGACATATCTAGTCGCATAAACAAAGCTCGACAGTCATTTGGCCAACTGAAATCGGTGTGGAACTCATCGTTTATGTCAAGAAGGACGAAATTAAAAATTTTTAATTCTAACGTAAAATCCACGCTGTTGTATGGTTGCGAGACGTGGAATGCAGCACCAAATGATATACACTCCATACAAGTTTTTGTTAATAAATGCTTAAGAAAAATTTTGCATATATTCTGGCCTATAACAATCTCAAATCATCGTCTCTGGTTAGAAACTGGGCAACAACCAATCCAAATTGAAATCCGCAAACGTAAATGGAATTGGATTGGACACACACTGCGTAAACAACCCAACGATATTGCTAAACAAGCCATAGAATGGAACCCGCAAGGCAGTAGACGTATAGGTAGACCATCACACACATGGAAACGGCAAATTGAAGCTGAAATATCCCAATTACACATGAGTTGGAATGAAATCAAATACCATGCATCAGATCGAACTTATTGGAACAACCTTGTAGCGGCCCTATGCTCCTTGTAGGAGTAAAAGGAACAAATATATATATATATAAAATTGGGTACCGTTCGTTATATGGCAGCGACGATTGAGATAATCTGCCATTAGCTCGTAGAATATTGTGTGAGTCAAGAAAGGGATTTAAGGGTTTTAACGTACTTTTGTTCGAAATGCCTTTGTTGTTTGATACACATCGATATTCTTCTGAATAAAATGCTTTCTGAGCCAGTGTGATGAGTCTTAATTTTACGTGTTTTACCTCTTGTTGAGTTAAGTCATTCTGAGTAGCGTGAACCGTGCTCGATCTGACTTTCTGAATACACTTATGAAAGAATCGGAAAACCCAACTTAAAACACGTAGAGCTTTGCTGTATGACGAGAATCTATCTAAAATGTCCTCTTGTTCTACTTCAGCATGTGACGTTTGCGTTTCCTCAGGAGTCTCAATAGCTTTGAGAGGGTTCCGTTTAGGCCATTCGGATGGTGGTTTCAGTAACCATGGAGGGCTATGCCACCATTGAGAGTTGTTGGCGAGTTCATGGGATTTGCATCCTCGTCTCCCCAGATCGGCAGGATTTTAATGAGTGGAAACATGTTGCCATTTGGCCTTAGGGGTGAGGTGATGAATTTGAAATATTCTGTTTGCAACGTAGGTTTCCCACGTTGAAGGCGGTTTAGAGAGCCAACCCAGGACAATGGACGAATCTGTCCATAAAAATACTTCCGTATCTTTAAAGTTCAGAGAGCACTCTACATAGTTAATGAGATTTGCCAACAATACAGCGCCATTAAGTTCTAGTCTGGGAAGACACACAGTTTGAATAGGTGCTACCTTGGATTTTGCAAGTAATAAATTGGAAAATGTACAATGAGACTGAGTTTGAATTCGAACGTACACTGTGGCGCAGTATGCTGCTTTCGAAGCATCACAAAAGCCATGAATTTGAACTACGTCCGAAGGCATATATTTAAGCCACCGGGGTATAGCGACTGTTTCTATCTGTGATAGGTCTACTACGAGATCATTCCATTTCTTAAGGGATTCTTTTGATATATCTTCGTCCCATTCTAGCCCTTCCAGCCACAATTGCTGCATCAGAACCTTTGCTTTAATGAATATGGGTGCCAGCCATCCAGCAGGGTCAAATAGTTTGGCGACTGAAGACAAAATTTGGCGTTTCGTTATTACATACTACATATGTTTGATCTCTGAGTATCTGGGCCGCTTTTGGAAATTCGTCCTCGGAATCTGACGCAAGTTGCCGAAGGGTACGAATTGCGAGGTAAGGCGCACAGTTTACTCCGAATGTAACTGTGTTTAGCTCATAGTTTTTAATTGGGCCATCGGGACTATTTTGATAAATGATTCTCTGAAATGACCTGTCATTGGGGTGAACTAGTATTTGTCGATACATCTTTTGGATGTCGCCCCTGAAGACGTATTTGTACTTTCTCCAGTTAAGTATTATGGTTATTAACTCATTCTGAAGAGTGGGACCTGTATGAAGAACATCGTTAAGAGAGAACTGGGATTTCGATTTTCTTGACGCATTAAACACAACTCTAACCTTTGTGGTTTTGTGTTCCGGCCGTACTACCGCATGATGGGGTAGGTAAAAGGAGCTGTATTTACCTTGAGCTACGATTTCCTGTGACGATGTTTCTGTCATATGACCTAGCGTCAAATACTCATTCGAACCGAGTTATATTGGGACTGAAGAATTGGATTTTTTGACAAAGTTGTTTCCATTCTGGAAAATTGGGCTAAAGCTACAAATCTAGATGAACCAAGAAAAATTTTCTCTGGATATTTTTCTTTAAACGGAAGCCTTACAACATAACGGCCATTTCCTGACGAGTGGTTGTTTGAGCATAAAATCTTTCACATTGGTCATCTTCCTTTGCGTTTGAGCTTAGTGTAGGTATTCCCTCTTCTTCCCAAAATTTTTTCAAAAGTGCGTGCAGATTATTATTTCTGACTCACAGACTGAGGTAGTAAAAGCTTTAATGAGTTGAGTTTCTATGGGACCGCTAAGCACCCATCCAAAAATTGTGTTATAGGCAGACGCTTGACCACAAATGTTTTTCCTCATGCCCTCAATATTAATGAGATGCTCGTAATCATTGCCAAGAATTAAATCTATCTGGGAAGCCTTATTGAACGTTTGATCAGCTAGATCTAATTCTTTAAGTTCCTTAGAATCTGGGATTTCAAAGCTGCAATTTGGGAGACGCTTTGTAACTTTAGGCAAGATTATAGCTTTTATAGGTATTCTTGAGTTGGTTCTTTTAGCGTATAGGGTAAATTCATACTCTTTGTTAGCCGTTTGCTTTTGGCCGCCAATGCCAATAATTTCAAAATGTGATTTTTGATGGAGGAGTTGCAATCGATTTCTGACCTTCTCAGTTAAAAATGTTCGTTGAGAACCGGGATCTATAAGAGCTCTAACAGTAAACCGTTCTCCTAGAGATTCTATCTGCATCACGGCATTTCGTAGTAGTATATTTTGATTGCTTGTTGAACAATTTGCTTGAAATTGGCGGGATGTGGAAGGTTGGTCCGATTGAGTCTCGGATCTAGAGGTTTGAGGTACCCCACGAGCACTACTTCGAGAGTTACTTTCAACATTAGACAGGCCTATTTGTGGGTTTTCACTATCTTTATGCATGTTTTGAGTCTGCTTTTTTTATATGTAATAGTGTGTGATGAGATTTTTTACAATACAGGCACGTGTGTTTACTCTTGCAACTTGCCTTGAGATGAAAGGAGGCCAAGCAATTATTGCAATATTTATTTTTAAAGACATAATCCACTCTCTGCTGAACTGTGAAGGCTCGGAATTTGGGAAAATTTCTTAGATTGTGGTTTTCTTTGCACATTTCACAATTTGAGTTTAAATGTTTTTGGGATATGTATGTTTGAATATTAGAACGAGAATTTGATAAACTGAAGCTATCTTTAGAGCTTCTAATGCTTGCCAATCTTTCTACTGCCTCGTATCTATCTACTAGAAAACGAGACATTTGGGACCATTTGGGAAGCTCGCGCGGCGATGTAAGGGACTGTTCCCACAGCGCCAGAGTTGAGTCTAGAAGCTTGGTAGAGATCAACCGAATGAGGAACGGATCCCAGCTTTCCACTTCTACGCCAAGAGTTCTTAGTGTTGCTAGCGAATCATTAACTGAAGATTGTATTCTTCTAATCGATTCGCTATCTTCACTATTTGCAGCAGGAATATTAAAGAGAATTTTAACCTGATTATCAACTAGCACACGTTTGTTTTCGTATCGCGTTTTAAGCGCATTCCATGCTAGCTCAAAATTTTCGTGAGAAAGTATATATCGCTTGACAATATCTCCTGCTTCACCTCTAGTTTTATTACGGAGGTGGTACAACTTTGTGACTGGAGAGAGTTATAATGGTTTATGTACACCGCAGTAAACATATCTCTAAACGAGGGCCATTGCTCATAACTGCCCTTAAAAATCTCTGTATCGCATGGGGGGAGTTTTATGCAGTTCACTGAATTGTCAGGGGGGGAAGTTTGGGTTTAGGCCTGGATAGCGCGACGTTGACTGGAATACTTGAATCTGAGATGATTCTACTCGACTAGCCTTGAGCAAATCGTTTATTTAAGAATAGCAGTGGTAATATGCTTCTGAGCAAGAATTGTATTCCTCTTTTGCCGTATTTTTGAATTCATTTTCTGCTGATCCATCTTGTGACAACATCACTTTGCGATATGAATCTTTTAAGCTACCCCATTCTGAGTCTAGCTCCCTTAACTTCAACTCAAGAACTGATTCGTTTTGTTCTTCCAAAGTGTTAGTTGTGAATGTCTCACAGATCTCAAGCAAATGACCACAATCAAACATAAACTGCTCTCTATACAAGGGGTTAAAGGCTATGGCAATGCTTTCGGCTTTAGAATTCATATTCAAAAGGTAAGTCTAATTGATTTAGGTTATAAAAAAAAAGTTTTTTTGCTTGAAAAATTTCAAGTAAATCTTATAGGTGGAGGCTATATAATGGTAGCACTAGATATGTTGATCTATTCAAAATTTGCTCACTAGAATTATTCAACCTTAGTAATTCCCAGAAATGAAGATCTGAGTATAATGATTAATTGACTATAGTATAGTAAAAGGAGTTGAACTTTCTTAATGGTTTAAACAGGGATTAATAAATTAGCAGTAAATAAGTAATCCAGTAGGTTGACCAGATTTATTGGGAACAGCGTGATAAAGCTTACAAACCGAGTAAATTCCGGTCCTTAAGGGTTAAACGATACATTACCACTAGCTTCTGACTACCAGAATGGGGTTTCCATTAGTGAGTTTACATTAAATATCAGATTCTTAGTTTCAGTTTTAAGCAGTATAATTCAATTGCATTCATTAAAGTTAATTGGGTATATATTTTATTTTTCCCTTAATTGTGCGCTTAAAATCTGACACTGGGTTCTAATTTTTACTATTGGAAATTTTATTTATTATTTTTCCCTTAATTTGCTTTATTCCCTTGGTACTTTAATTATAGATACTCAATTGCATCGGTTTCTCATTAACGTTTGGGTTAAGTTACATTTAAGTGCATTTAAATAAGGCTGAAATATGTTTTCTATTAAATTCTAAACTATTTGCTGTTGACACTAATTTCAAATGTGCATAAATGTTGACGCAACGGTAACATTGAAAGATATGTTTGTATACGCAAACGAGTAAAATAAATGAAGTACCAATTAAGAGAATTTTTTCTTGAGTGGTTTGGTTTTTGCTAACACTGTATGTACCGCCGATATCAAATTTGTTGTGAGTTTTTCTACTACAGTGCTCTTTTTTATTAAAAGAAATAAGTATTCGTTAGGCTTCATATGATTGTTGTTAAATTGTTTCCCTTTTTTTTCTTTTATATAAATTATTTTAATTTTAATTATTTCTAAATTTAATTTGAAGTAATTCTCCTTATTTTAGAACATTTCGTTTGAGTTTTTACTGCAGAATTGATTTCCTAGGTTATCTCCCGTTGCTTTAGTGGACTGTAGGATAAAATATTCAAAAAGAGAAAATCATTTTCTTTATTTCTTTTTTCTTTTTTGTAAGGAGAAATACTTTAATATTTTTCTTCATGCATGCTCTAAGAGGCGGTTACCAATAAACTAAGAGCACTGGTCAACTTTACACACCGTTTAAGATTTAAACTTTTTTATATTTTAAAGCTTTAGTAACTACAAGGCAAATTCACTTTGAGTAAATAGTTCACCAATGCAAAGCAGAACAAAGAGCAAAAACTTACTTGGTTTGATCAAGAGAATACTTCCAGTGAAATTATCCAAATTTTGATGGTTGAACTTCCAAATATCTATGTTAATTAACGAACACGACACTTTAAGAGATTGTAATTTACAACTCTACTTCTCTTTGTGCTAAGGGATAAAGCAGTGATCTGTTGTTGTTTTTTTTTCGAGAATAATTGACCTTAAAATATTGTTTTTATTTTTTGTCCAAGGTTTTTTTACCTTGTTTCTCTTTTTATCGGTACTACATACATAAATACACTTTTTTCTTATGTTTTGCACAACTAACGGACCTTTTTATGCTTTTTTTCGGTTTAAACCAACGATCTTCACGCTATGCCCCCAGGGGCCGAGCACTTTTCGAGATTTTCACACACACAACACGAATGTTACCGAAACTCACTTCAAAGATTGTAAAAAACTTTAATTTCACTCAGTTGTATGCTAGCTTTCAAACAAGCAGGTCGCCGTCGCTTTTGTTGTTTGAAAACAAAAACAAAACACATAGTTAATACCTCAACTGAGTACTTTTATTTTTCTCTCTTTTTCAGAATTTCAAATATTTTAAGTACACTTTGAATATTTTTCTCCTTTTGTATGTGCTTATTTAAATGTGGAAAATAGAGTGGAGAAAAAGTTTTCATTTTCATCTAAAATTTTGAATAAAGCTGAATGCCTTGTATACACTCAGAAATTAAAAAAAAATAAGTGCATTTATATAACAAAAAATTTGTTTAATACAAAAAACAATTTTTTTTTCATATGTATCTAGAAATTTCTTTCAGTGCACCCAAAATACACACACCACTACACACACATTTTTAACTGACTCTCTTTGTGATTACTTTAAACCATTGGTGTTCAAAAATGTTTTGCATATGTATTCTGAGAGAATTGCTTAAGTACAGTGACACGCAAAACTAAACGCACAAGTTTTATTAATATTAAATCAAAAGAATTTTTTTTGGTTATATAAAATTTATAATAATGCAGTTCACACTGAATTAAGTGTATGTGATAAACTTCCGTTGATCAGGGGTTTCTGTAGAGTTGGTGATTAGGGATTAATTAAGAAAATTATGATTCTTTTCATAGCTATATGACTAGGTAAACCGATGAGGAAAAAAACCTTTTTATTAGAAATAAAATTTTTTTTTTTAAATTTAAGGAATGGCTATCAGGGGAAGAAAATATTGAAAATAAATCAGATTTAATATTAAAAAATTTTTCCAAAAAAATCTTTATATTTCTAATAAAAAGGGTTTTTTCCTCATCAGTATATCCAGTCATATCGCTATGAAAATAATCATAATGCCTATAAATAACATTTTCCCAATGTCCTTTAAATGTTTGATAACATAAAAGACATTGGGCATTACCAAAGGCATTTTTATCATAAAATAGTTTTGCAATTCCATATTATTTAGCAACAAACTAACGTAGCTTCCGCACATGTGCATTCGTCGCTGTCTGACGAGCAACTAAATTAATTTCATTATTATTTATTTAACACACTGTATTTGAACAAATATCAATGCATCTATCGTACATGTGCGCTTGTTGCTCTCACACGTACGACAAAAATAATGAGCATAAAAAACAAAGGGGTGGGGCTTCTAAACAATTGTTTGCCTGAATGAGCATCACTGCTTTAAACCTATGTAAATATGTATGTATCTACATATGAGTGCACATATGATTAACGAAGTAGGAGAAAGTCCATATGTACTTAGGTATCAGAAAAAATTGTACACCTTGATTTACATAAAATGCTTTTTGTTCTGAGATTACACAACATATGTATGTATGTATGTAGGTAAACTATTTTTTATATTTTTTTTGTGGAACTTAAAAAATGTATTATTATATACATACATGTAGGTATGTATATACACATGTATCGAAACTAGCGGTATTTTTACCGTATATTAAACCGCTTATTTTCAGGGCCACTTATTAACAAAAATTCTAAATTTTCACTTTTAATTTTCACGATTGCCTGGCCTTTTTCCACTTTTTGGCCTGCAAATTTTTTCTACCGGGTTTTATATTTGTCGATTAAAAGTTTTCCGCGTTTTGTATTGTATGTATGTATATTTCTATGTATGTTTGGTTTTATTATTAATCACTGGTACTCACTTTGATTGATGTTATTACACTGATGTGCTTAATTTTTTTCAATTTATAATTTACCTCATCCTTTGATCTTTTTGCTGTTGAGTGACTTTTTGGAAGAGACAAATTTTACAGGCGAAATGATGTTTTTATTATCCGGCTCGAAGGACCATGTATTTATTGTATGGGATGACAATAATACTAACTTCTCTTTAAGATGGCACGTCAGGTAGGAGGACGGTAAACCTGCTACGGGCTAAATCTTTAAAAAGAAGTTTTAATTATAGCAACTCCAAGGAAGTTATTATAATTAAAGTGGGGGTTGAGAAATAAAAGAAAAATGAATTAGTTCCATTTATTTTACTCGGGTTACGGAGTGAATTGGGATGCTCACCTGTAATTATTTCTATTCAACCTAAAAATGGTGTACCAATGAGTAGAAATCTGCCTTTCCTTTTTTTTTTGTTAATTCAATCTTTATTTTCAAATAGAGTGCGACAAGTTGTCTGCAGTTAACAAGAGTTCAACAAAAAAGATAATTTTTAAGTATGTTTACATTCCGTTGCACTTCGCTTTTTCAGAATTGAAACAGTTTACATGTTCGAAACAAATTTCCCAATATGGCCTTAATTTGAATATTGTTAACTCCATAATTCTTATTTAAGCAATTTTAATCAGAATTAGCTTTACCCCAAAAAAATAAAATTATTAAAAATGTATATAAAAAGATAAAATTTACTTGTTTTGTTTTTAAGTGTCCAAAGTAGTTTGGACACTGATATAAATAACAATTTAGTAAGCTTTAAAAATTTTAAAAAGCAAATAGATGTGTCTTTTGTAGTGTTTGCTGATTTTGAATGTATTTTAGAATCAATAAATATACAGAATTCAAGCAAAGTAAGATCTATACAAAAACATATTCCATTTGCTTATAGCTATTATATTAAATGCTCGTTTGCCGCTAGTTTAGATATATTTAGAGTTTATAGTGGTGATAACTAACCAAATCATTTTTTAATAGTTTAGTTAAAGATATTTTAGATATTTATAGGAATTATTTAAGCACAGTTAATATGATAAATTCCTTAACAGAACTTGAACAGAAGAGCTAGAAAGAACACACAATCTGTCATATTTGTAACAAATTTTTATCTATTGAAAATCCTGTAGCTGATCATTGTCATTTAACAGGAAAGTATAGAGGTCCTGCTCACAACAAGTGTAATTTAGAATATCAGATTGCAAATTTCATCCCAATCTTTTTTCATAATCTATCGAAGGTGATATAAATATAATTCCCTTAAATAAGGAATTATATATATCCATTTCAAAGAGAATTTCGGCTAATGAAAAAGATACTATTGAATTGCGTTTTCTCGACTCAATTCGATTCATGCCATCTAGTTTAGAGAAACTAGCAAGTTATTTATCCGATGATGATTTAAATATTGTGAAATCAATTTATATGAGTGGTCAGGAATTTAGTTTAATGAAACGTAAAGGTGTTTTTCCATATGACTATCTAGATTCTGTTAATATACATGCTGAACAAGTTTGGAATACGTTTCAGTGTAAAACATTAATGGACTATTTACTTTTATATCTAAAAGTAGACTTCCTTTTACTATGTGACATTTTTGAAAGTTTTAGAAAAGTTTGTAAAAACATTTATAATTTAGATCCCTGTCAATATTATACCACCCCTGGTCTATCTTGGGATGCAATGTTGAAAACGACAAAAATTGAGTTGGAATTGTGAACCGACATTAATATGTATAACTTTGTTGTACGGGGTGTTAAGGGAGGTATTGTACAATGCAGACATTCTATTGCTAACAATAAATATATAAGTGATTATAACTCTACCACGGATCAAATTATCTAATGTATTTTGATGTTAATAATTTATATGGCTATGCAATGTCGCAATACCTTCCCTATAAAAATTTTAAATGGATGGAAAATATTGATCATTTTAATGTCACTAATATAAAAGACGACCCCCATTCGGTTATATACTAGAAGTAGATTTGGAATATCCATCCGCGTTACATGACTTTCATAATGATTTACCATTTTGTGTGGAAAACAAAAAAATTGAAATAATGAAACAGATAAAACTAATAGCAGATTTAAATAATTAAACTAACTATGTAATACACTACCGAAAAATGTTGGGGGAGCAATGCACAAGTGTTGGGTGCATTGTTGAAGCCTTTCTTTTGTTGTGATCGATAGACAGACAGCCAGACAGACAGACATAGAGATAGATAGATAGACATACAGAGCTTGTAGAAGCAATTGGAAAATATTGTTGATAAGGCTTTTTTTTCTATTTATAAATTATGAATTTATTTAGTTATTAAAAATTTTATAGATGCAATTGGTGTTTCTATTTTATTTGGAGTGGATAGGGAAATATGAAACCATTGTTGATAATTCTATCTTTTTATTTTGAATTATGTGAAGAAAAAATTTTGTAGAAGTAATTGGAAAATATTGTTGATAAGGCTTTTTTCGAATTAGGCGATGAAAAAAAAATATTGGATGGAAAGAAAAAAGGGGGAAAAATAACTAATTAAATTGTGAATTTATTAAGTTATTAAAAAAATTTGTATGTAGATGTAATTGATGTTTAAAATTCGGTTACTTAATAATAAATAATTTATGACATACATATACCTAAATATTTTCAGATAAGAAAGTGTATGTTATGGAAAGTTAGCCGGCTTTGTAAAAGTAATTGGTTTTTCAATTTTATTTGGGTGGAAGAATAAATTCAAAGTATTTGTTTTGATTGATAAAAGAAAAGAAAAAAATATATGTCTGTAGTAGCGATCGGGATGGAAAAAATGAAAATATTGTTGAAATTATCTATAAATTATGAATTTATTTAGTTATTAAAAATTGTATAGATGCAATTGATGTTTCAATTTTATTTGGAGTGGATAGGGAAATATGAAACCATTCTTAATAATTCTATCTTTTATTTTAAATTATGTGAAGAAAAAATTTATTAGATGAATAATCAGACAGGCAGATAGTATATATACTAGTTTGCATGGATTTTCCTATATAAGTTTAAAAAGTAGAAAAAAGGCTTAGTGGAGTATAGGTTTTATTATCACAAATTATATATAAAAGTATAGGTTTTTATGCAAATTAATCTCACTTCCAATAGTGAAATGGGAAGTCATAATGATGATTTATAAAATAAAAATATAATAAAAAAAAAAAATTGTTTGGTATTTTTGAAAATATTATTAGATATTTCTTTTTTTTTTTTCAGTTTTTACAGATTTAAAATTAAAAATACGTTTATAAAGATTAAAAAGCTTAAATGCTATCAAATGTTGTTCATAAAGTGTTTGACATCGACAAATGTTAAAGGATTGTGAATAAACATTTTCACAATAATATATATGTATGATATTATTTAAATATATATTAGTGGACTATTTACATAATTATAACTTCTTAATTCATATATTCTTAATGTTTACAACTAGCAATGTAATGTTATAATTAAAAAGATGAGCGAATTTTAGGAGCGTGATAGTGGTTGCACATTAATTGAAATTACACGTTTGGAGATGAATATTAATCAATATAAGTGCATCAAAGGTTCTCAATACATTCCATTACCACGCAAAATACAGAGAAAGTTTGCATGTATCAATGTTCAAAACAATGACGAGTATTGTTTTAAATGGGCTATAATATCAGCACTATATCCACTTGATCTAAATACTCATAGCAACAGATGCTCATCATATAACATTAAAAATATAAAAGACGACGTAATAGTGTTGGATAATGGAATTAAATTAAATTTCATCAATTTAAATTTAAGCTGTTTTTAAAAGCTGTTTAGCTGTTTTAAAAAGCTGCTTATCTGTTTTAGGAATCTGTTTCGTTAAAAGTATACAACGAGATATTCCAAGATCTAAAGTTGGTGATGGCATTAGTTTATAATAATAATCATAAATCTGATATGAATTCTTACATGTAAAACACCAATTGCTCTAAAACAGTCTGTATTTATGCCTGTCTGTATATCTATCCATACAATAATTTTTCATCACCTTATTCAATTGAAAATAGTAGAAGTGATGTACTCTGTATAAAGATTAGGATCAACTAAAAATAATATTATCAACTTCAAATGTTTTATTGGTTAATAAGGTTTTCTTTATTTACATATAAATTTAGAAAATTTCTAAGTAAAATTACATTCTTTTCAGCACATATATGATTGATATTATTATGATTTTACAAATATTTATATTAGGATTATTTTTATATAAAGTTTTATATTCGGACAATTCCAATAATCTAAATTAATTATATATATTACTTGAAATTTGTAATTTAGCCTTTTCGGTAAAAACAATTGATTATACAAGATTCTCATCATTTTAATTACTCTAATACGTAATTAAAATTCATGTTTTGCATTCAATAATATTTTGTTATAGTCTTCAGCGAATTCCAAAAACAATTTAAACGGTACATAAAAATTAAAATAGCCATTTACGAGATCAATATCATTAATTTTATTCCGTCGAGCATTTTACATTCCATTACTATCTATTGGTGATAATAAAACCAATTTTTTAATAGTACTTGATGTTCCTAAAAGTCTCGTTTGATCAATTTCAACACCATTTACTTCGTAATGGATTTCATCAAATGTATGTGCTGCAGAAGATACTAATTTTGTATTGCTATCATCTTTATCCTTCTACATATATAAAACTTTCCGACGGCAAATCATACAAGTCTGGATTTTGTATTGTAATACGAATTTCATCGTTATTATTTAAGATTGTAAATTGAAGGTATACGTATGGTAGGCCTTTTTAATTATATTTGCATCGGACAAAGGTTTATCCAGAAGATCTATTATTGAACTCATGGTTTCTTCAATTTTAAATTTAATGATTTTAGAAATTCTTTATTTATTGCGTTAAGTTGATATTTTTTTAATGAATTCTTTTGAATTTAATTATTTTTCAATATTTTGTTAGCAGAAGAAGAAGAAGAAGAAGAAGAACGTAAAACTTTGTTTTTAGGTATATTATTCTTGTAAATTGTCATTATATTATTGGTCTTAAATGTAATCGACAGTTGACTGGCAAATAAATGAGATTCTTAGGAACAAAAAGCTAAACAGCTTTTAAAAACAGCTAAACAGCTTTTAAAAACAGCTAAACAGCTTTTTAAAACAGCTAAACAGCTAATTAAAAATAAACTGACAGCCATAGGACATAAAATTAGAATTGTTGGAATCGAGCTTGTGGCTTATGGCTTAGATAAACAGACGGCCATAGGACATAAAAAGAGAACTATCAGATGGAAAAGTTTTACGTTTAATCAGTGCTGTTAGATCAGAATGCTTATAGAAAAGAACTTTTGGCGTATGACTTAGATAAACAGAAAATAAAAACAGAGTTGCCAGATTGAAAAGATCCATCTTTAATCAGTGCTGATAGATCAGAGTGCTTTTGGAACAGAACTTTTGGCTTATGACTTAGATAAACAGAAAATAAAAACAGAGTTGCCTGATTGAAAAGTTTCATCTTAAATCAGTGCTGTTAGATCAGAGTGCTTTTGGAATAGAACTTTTGGCTTATGACTTAGATGAACAGAATTGACAGATTGCAAACAAGTATACTTCTAAGACATATGGAAAAAAGCTTGTGGTTTATGTCTTAGATAAACAGACAACCATAAGAAATTAAAAAAAAGGAGGTAATTGTGGGTTCAATATCCAACATTTTTTGGAATGCTCCAACTTTTCGTATGGAAAAAGTGCCGCTAAACCCCCATAAACACATTACTTATTGTTCTCGACAGTGGATATGTTTAAAAAAAAAATTTTTTATTTTAGGCATGACTCTTCCATTTTTGGGAAAAAACTCTCAGGGTTTTCGGGAAATATAGTCTGCAAAATTTCTGATATTTTGATATATAAAACGTGTGCATATGTCATAGTGGAGCCCTAAAATCTAATATTTTGAGTGTTTTCAATAATGTCTTTGTACGGGAGTAGTATGTTTATGCCGGTCCGGGCACCATTTTTCCATACAAATTTTGGATCATGCCTGGATGGGAGTATGTAATCATTGCATATAAGAGGTGGTAAAAATATTATATAATTTAATCCTTGGCCAGAATATGTGACCCATGGTTTGGTACCAATCTGGGCACAAATTTCCCATATACCACAGAGGGAGCATTGTGCTTTTCATTTAAAGCAGCAAAAAATCTGCTGTATGTATTTTTCCATAAGGAATAGTATATAAATAAAATAAAGAACTTTTTTAGTAGTTTTACGAGTAAATATAAAATAGAGCAATATTTAGCTGTTCATATTATATTTTCTTCAATGAAGAGAAATTTAAAAAATTCTATAATATGTATAAAGGTATGTTTGAGTATTTTAAGTTAAGAGAGAGTAATATGTTATATAGTTTAAATATACAACATAAGTATATTAATAAACTCAATTTGTTGTAACCTAAGCAAGTATGCCAATAATATAATAAGGCTAATGGAGTATATTCCACATCATTATCCTAATTGCCACTTTAAAGGAAACTTAATAAAAATGGTAAGTAATTCCTATATAATAATAAAGGCATTTAAGTTAAGAATAAAAATTGTTTTATATGTAAAAAAATTAAAATCTGACGACACAGTGTTTCCATCCCTGGATATTTTGTTTAAAGCCTTTTGTTTATTTAGAATATGTTTCGCTAAAGTTGGTTGGTCTACTTAATAAGATATTCGTAAGGTTCGCTACAGATATTGCAGCATGTATATATATTTCTTAAACCCTTTCAAAGTTTTATTCACAAATCGTTAACATTATCAGCTTATATTGATAGTTCAAGTATCATTCATATAGTATATATGTATATGGTTTTTAAACCTTAAGCGTGAGCTTCCAGCCTTAAATGCTTATGTATAGGTAGGTGGAAAGGCTGGTGTAAAGTCTCCTCCACACCTTTACCCAGAGACCAAAATGGTCCATTGTGACGTCTTGTTTAGATATAGATAGTTGGAAAGTAGGTGAAATAAATGTGTGTGTTTATGGAGAGCCAGATGCAGATAGATAGACAGACAGACATAGAGATAGATAGATAGACATACAGACCTTGTAGAAGCAATTGGAAAATATTGTTGATAAGACTTCCTTTTTTTTTTTGTTTTGAATTAGGTGATGAAAAAAAAATTATTGGATGGACAGAAACAAATTGAAAAATAACTAATTAAATTGTGAATTTATTAAGTTATTAAAAATTTTGTAGATGTAATTGATGCTTAAAATTCGGTTACTTAATAATAAAGAATTTATGACATACATATACCTAAATATTTTCGGATAAGAAAGTGAATGTTATGGAAAATTAGTCAGACAGACAGACCGGCTTTGTAAAAGCAATTGGTTTTTCAATTTTTATTTTGGGTGGAAGAATAAATTCAAAGTATTTGTTTGGATTGATAAAAGAAAAAAAAATTAAAATATTTTTGATAAGCCTTTCTTTTGTTTATTGTTCCTTTTCATAAGTTAATTTTTTTTTTTTTTTTTTGTAATATTAAACCTTTTTTTCGAATAAGACTAATGTGGAACTTACCCCCTAACTTATTACTCCCCTCATCGACAATTAATGATATAAATACGACTACTTCTGGGGGGACACAGAACCATTCTTGTTCTGATAGTTAAATCATTGGGTTCTTACTAAAAAAAGGAAAATGGTTGACGGTTTTATTTGTGAATTTTGCGAAAAAGTATTTACTATAATACAAATTTAAGAAGACATATTCGATTACATCATGATGGACCATCCTCATCGTTTAAATGTCAAACATGTTATATACATTTTTCGGATTGTTTGGAATGGCATCGACACTCACACTCTAATACAAAAGATGACATCAATGATGATGAAACTAATATTTATTGTAAATATTGTAAAAAATATATAACAAACACAAATTGGCACTACCATAATAGAACAAATGAACATAAACTTAACTGTGCTGAGAAATCAGATAATGATGGTGATGTTAAATGTATAAAATCATCATATAATAAAAGAATTATTACATATTTAGTTGAAAACAATAATAAAAATAGTTTAATACCTGAAATTTTTTTTAACGGAAATCAGAGAGAAATTAATTAGATTATTAGCAGACAACATACAAAAACATGAAAACATTAAATTTAACATGGAACTGTTTTGCGAATATGTACTGATAAAGGAAGATAAAGATTCTTGTATGGTTGATATAAAATCCCATCAGACTAAAATGAACATTCTTAGTATGTATTCAACAAGAGATGATATTCTTAATATTTACAACGAGCAATGCAATGTTATAATTAACAAGTAAGAGTGCTATATTCGGCTATGCTGAATCTTATATACCCTTCACCATGGTGCGATAAGAATAATCTACATATATAATATATCTGTGGCATTAAATAATAATGACTTAAGTCGGAATTTCTTGTTTTGAGATATTAAGGGTATTACCAAAAATAAATTGTTTGGTTTTTATATAAAATTATTAGCCACATAAAAAAATGCGCATTTATTTAGAACAAAAGTCTTAATTTTATAAAAACAAGTGTTTTTTTTAAGGATATAAAAGTAAAAATAGCAAAAACTGATATATTTTTTATTTAATTAAAAATAGAGAAAAAAAAATTTATCGAATGGGATTTGAACCCGTCAACACTCAGACGATTACTTGTGACATAACCGCTAGACTACTCGACCACTGGTACGCATGCGAACTTAACTTTAATATAAGTAAATAGGCCGTGGAATATTTTTTACATATAAGCAAATATCTTTGTGTGAGTTTGTTGTTTGGGTATGAAAGGTGAATATGCGAAAAAGGGAAACACACCACCACCACTGGCGTGTTGCCATACAATAGACTTATCTGTTTTTGCAAGTTTTTTAGATGCAAAAATTCCCAATCTCTATTTGTAGAAATTATGTCGTTAAATAGATCACAGTTTAAAAGCAGAGTGATAACGGAAGTCATATTGGACATGATGCTGGTGCCGGTAAGCAACTGGAAAAATTATGGGGAAAGGGGGGGGGGGGGAATGAAAATAAAACAACTTAATTATATAAAAAAGGAAATATTGGTATTTCAGTAATTTGGTCATAACTCGGGCATTTTCCAATCGATTTGATAGATTTATATACCTACGTCTTTAGAAAGAAATTTACCATTCACTTTGGTAATAAAACTTGGACTCGGAAAGATCTACGGTTCCCGAAAATAGGTATTTTTATTAAAAAAAATCTTATTTTGGAAATAACTTTTTTGTATCTGAACCGATTTTTCCGATCTTTTGATATATAAGACGTATCCATAGGTCATGTAACAGCTCTAAAAATTTAGTTTTTATAAAAATGTTGATGCTTTTTAGCCCATTTTTGGTGTATTTTGCTAATAACTTAACCATTTCTTAACCGATTTGGCAGATTTATATACCCACGTTTTAAGGAAGAAAAAAGATTATAAAACTTGGACGCGGGAAGATGTATTGTTCCCGAAAATGGGTATGTTTAAAAAAAAAATTTTATTTTGGGCATTACTCTTCCATTTTTGGGAGAAAGGTTTCAGGGTTTTCGGAAAATATATGCTGCTAAAAATTTAACGTCTTTGTATGGGAAGTGCCACACCCACTTCTCCAACTTCCCTTCTCATAAGAAGCCAGAATATATATACTTTATAAGTTCTTAGATCAATATTGTAGAAATTACAAACGGAATGACAAAGTTATATATACCCTTTTACCTTCGGTGAAGGGTATAAAAAGATGAGCGAATTTCAGGAGCGTGATAGTGGTTGGGCATTAATTGAAATAACACGTTTGGAGATGAATATTAATCAATATAAGTGCATTTAAAACAATACTCTTCATTGTTTTTAACATTGATACATGCAAAATTTCTCTGTATTCTGCGTGGTAATGGAATGCATTGAGAACTTTTGATGCACTTATATTGATTAATTTTCATCTCCAAACGTGTTATTTCAATTAATGTCCAACCACTATCACGCTCCTGAAATTCGCTCATCTTTTTAATTATAACATTACATTGCTCGTTGTAAATATTAAGAATATCATCTCTTTTTGAATACATACTAAGAATGTTCATTTTAGTCTGATGGGATTTTATATCAACCATACAAGAATCTTTATCTTCCTTTATCAGTACATATTCGCAAAACAGTTCCATGTTAAATTTAATGTTTTCATGTTTTTGTATGTTGTCTGCTAATAATCTAATTAATTTCTCTCTGATTTCCGTTAAAAAAAATTTCAGGTATTAAACTATTTTTATTATTGTTTTCAACTAAATATGTAATAATTCTTTTATTATATGATGATTTTATACATTTAACATCACCATTATTATCTGATTTCTCAGCACAGTTAAGTTTATGTTCATTTGTTCTATTATGGTAGTGCCAATTTGTGTTTGTTATATATTTTTTACAATATTTACAATAAATATTAGTTTCATCATCATTGATGTCATCTTTTGTATTTGAGTGTGAAAGTCGATGCCATTCCAAACAATCCGAAAAATGTATATAACATGTTTGACATTTAAACGATGAGGATGGTCCATCATGATGTAATCGAATATATCTTCTTAAATTTGTATTAAGAGTAAATACTTTTCCGCAAAATTCACAAATAAAACCGTCAACCATTTTACTTTTTTTAGTAAGAACCCAATGATTTAACTATCAGAACAAGAATGGTTCTGTGTCCCCCCAGAAGTAGTCGTATTGATATCATTAATTGTTGATGAGGGGAGTAATAAGTTAGGGGGTAAGTTCCATATTAGTCTTATTCGAAAAAAAAGGTTTAATATTACAAAAAAAAAAAAAATTAACTTATGAAAAGGAACAATAAACAAAAGAAAGTCTTATCAAAAATATTTTCATTTTCCACCCGATTCGCTACTGCAGAAATATATTTTTTTTTCTTTTATCAATCCAAACAAATACTTTGAATTTATTCTTCCACCCAAAATAAAAATTAAAAAACCAATTGCTTTTACAGAGCCGGTATGTCTGTCTGTCTAAATTTCCATAACATACACTTTCTTATCCGAAAATATTTAGGTATATGTATGTCATAAATTCTTTATTATTAAGTAACCGAATTTTAAACATAAATGACATCTACAAAATTTTTAATAACTTAATAAATTCACAATTTAATTAGCTATTTTTCCCCCTTTTTTTCTGTCCATCCAATAATTTTTTTTTTCTTCACCTAATTCAAAACAAAAAAAAGGAAGTCTTATCAACAATATTTTCCAATTGCTTTTACAAGGTCTGTCTATCTATCTGAATCTGGCTCTCCATAAACACACACATTTATTTCAACTACTTTCCAACTTTCTATATCTAAACAAGACGTCACGATGGACCATTTTGGTCTCTCGGTAAGGTGTGGAGGAGACTTTACACCATAAGCATTTAAGGCTGGAAGCTAACGCTTAAGGTTTAAAAACCATATACATATATACTATATGAATGATACTTGAACTATCAATATAAGCTGATTTGTGAATAAAACTTTGTAAGGGCTTAAGAAATATATATACATGCTGCAATATCTCTCTAATGTAGCGATCATAACGAATATCTTATTAAGTAGACCAACCAACTTTCGCGAAACATATTCTAAATAAACAAAAGGCTTTAAACACAACATCCAGGGATGGAAACACTGTGTCGTCAGATTTTAATTTTTTTACATATAAAACAATTTTTTATTCTTAATTTAAATGCCTTCATTATTATATAGGAATTACTTACCATTTTTATTAAGTTTCTTTTAAAGTGGCTATTAGGATAATGATGTGGAATATACTCCATTAGCCTTATTATATTATTGGCATACTTGCTTAGGTTAGAAAACAAATTGAGTTTATTAATATACTTATGTTGTATATTTAAACTATATTACATATTACTCTCTATTAACTTATAATAGTCAAACATACCTTTATACATATTATAGAATTTTTTAACTTTCTCTTCATTGAAGAAAATATAATATGAACAGCTTAATATTACTCTATTTTATATTTACTCGTAAAACTACTAAAAAAGTTCTTTATTTTATTTATATTCATTCTGTCTGTCGCGCTCGTTGAAGATAGACGTGTTTTCTAAGCTCGGCATACGGTTTATTTTTTATAAAAACGTGAACAAATAAAGTATTAAAAAAAAGTAAATAAAAGAAAAAAAAAATACATGTATGTACATACATACATAAACATACACATTTTTTATTCTCGGTGTTGATAAACAATAACAAATAAGAAGATCACAACTGTAAACAGTAAAAAAAAACTCTTATGAGTGCAAACAATGCAAAAACAATTAAACATAATGATAGAAATGCATATATCACAGTGAGTGTTAACGAAACAAATGCAGAAATAAAAAAAGAATCGATGATAGCAAATACTTAACGGCTAAACCTATTACTCGCACGCGATCCCTCTCACCCACTGTATTTCATAAAAATGTTGATACACTAACAAATATAAAACCTGCAATCGTTGCCTCAACGGCAAAACCAATTTTAATAAGTGATGAAAATATTAACCCCAAATCGGGCATAATAGAAAAATCAGTATCACCTTCTGTGTCTAATAATACGGTTAATTTGAATACAATAAAAAATATTAAACCTGCAAGCGATGCCTCAGCGGCAAAAACAATTTTAATACGTGATAAAAATATTAATCCCAAATCAGGCATAATAGAAAACTCAGTATCACCTTCTGTGTCTAATAAAGCGGCTGATTTTAATACAATAAAAAATATAAAACCTGCAAGCGGTGCCTCAGTGGCAGAAACGACTTTAACAAGTGATGAAAATATTACCCCCAAATCAGGCATGTTGGAAAACTCAGTATCACAGGTAAAAAGTAGTCAAAAGCCTCAAATACAAGTTGGAATGGATAGGCACACAACAGTGCTAAAACGGGGTCGCAGCCCAACCTCTTCTGCAGTTGCTTCGGTCCCAAAAGTTTTAAAAGAGGGTACATCGGATAGAATAAGTTCTCAAAATCGGTTTGCAATTTTGGAAGAGGAATCCTCGGAAGCACAAAACGTTACCAAATCTTCTAAGCCACCCCCGATATATCTAAGAGAGCAAAATTCCAGTGATTTAATAAAAAATTTGATCTCGGTAATAGGTGAAAGTTCTTTTTATGTAGCTGCAATAAAACGTGGTAGTATTAATGAAACGAAAATACAAGTTAATCGTGAAGATGATTTTCGTAAAGTAATAACTAAATTAGAAGCACAAAAAAAAAAACTTTTATACATACCAACTGAAGAGCAGTAAAGGTCTACAGGTAGTGATAAAGGGCATTGATTCATGCGTAGACCCAGGTGAGATAAAAACGTTTTTAGAAGAGAAGGGCTTTAAAATAAAAAACGTAATAAATATTAAAAATAGAGAAAAAAATCCCCAGCCACTATTTCGAGTGGAGTTAGAACCCGGCGACGTTAAGCTTAAAAAAACGAAACTCATCCCATTTACAATTTGAAATATATCCTGTATAGGAAAATAACGATAGAGGAGCCGTACAAAAGGAACGGTCCCGTGCAATGTTTAAACTGCCAAGAATTTGGTCACACTAAGGCATACTGCCATTTAACCCCTGTTTGCGTTGTATGTGGAGAATTGCATGGTACAGCTCTCTGCGATAAGTCTAAAAATGACCCTAATGTAAAAAATGCAGCAACTGTGGTGGTAATCACACTGCCAACTATAGAGGATGCCCTGTATACTCTATCGTAAAGCGCTCGGTTGGACCGAAACCTAATCCCCCTCAAATTCAGGTAACACATCAAGTTAACACTAATGACATTAAGGTACCGCAGCAGAACATCCTACGCTAACGTCCTAAAATCAAACCATATGCCAATGCAAGGTGATTTGCCAAATAATGATGAGACTCCAGTTTCTAATTTAAGTCGTCTAGAAAAGACCATGGAAACACTAGTGCAAACAGTAACTAACTTTATGAACACAATGGGTAATATGATGCAGGAAATGTTAAGAATGCAATCGATGTTATTGCAAGCTGTACTTAACAAGCCATGAATTGTTTAAAAATTTGTTTTTGGAACGCAAACGGCATTCGCCAACATAAAAATGAACTAGAATACTTTCTTAAAAGTAAACAAATTGATGTAATGATGGTTTCTGAAACTCATTTGACCTCAAGAAATAATTTTAAAATTAATGGTTATATATTATATGATACCAAGGACCCTCGAGATAGAGCTTGTGGAGGTTCTGCTATTTTGATAAAAGCCCGAATCAAACACTACTTAATGTGTGATCATCGTGAAGATTATCTGCAAGCAACGAACATTTGTGTTGAAGAGTTAAATCGAAACTTAGTACTTTCATCTTTATACTCTCCACCTAGATTTTCAATATCAGAAAGCCAATATTATAAATATTTTAAATCATTAGGACCCTGTTTCCTAGCCGCTGGCGATTACAACGCTAAACATACCTTCTGGGGGTCACGGCTCATTACACCAAAGGGTCGCGTTTTGTATAATACAATGTCTAAAATGGATTTAAATGTGGTCGCGAGTGGACAACCAACTTATTGGCCTACTGATCAGCAAAAAATTCCAGATGACATCGATTTTGGCGTGGTTAAAAACATCCCCGCAGAAACGATTCATGTTGAAGCTTCTTTAGAATTATCTTCTGATCACACACCTACAATTCTTACCATATCAAACCCTAATAGAATAGTATCTCCGTCTGGTTACATAGTGACGTCAGCCACACAAATAAATTGGTTAAAATATAAAAAATATCTCAGCACCCACTGCACTGAAAATATTCCGCTTAGAACACCGGAGAATGTGAATCTTTCTATTGTAAATTTTGACAATTATCTCAAACTAGCTGTTCAACATTCTAGCATAGCCCGCAAAAATATCAAAAATAGTAAAATATATTCTACAGATGTCGAGCGTCTCTTGACTGAAAAAAGGAGAGTTCGAAGAGAGTGGCAATTGTACAGATCCCCTCAACTTAAAAATTTACTAAAAGAGTGCACAAAAAGGCTAAGAAAGTTACTGCAGTCTCAAAAAACGGCTTCTCTGGAAAAATATCTTAAGGAACTCGATGCAACTCCTCAATCTGACTACTCATTATGGCGTGCAGCTAGAAATCTTAAAAGACCAGTTATCACTAAACCGCCACTAAGAAACTTAAATGGAAGTTGGGCACGAAATGATGAAGAAAAAGGAAATATTTTTGTTAATAATTTGAAAGCCGTATTTACCCCTTATACATCTTTCGATACTGCGGTCGATTTACCACCTGTTGCTGTTGGATCAGCTGTTCCACTTAGATTTGAGATAAGAGAAATCGAGAAGGCTATTCATGATTTAAACCCCAAGAAAGCCCCTGGTTTTGATAAGATCAGTAACAAAATGCTTTTGGAGCTACCCAGCATAGCAAAGAAAATTATTCTACTAATTTTTAACGCTATTTTACGCCTTGAATACTACCCACAAGAGTGGAAAGTATCCTTAGTTACCATGATACCTAAACCAGGAAAGGATCCCACAAAAGTTGAGTCATATAGACCTATAAGCTTATTGTCTAATATATCAAAGCTATTTGAGAAACTACTAGTGTCAAAAATAACACCGATGTTAAATGAAAACAGATGTATTCCCAATCATCAATTCGGTTTTAGAAGAAAACACAGCACAATTGAACAAAATCATCGAATAGTAAATGTCATAAGAAAAGCCTTTGAAGAAAAAAAATATTGTTCAGCACTCTTCATCGATGTGTCTCAAGCTTTTGATAAAGTCTGGCATGAAGGTTTACTACTGAAATTGCAGCAGAACTTACCAGCAAACATACACAAGCTGTTAGAAAGCTACTTAGTCGGTCGGCAATTTATTATTAAAGAAGGCGATTTTTTAAGTTCTCCTCAGCCAATTATCGCTGGAGTCCCACAAGGCAGCATCCTGGGCCCTCTATTATACTTAATTTATACTTTGGACTTGCCTACAAACAGCTACACCCATACCTCAACATTTGCGGACGATACAGCTTTTCTAAGCGTACACGCAAACTGTCAAGAAGCATCTCGTTACTTACAGGACCATATATTTGAACTGGAAAGGTGGTTAAAAAAATGGAGGATAAAGATCAATGAGCAAAAATGCTCACATATAACATTCACATTGCGTCGGGAAACATGCCCCCCTATTAAAATCAATAATCAAATAATACCCCAACACTCGCATGTAAAATACCTCGGTATACATCTAGATCGGCGTTTAACGTGGAAATGGCATATAGAAGCTAAATTAACTCAAATGAAACTAAAAGCAATCCAAATTAATTGGCTTATTGGAAGAAATTCTGTTCTTAGTCTCGTTTGCAAACTTCTACTCTACAACTCTATCTTAAAGCCAATTTGGTGCTACGGTATTCAGTTATGGGGCACTGCCTCGGCTTCTTACATCGAAAAAATACAAAGGCGCCAAAACAAACTTCTTCGAATAATCACAGCCGCCCCCTGGTACGTCAAGAACTCAAATATCCACAAGGATCTCAATGTGCCATTGGTAAAAACTATGATAACGAAATATGCAGTAAAATATTAAAAAAGGCTGGAACTACACCCAAACCCTTTAGCTCGAAATATTTTAAATTATGGCGGCCACACTCGCTTAAGAAGAAGAGACACTGCAGCACTCACCCAATCAGATGAGCGATAAACACCTTCATATGTGAACAGAAACCGTGATGACTAAATCTTTTTTGTCTAGCACTGGCAGGACATAAAGTAAATATTAGGATAAGATTTGATTAATTATTGTTAGTTCATATTTAATATATGAAGATTCAATAAACAAATACTGAAAAAAAAAAAAAAAAAAATTTATATTCAAAACTCCTCCTTATGGAAAAATACATTGGGAGCAAAAAAAAGCAGATTTTTTGCTGCTTTAAATGAAAAGCACAATGCTCCCTCTGTGGTATATGGGAAAAAACTAATGGGGAGGCAGAATATGGGAAATTTGTGCCCAGATTGGTACTAAACCATGGATCACATATTCAGGCCAAGGATTATTTTATATAATATTTTTACCACTTCTTATATGAAATGATTACATACTTCCATCCAGGAATGATCCAAAATTTGTATGGAAAAATGGTGCCCGGACCGGCATAAACATACTACTCCCGTACAAAGACATTATTGAAAACACTCAAAATATTAGATTTTAGGGCTCTACTATGACATATGCACACGTTTTATATTTTAGCAGAATATATTTCCCGAAAACCCTGAGAGTTTTTTTTTTTCCCAAAAATGGAAGAGTTTAAATATCCACTTTCGAGAACAATAAGTAGTGTGTTTATGGGGGTTCAGCGGCACTTTTTCCATACAAAAAGTAAGAGCATGCCAAAAAATGTTGGATATTGAGCCCACAACTACCTCCTTTTTCTTTCATTTCTTAGGGTTGTCGGTTTATCTAAGACATAAACCACAAGCTTTTTTCCATATGTTTTAGAAGTATACTTGTTGCAATCTGTCAATTCTGTTTATCTAAGTCATAAGCCAAAAGTTCTATTCCAAAAGCACTCTGATCTAACAGCACTGATTTAAGATGAAACTTTTCAATCTGGCAACTCTGTTTTTATTTTCTGTTTATCTAAGTCATAAGCCAAAAGTTCTATTCCAAAAGCACTCTGATCTATCAGCACTGATTAAAGATGGAACTTTTCAATCTGGCAACTCTGTTTTTATTTGCTGTTTATCTAAGTCATACGCCAAAAGTTCTATTCCAAAAGCATTCTGATCTAACAGCACTGATTAAACGTAAAACTTTACCATCTGATAGTTCTCTTTTTATGTCCTATGGCCGTCTGTTTATCTAAGCCAATTCTAATTTTATGTCCTATGGCTGTCAGTTTATTTTTAATTAGCTGTTTAGCTGTTTTAAAAAGCTGTTTAGCTGTTTTTAAAAGCTGTTAATCTGTTTTTAAAAGCTGTTTAGCTGTTTTAAAATGCTGCTTAGATGTTTTAGGAATCTGTTACGAGATATTAAATGTCATCGACAGTTGACTGGCAAATAAATGAGATTCCTAGGAATAAATGTCAAATAAATGTCGATTACATTTAATATCTCGTAACATTACACTCATCCTTCATCATCCCTAATACTTTTTTATTATTATTGTAGACATTATCTATCGGATATGCAGATGTAACAAAATGAGTATTTATATAATTTTTAAGATCTCTGTATAGATCATCTGTGTCAATGTCATAAATAAAGGAATCAGTATCCATATATGTAATCATAATGAAAACTATACATTTTCCACTTGGATATTTCTAAAACTGAAAATCCAATATAAAAAGGCTTATTGTGTTCAGTTTTAATTCTATTCATTTGGATAGCACGCATATTGTCATGCATTTGGGGTGAACTATGGAAAGTTGGCTTAGCTATAAGAGCTCGAGCTTCTAAGCGTTTACCTCTATTCTCCCATTGACATACTATTTTAATATCTTTCCTCTTATCAACATTTTCCATAGTTTTCCCGTATACTGCATTATTCAACAATTTGAAAAAATTTTGTTCAAATGAATTTTTAGCTAGTGTTCTGTGATGGTTATTTAAATCGATATATTTTTGCAACCAATTTGATTGATCAAATTGAAGAATTCTATGTATTTTCTTTAAAATTAAACCATGTTGAATACATTGCTGAAGATTTCGGTAATGTATTATGTAATAAGTTTTTCTTTTTAAATCAGTTATTAGTTTCTTTTGTTTCATGGTTTCAATTTTCTTATTCTCAGCACAAAATGGTAATGTAGATGGATATTCTAGATCTACTTCTAATATATATTCTAATGGAGAATCTTCTGCTATATTAATAACGTGGAAATGTTTACAATTTTCAACCCATTTAAAATTTTTATAGGGGAGGTATTGTGACATTGCATAACCATACAAGTTATTAACATCTAAATATATTAAGTAATTTGATTCTTTGTTAGAATCGTAATCACTAATATATTTATTATTAGCAATTGAATGTCGATTAGAACATTGTACAATACCTCCCCTGATACCTCGAAGAACAAAATTATATATATTAATATCAGTCAACAAATCCAATTCTATTTTAGTTGTTTTCAACATTACATCCCATGATAAACCTGGGGTAGTATAATACTGACATAGATCTAAATTATAAATGCTTGCACAAACTTTTCGGAAATTTTCAAATGTATCAAAAAGTAAAAGAATATCTACTTTTAAATATAAAAGTAAATAATTCTTTAATGTTGTACATTTAAATGTTTTCCATACTTTTTGTGCATGTTCATAATCCTCTACACTACACGACTCATTATTTAATTTATTGAAAAAAAAAATACTGAACGAGGTGGTAATTGAATTTCTTCAATAATAATAATAGTCTAAATAGTCATACGGAAAGACACCTTTACGTTTCATCAAATTGAATTCTTATCATTTGGATGGCTTGATTTTACTACCGTTAAATCACTGACGGACAAATAACCTGCTAATTTTGCTATAATCGATGGCATAAACCTAAATATATCGAGAAAACGTAACTCAATTGTATCTTTTTCATTTACAGAAACTCTTTTTGATATAGACATATAAAGCTCCTTATTTAAATGTATAATATTTATATCGCCGTCTATTGTTGAAAGCTCTCTTACAAACAGATGACAATCATATGCCGAAAGATTATGAAAAAATATAGGGATGAAATTTGCAATTTGATATTCTAAATTACACTGATTATGAGCAGCACCCCTATACTGACCAGTTAGATGACAATGGTCAGCTACTTTATCTTCATTAGATAAAGATTTGGTACAAATATGACAAGTCTTGCTTTCATAATGATGTATCTGTTGAAGGGGTGTTAAGGAATTCATTGGTTTAATTACACTTAGATGACAAGAGTAAATAGTTAAAATGTCGTCAACTAAACTTTAAAAAAAAAATGTTGTGGCGCATCAATACCATTGTAAATTCTAAAAATATCTAAATCTGAGTTATAGGAACTTTTAATATAATAACTATAAGCAAATGGAATATGCTTTTGTACTGATTGAACATTAACTGAATTTTGAATGGTAACTGATTCGAGTATATACTCAAAATCAGCATTAACTACAAAAGGCACATCCATTTGCTTTTTAAAATTTTTAAAACTAAGCTTACTTTTATCTATACTAGGCATTTTGGTAACTATTTTATTACATTCCTTCTTATGTTGTTCCAACGATGTCTCCTTGTGAAAATGTATTAAACAGATATTGCATGCATATATTTTATGTCCATCTTTTGTTAACTGATTACTTATTTATTTCGATATATTTTTTATCCATACATAATGGGACCTTTCTCCATTCTCTAGCAGCATTAAGTTGATGTGTTTGGACTGTTCTTCTTTGGTGAAGTAATATGGTCCCACTACGATATCACCTTCTAGTCCAAACACATTCACATTAATTTCAGGATTCATTTGTTCAAAATCTCTTATTTTGTTAACTGATAGAGGGAAATTTAAATTGATGAAATTTAATTTAATTCCATTATCCATCACTATTACATCGTCTTTTATATTTTTAATGTTATACGATGAGCATATGTTGCTATTTAAATCAACTGGATATAGTGCTGATATTATAACCCATTTAAAACAATACTCGTCATTGTTTTGAACATTGAACATTATGTTGTTCCAACGATGTCTCCTTGTGAAAATGTATTAAACAGATATTGCATACATATATTTTGTGTCCATCTTTTGTTAGCTGATTACTTATTTATTTCGATATATTTTTTATCCATACATAATGGGACCTTTCTCCATTCTCTAGCAGCATTAAGTTAATGTGTTTGGACTGTTCTTCTTTGGTGAAGTAATATGGTCCCACTACGATATCACCTTCTAGTCCAAACACATTCACACTAATTTCAGGATTCATTTGTTCAAAATCTCTTATTTTGTTAACTGATAGAGGGAAATTTAAATTGATGAAATTTAATTTAATTCCATTATCCATCACTATTACATCGTCTTTTATATTTTTAATGTTATACGATGAGCATATGTTGCTATTTAAATCAACTGGATATAGTGCTGATATTATAACCCATTTAAAAAAATACTCGTCATTGTTTTGAACATTGAACATTATGTTGTTCCAACGATGTCTCCTTGTGAAAATGTATTAAACAGATATTGCATACATATATTTTATGTCCATCTTTTGTTAAGTGATTACTTATTTATTTCGATATATTTTTTATCCATACATAATGGGACCTTTCTCCATTCTCTAGCAGCATTAAATTGATGTGTTTGGACTGTTCTTCTTTGGTGAAGTAATATAGTCCCACTACGATAGCACCTTCTAGTCCAAACACATTCACACTAATTTCAGGATTCATTTGTTCAAAATCTCTTATTTTGTTAACTGATAGAGGGAAATTTAAATTGATGAAATTTAATTTAATTCCATTATCCATCACTATTACATCGTCTTTTATATTTTTAATGTTATATGATGAGCATATGTTGCTATTTAAATCAACTGGATATAGTGCTGATATTATAACCGATTTAAAACAATACTCGTCATTGTTTTGAACATTGATACATGCAAACTTTCTCTGTATTTTGCGTGGTAATGGAAGGTATTGAGAACCTTTGATGCACTTATATTGATTAATATTGATCTCCAAACGTGTTATTTCAATTAATGTCCAACCACTAACACGCTCCTGAAATTCGCTCATCTTTTTAATTATAACATTACATTGCTCGTTGTAAATATTAAGAATATATGAATTAAGAAGTTATAATTATGTAAATATTCCATTTATATATTTAAATAATATCATACATATATATTATTGTGAAAATGTTTATTTACAATCCTTTAACATTTGTCGATGTCAAACACGTTATGAGCAACTTTTGTTAGCATTTAAGCTTTTTAATCTTTATAAACGTATTTTTAATTTTAAATCTGTTAAAACTGAAAAAAAGATATATCTAATAATATTTTCATAAATAAAAAACAATTTTTTTTTTATTATTTTTTTATCTTTTTTTTATTTTTATAAATCATCATCATTATCACTTCCCATTTCACTATTGGAAGTGAGATTAATTTGCATAGAATATTATCTCCAAATTTAGGTTTCATATACTCATAATGGAAATCATACATTTTTCATTTTGATAGATCAAGTATACAAAAGCCTAAATAAATTTTGTCCATATATTTTGTGCTAGCAAATAATCTTCTTCTGAACATTTTTTATCATTAACCCTACTATAAAATGCTTCAATTGGTGGGAGTTTCTTTTCATTTAATTTTTCAAATGAATTTAAATATTCATAAGGAAAAACACCATTTCGCTTCATAAGAGAAAACTTCTCAGCATCTGGAAAATATTTTCTAACTGCATTTAAATCTTGATCATTGAGGTTACTAGCTAATGATTCCAAACCAGATGCCATAAATCTTAAAGAGTCTAAAAATCTAAGCTCAATTTTTTTCCAGTTTTATAATCTCGCACCTTTTCAAGTTGTTTTGAAATAATATGCTGAGGAATATTTTGCTTCACTTTTCTTATATACAAGTCATTTATATAATCATCAATTTCTTCATCAGTATATACCCGAACAGTATGCGACAAAGAAATGTATAATTCTTTATTTATTGGAATTACATTTGTCTCCCCCTTAATACTAAGTAATTCTTTAATAAATAAGTGACAATCATATTTCGAAAAATTGTGGAAAAATATAGGAATAAAATTTGTAATATCAATTTTATTAGTTTTTTATTATTTATATTTTATTTATTAATTTTTTAAATGTATTTAAATTAAAATCACTACATCTATAAACTTAAATCTACTTCCCTAATACAACGATCTCCATCTTCGTCCAAATAAAAACCATAATTTGCCTTCAAAATGATGGTAACCCCTCTTTATCGTCCAGAAAATCCTCAACTTCCCACAAAAAATCATAGTATGCCAGCTGGTTGTTGGGGATTTAAATTCCTGGGTTTTTTAGCATATTCGCTATCGCTTCGTCGATAAACGCATTTATACGCGCCTGTGTATTATCTTCTTCTGCTGCTTCCACAAATTCAATTTCCAACTGGCTCGAATTCATTGTTCAAATGTAAATAAACCTAGTTTTCAGAAGTATACTCCACTAAGCCTTTTTTACTTTTTATACTTTTTATATAGGAAAATCAATGCAAACTAGCATAAATACTATCTGTATGTCTGATTGTTCACCTAATAAATTTTTTCTTCACATAATTCAAAATAAAAGATAGAATTATCAAGAATGGTTTCATATTTCCCTATCCACTACAAATAAAATTGAAACACCAATTGTATCTATAAAATTTTTAATAACTAAATAAATTCATAATTTATAAATAGAAAAATGTTGACCTACATTTACTTACGTTTTTAATACATGCCAATCGCTCAACTAATTTGTTCAACACCCAATTCAGAACAATAAACAAAAGAAAGGCTTATCAAAAATATTTTCATTTTCCACCCGATTCGCTACTGCAGGCATATACATATATTTTTTTTTTGTTTCTTTTACAACTTTGAATTTTTTCTTCCGCCCAAATAAAATTAAAAAACCATTTGCTTTTAAAAACCCGGTCTGTCTGTATGTCTGTCTGTCTGTCTGACTAACTTTCCATAACATGTCATAAATTATTTATTATTAAGTAACCGAATTTTAAACATCAATTACATCTACATACAAAATTTTTAATTACTTAATAAATTCACAATTTAATTAGTTATTTTTTCCCCCTTTTTTTCTGTCCACCAAATAATTTCTTTTTCATCACCTAATTCGAAAAAAAAGCCTTATCAACAATATTTTCCAATTGCTTCTACAAGGTCTGTATGTCTATCTTTCTATCTACGCACAACAAAAACTTTTTTCCGTACGCACTTGGTCATTACAACAAGCAAAACAACAACAACATCCCTCCATCTGGCTCTCAATAATCACACATAAAAAAAAAAATAAAAAACGCGCTTTTGCTCCAATTTTAATTGCCTTTGCTCCACTTTTAATGGCTTTTGCTCCACTTTTAATGGGGTTTGCTCCCAACAATAATTTTTAATGGCTATTGATCCCATTTTAATGGCTTTTGCTCCCATTTTAATGGCTTTTGCTCCACTTTTAATGGCTTTTGCTCCACTTTTAATGGTTTTTGCTCCCATTTTAATGGGTTTTGCTCCATTTTAATGGCTTTTTCTCCAAAGTGAACTTAAACTCTCAATACACATATACTCACCCCAATAAAATATTATCAAATATTATAATAAAATGTTTCTATAAAATCATAAAAATTTAAATATAAAGATTTATAGGGTCTCGTCCTTTAAATTTATTTTAGCTTTTTACCCATTATTTATGACTTGGTTGTGCAAGAGGGTGGAAAAAGTTACACATTTTATGATAAGCCTTTCTTTTGGTTTTGAATTATGTGATGAAAAATTATTGTATGGATAGATATACAGATAGGCATAAGTATAAACTGCTTTAGAGCAATTGGTGCTTAACATGTATTTGCTTATAATTAAGAATTCATATCAGATTCATGATTATTATTATAAACTAATGCCATCACCAACTTTAGATATTGGAATATCTCGTTGTATACTTTTAACGAAACAGATTCCTAAAACAGCTAAGCAGCTTTTTAAAACAGCTAAACAGCTTTTAAAAACAGGTAAACAGCTTTTAAAAACAGCTAAACAGCTTTTTAAAACAGCTAAACATCTTTTTAAAACAACTAAACAGCTTTTTAAAACAGCTAAACAGTTTTTTAAAACAGCTAAATAGCTTTTAAAAAAGCTAAAGAGCTTTTTAAAACAGCTAAACAGCTTTTTAAAATAGCTAAACAGCTTTTTAAAACAATTTTTTCCACATTAGCGCAAAACTTCTATTACCCATATACTAATATATTTAATTGTGATCACTTGTGTTTAAAATTTATATTTAATAAATATGGTTTGAAATGAAAATAACATTTTAACGTTTGATTTCCTTCATAATTGTTTTTTATTTTACAATTTTCTAAAGTCATTTATACTTAATTTACTAGTTACACAATGCTTAACCCCTTTAATTTTTTTAATTTCCTGACCTGCCGTGTCAATTTTCACTGAATACATTTGAGCCCTTAATCCAATGAATTCCTTAATAATTTTTCCATTACACTCATCCTTCATCATCCCTAAAACTTTTTTATTAAGAAGTGGGATATTGTAGACATTATCTATCGGATATGCAGATGTATCAAAATGAGTATTTATATCATTTTTAATATCTCTGTATAGATCATCTGTGTTAATGTCATAAATAAAGGAATCAGTATCCATATAATTGAGTTTAATGTTTTCACGATATTAAGGCTTTATATAATCATAATGAAAACTATACATTTTCCATTTGGATATTTCTAAAAGTGAAAATTCAATATAAATAGGATTATTGTATTCAGTTTTAATTCTATTCATTTGGATAGCATGCATATTGTCATGAATTTGAAGTGAACTATGGAAATTTGGATTAGCTATAAGAGCTCGAGCTCCTATGCGTTAATATCTATTCTCCCATTGACATACTATTTTAATGTCTTTCCTTTTATCAACATTTTCCACAGTTTTCCTGTATACTGCATTATTCAACAATTTGAAAAATTTTTGTTTAAATGAATTTTTAGCTAGTGTTTTGTGATGGTTATTTAAATCGATATATTTTTGTAACCAATATGATTGATCAAATTGAAGAATTCTATATATTTTCTTTAAAATTAAGCCATGTTGAAAACATTGCTGAAGTTTCGATAATATATTATGTAATAATTTGTTTTACTATTTAAATCAGTTATTAGTTTCTTTTGTTTCATGGCTTTAATTTTCTTATTCTCAACACAAAATGGTAAATCATTATGAAAGTCATGTAATGTAGATGGATATTCTAGATCTACTTCTAATATATATCCTAATGGAGAATCTTCTGCTACATTAATAACGTTGAAACGTTTACAATTTTTATAGGGGAGGTATTGTGACATTGCATAACCATACAAGCTATTAACATCTAAATATATTAAGTAATTTGATTCTTTGTTAGAATCGTAATCACTAATATATTTATTATTATCAATTGAATGTCGATTAGAACATTGAACAATACCTCCCCTGATACCTCGAAGAACAAAATTATATATATTAATATAAGTCAACAAATCCAATTCTATTTCAGTTGTTTTCAACATTGCATCCCAGGATAAACCTGGGGTAGTATAATACTGACATGGATCTTAATTATAAATTCTTGCACAAATTTTTCGGAAATTTTCAAATATATCACAAAGTAAAATAATATCTACTTTTAAATATAAAAGTAAATAATCGTTTAATGTTGTACATTTAAATGTTTTCCATACTTTTTGTGCATGTTCATAATCCTCTACACTACACGACTCATTATTTAATTTATTGAAAATTTATATATAATTATTGTTAACAGCTAAGGCACGAGCTATGTTTACATTTGTCCTTCAAGTTGTGCTGAAAAAGGTCAACTAGAAAAAAGAAAGACAAAAACAGGAAAAACAAAAAAATGTACTTTGGACTTCAAGAAGAATTCTTGACAAAAATACGAAAAAACAGAAGTAAGGAAAACATGTGAGATCAATTAAAAATGGATAATCATTCAAGAAGCAAATTTCGATCTACCAAAGGTTAAAATACAATTTGGTTTAAGGATTGATGTTTGACTACTGACGTCAGCAGTCATCGATGGCTGCGAGTGTAAGACGGCAAATCCCTCTGAGGAGACCTAGTGGTTGAGGTCGAAACATGTCAGGGTAACCAGCCGCCTGGGTTCGAATCACACGCCAGACAGCCTGGCTTCGAATCCCAGGTCAGTCAAGAATGAAAATTATCAATAACAATTTTAATTAATCTTCCATGTTGTAAAAATTCCTTTCTTCATAAAAATAATTTAATGCAAATTAAATTCAATGAACTTAAGCCTAATTAAAATATCTAAATTTGGATTAAAAACCATTAACAGTTCAATAAAATAACCACAATACTAATTATTGTTAACAGCTAAGGCACGAGCTATGTTTACATTTGTCCTTCAAGTTGTGCTGAAAAAGGTCAACTAGAAAAAAGAAAGACAAAAACAGGAAAAACAAAAAAATGTACTTTGGACTTCAAGAAGAATTCTTGACAAAAGTACGAAAAAACAGAAGTAAGGAAAACATGTGAGATCAATTAAAAATGGATAATCATTCAAAAAGCAAATTTCGATCTACCAAAGGTTAAAATACAATTTGGTTTAAGGATTGATGTTTGACTACTGACGTCATCAGTCATCGATGGCTGCGAGTGTAAGACGGCAAATCCCTCTGAGGAGACCTAGTGGTTGAGGTCGAAACATGTCAGGGTAACCAGCCGCCTGGGTTCGAATCACACGCCAGACAGCCTGGCTTCGAATCCCAGGTCAGTCAAGAATGAAAATTATCAATAACAATTTTAATTAATCTTCCATGTTGTAAAAATTCCTTTCTTCATAAAAATAATTTAATGCAAATTAAATTCAATGAACTTAAGCCTAATTAAAATATCTAAATTTGGATTAAAAACCATTAACAGTTCAATAAAATAACCACAATACTAATTATTGAAAATTTCTTTAATACGATTCATTGAATCTAAATAGTCATACGGAAAGACACCTTTACGTTTCATCAAATTGAATTCTTATCATTTGGATGGCTTGATTTCACTACCGTTAAATCACTGACGGACAAATAACCTGCTAATTTTGCTATATGCGATGGCATAAACCTAAATGAATCGAGAAAACGAAACTCAATTGTATCTTTTTCATTTACAGAAACTCTTTTTGATATAGACATATAAAGCTCCTTATTTAAATATATAATATTTATATCGCCGTCATTTGTTGAAAGCTCTCTTACAAACAGATGACAATCATATGCCGAAAGATTATGAAAAAATATAGGAATGAAATTTGCAATTTGATATTCTAAATTACACTGATTATGAGCAGCACCCCTATATTGACCAGTTAGATGACAATGGTCAGCTACTTTATCTTCATTAGATAAAGATTTGGTACAAATATGACAAGTCTTGCTTTCATAATGATGTATCTGTTGAAGGGGTGTTAAGGAATTCATTGGTTTAATTACACTTAGATGGCAAGTGTAAATAGTTAAAATGTCGTCAACTAAACTTTAAAAAAAAATTTTGTGGCGCATCAATACCATTGTAAATTCTAAAAATATCTAAATCTGAGTTATAGGAACATTTAATATAATAACTATAAGCAAATGGAATATGCTTTTGTACTGATTGAACATTAACTGAATTTTGAATGGTAACTGATTCGAGTATATACTCAAAATCTGCATTAACTACAAAAGGCACATCCATTTGCTTTTTAAAATTTGTAAAACTAAGCTAACTTTTATCTATACTAGGCATTTTGGTAACTATTTTATTACATTCCTTCTTATGTTGTTCCAACGATGTCTCCTTGTGAAAATGTATTAAACAGATATTGCATACATATATTTTATGTCCATCTTTTGTTAACTGATTACTTATTTATTTCGATATATTTTTTATCCATACATAATGGGACCTTTCTCCATTCTCTAGCAGCATTAAATTGATGTGTTTGGACTGTTCTTCTTTGGTGAAGTAATATGGTCCCACTACGATATCACCTTCTAGTCCAAACACATTCACACTAATTTCAGGATTCATTTGTTCAAAATCTCTTATTTTGTTAACTGCTAGAGGGAAATTTAAATTGATGAAATTTAATTTAATTCCATTATCCGTCAATATTACATCGTCTTTTATATTTTTAATGTTATACGATGAGCATATGTTGCTATTTAAATCAACTGGATATAGTGCTGATATTATAGCCCATTTAAAACAATACTCGTCATTGTTTTGAACATTGATACATGCAAACTTTCTCTGTATTTTGCGTGGTAATGGAATGTATTGAGAACCTTTGATGCACTTATATTGATTAATATTCATCACCAAACGTGTTATTTCAATTAATGTCCAACCACTATCACGCTCCTGAAATTCGCTCATCTTTTTAATTCTAACATTACATTGCTCGTTGTAAATATTAAGAATATATGAATTAAGAAGTTATAATTATGTAAATATTCCATTTATATATTTAAATAATATCATACATATATATTATTGTGAAAATGTTTATTCACAATCAGTATATGGGTAATGAGGGTTTACCGCCACTTTGCCTAAAAAGCCATTAAAATCCCTCAAAAGCCATTAAAATCCTTCAAAAGCCATTAAAAAGCCTTTAAAACCCCCCAAAAAGCCATTAAAATGAACACGTGTTAGAGTAGGTCAAATGAACACGTGTTTAAGTATGTCAAATTTAAAAATAAAAAAAAAATTTAAAAAACAAAGTAATAAAAAAAAGTCGTTAAATTTTATAGGATAGCAATAAAGCTGAGATTTAGAAAAATGTTGGGGGAGCAATGCACAAGTGTTGGGTGCATTGTTGAAGCCTTTCTTTAGTTTTTTTATTTTGAATTAGGTGATGAAAAAATAAATTACTGGATGGACAGAAAAAAAAGAAGGGGGAAAAGGAAAGTTAGTCAGACAGACAGACATACAGACAGACTGGCTTTGTAACAGCAAATGGTTTTTCTATTTTATTTGGGGTAGAAGAATAAATTCAAAGTATTTGTTTTGATTGATAAAAGAAAAAGATTTTTCTATCTATAAATTATAATTTTTATTTAGTTATTAAAAAAAAAATTGTATAGATGCAATTGGTGTTTCTATTTTATTTGGAGTGGATAGGGAAATATGAAACCATTCTTGAAAATTTTTTAAAAAAATTTCAAAAACAAAGTAATAAAAAAAATAGTCGCTAAATTTTATAGGATAGCAATGCACAAGTGTTGGGTGCATTGTTGAAGCCTTTCTTTTGTTGTGATCGATAGATAGACAGCCATACAGACATAGAGATAGATAGATAGACATACAGACCTTGTAGAAGCAATTAGAAAATAGGAAAATATTTTTTGATAAGGCTTTTTTTTCTTAAATTAGGTGATGAAAAAAAAAAAATTATTGGATGGACAGAAAAAAGGGGGAAAAAACTAATAAAATTGTGAATTTATTAAGTAATTAAAAAAAAAAAATTTGTATGTATATGTAATTGATGTTTAAAATTCGGTTACTTAATAATAAATAATTTATGACATACATATACCTACATAAATATTTTCAGATAAGAAAGTGTATGTCATGGAAAGTTAGTCAGACAGATAGATAGTATTTATACTAGTTTGCATGGATTTTCCTATATAAGTATAAAAAGTAAAAAAAGGCTTAGTGGAGTATACTTCTGAAAACTACTTTTATTTACATTTGAACCCTGAAGATTTAAAGAATGAATTCGAGCCTGTTGGAAATTGAATTTGTGGACGAAAATTCCGTCGAAGCAGCAGAAGAAGACAATACACAGACGCGTATAAATGCGTTAATCGACGAAGCTATAGCGAATATGCTAAAAACCCCAGGAATTGAAATCCCCAACAACCAGCTGGCATACTATGATTTTTTGTGGGAAATTGAAGATTTTCTAGACGATGAAGATGAAGATACTACGAAGATGGAGATCGTTATATAAGGGAAGTAGATTTAGGTTTATAGATGTAGTAGTGATTTTTTTTAATTCAAAATACATTTAAGAAATTAATAAATAAATATAAATAATAAAAAGTAATAAAATTGAAATTAGAATTTGTTTGTTTTTACAATGGGTGTGGTGGGTAAAATGAAAAAACATTGTCGATAATTTTAATGAATTAGAGCAAACAACATTTGTTAAAACTAAGTGTAACCAAAAAAAAACAAAAATTTTTTCTATAAATTGTGAATTTATTTAGTAATTTATTACATTTCATTATAAATTATCAAACGATGAACGATGAACACAGTAAATATAAAACATATTTTAAGTGTTAAAAATATGATAGGTGGAAAGGACTATCCTATTACAGGAGCTGAACGGGAAACTACAAAATATGGAGATGCCATTGTCTTGGAATTGGATGGAGCTATGCTTTATCTTCCTAAAAGGTTTAATGTCTTGACTGAAAACGATGTTGGGAGCCTATCAACTGGCTCATATATAATTTCAAAGATTCCTTTAGATGACGAAAAGGATAGCATTAATAATAAGCTAGAAATTAAGACGGCTGCTCCTATGAAAGGATATTACCCTTATACTCATTTTAATACATTTAAATAAAATAATTTTTTCAATAAAAAAATGATTGAACAATAAAAAAAAAAAATTATTATAGATTCTAGTGTTTTTTTATATTTTGTTAGTATATATATATATATAATATAGAATTATTAATATTTTTAATAAGTTGTAAATGAAATCTTAATGTGGAAAGATGGAGGTTATTGAAGCTTTTCTACAAGAATTTGGAAGTGTAATCTTTGAAGAGCATTTGGAATTATTATGTACATTCAAAAGAGAATATACAAATTTTAATGTATATAATATGCCTTGCTCTCACGAAAGTACAAGTGGAGATGTCGTGGATTTGTGTGGATGCTACTTTTTCTATAAGTGGAAAAAGGAGGTTATAAGAATTGTAGAAAATTATAAAAAGATATTAAAATATTTTAGAAGTCTAAATTTATGTACAAGAAAACAAAAATAATTACAGTTAATATATAGCTTTCAAAAAAAAAAGATAAAAGCATTTTTTTTTCTTTAAATAGAGATTCTCAAAGCAAAAATATTATTAGTTTACATTTAAAATTCATCGAGAATGTTCAATCTTGTAAGAAACCCGAAAATACACGACTGTGTATTTGAGTTGGAATATTTTATAAATTTAAAATTAAAGATATCCTGCGGATTTTCCACAGCTCTTGGTTTTAAGCCTATTGTCTGGTTGCATTATAAGGATAGGAACTTCATTGGATTGGACCGGGATGAATGGAATAACCTTATGAGCTATAAGGAATATATTAAGGCAACACTAAATCAATGTGAATTCCTAGATTGTATGAATCTAATTTATAAGGATGATAAGAGGGATGTTCAATATACATTTCAGTATAAGAATAGTATTTGCTATCTCATCCTACAACAGGGAAACCATAAAATTAAAATTGATCCTGAGACTTGGAAATCGCTTACCCAAGTCGGAATATTCTTGACAACATTTTTAAGCTGGAATACAATTCTGCGCAAGCAAATTTTATATTTTTATTATGAACATTATATTCCAAATTGCTCTATTTTAAATAAAACAAATGTACAATATTATGAAATTAAAGGTATAAATGAAAGAGATATAGAAATTGATTTAACCAGACTTTGTTATGAGTTTGAAAAAAAAATGCAAAACAAGATTAAAACAGATGTGAAAATCTATAGATTACTAGCGGGCCCGTTGCTTGCCTCGCACGGCAAAACAAAATAAGAAAAGAAACACACTTGTTTTTAATAAAGTTGGTTTTGTTCCCTATTATTCAACTTTTAATTCTAGTTTCTTACAATCTTAGACTATGTATCACTTAAACTATCTTAGAGCTCTTTCGTAGACAACATTTTTGGTTTTGCCATGAGTTGTTGTGTAGATAAAGAGAACTGAAGGCTTGCCAACACGTGAGCACGAAACATATAACTGGCCGTGTGAAAAGCAAGGATATTCTAAATTAATTGCGCACAATTCCAACGATTACCCTTGCGCTTTATTTATTGTAATAGCAAATGCAAGACGTATTGGAAACTGTAGTCTTTTGAATTCAAAAGGTAAATCTGATGGAATCATTGGAATTCGTGGAATCAATACATCTTCACCTTTAAACTTCCCCTTTGAAATTGTTGCTTCGATCAAATTGTTCATGACCTTTTAAGCCAGCAATAGTCAATGATTGGCCTTGTGCTTTGTTGATGGTAATAGCAAAGGCAAGACGCAAAGGGAATTAGAGCCGCTTGAATTCAAATGGTAAATCGTTGGAATCGGTCATGCCGTTCTCCAGTTATGCGCTTAATAGAAAAAGTGGGCGTAAAAGAAGGCGTGGTAAATTTTTCTTTCGATGAAAACTTAAAGTTGATTAATACGAACATTTGAAAGAAAAATTAGTCAACTCGATGGAGCCGTTTTCTGATTTTAGGTACATCGAAACAAGTGGGCGGGGCAAAATTTTCTTTCCGCAAAAAGTTGGACCATGGCGATCATTTTAAAGAAAAAATCGGTCAAGCCGTTCTCAAGTTATGGATTTTGCCACGCCCCTCCGCCCCCAGACCGAAAATTTCAACCAAACTTCATATAAACCATATATGGGCCACTGCCTACTTAGTGTATAAGTTTGGTTGAAATCGCACGACGCGTTTATGATTAGTTCGGCGACGTACATATACGGACTTATTTTTATATATGTACTAGCTTAACCCGGTGCGCTTCGCTACCCCTGCACCTACCCCATTTATTTTTGTTTTAAAATTTGTCCTGTAAAGGTTGATAGCTCTTGTGTTCAGATATATGGTATTTAATATGTCTTCTATGAGGGGTACTGCTCCTACTCTGTCTACCCCGCACATTTTTATATTGAAATTTATAGTTTACTATAATAGTAGCTTTAACCACGTTTGAAGACTCTCCCTTTAATAGTTCTTCAGTTGAGCGATATTTAATGTATGCATCCTATGGGAGGTATTTCCCCCCCTGCACCTACCCGCTTTATTTTTATTTTCAAAAGTGTAGTATACCATAAGAGTGACTTTTAGAAAGTTTGAACATTCTCACTATTACAGTTCTTAAGATATGCGATGTTAAACATTGGCGTCCTATGGGGTATTCCTATACCCCCGCTGCTATTTTATTTCAATTCCGGGGCTCAGAAGATCCTACTACAAAAAGTTCAGCAAAATGCGTGCAGCGGCTCTTAAGATATGCGATAATTAATATTGGCATCCTATGGGGGGTACCAATTCCCCTGCCCCTATCGAAAAAATAAGTAGCCTATTTTATTTTTAGGGCTCACGTGATGTTACTGTAAAAATTTCAGGAAAATCGAATATTGGCATCCTATGGGGGTTACCAATTCCCCTGCCCCTATCGAAAAAATAAGTAGCCTATTTTATTTTTAGGGCTCACGTGATGTTACTGTAAAAATTTCAGGAAAATCGGTTCAGTAGTTTCGGAGTCTATAAAGCGACAAACAAACAAACATACATAATTCATTTTTATATATATAGAAGATAGAAGATAGAAGATAGAAGATAGATATAGATTATTAATTAATAATGGATAATAAATAAAACAAACAAACAAAACAAAAAATAATAAAAAAAAATATAAAAACAAAAAAAACAAAATATTTGGGTTTTTTTTATTAATTCTTTATTTTAAAATTTATTAAAAATTTTAAACATAAATGACCACAAATAAAAGTATTAAATTTTTGATATCTTAAATAGTTATATTTAATGTTTTTACCCAAGTATCTTAAAACTTCTATAGGTGGTTGGAGATTACCAAAACTATCAAAGTATTCTACATTATCATTATTTTTATAAAATGCTACCCAATGTGTTCCATATCCTCTATTTGAGTCCAAGTTTATAATTCCATTCTCTATTCGGTGTGGAGTTTTAGGAAGTTTATCCCTCATATATACTCCTCTAAAATAAGGAATATACTTCTTGCCAAATGTTCTCAAGTCCACATCTGTTAGCGGTCTATTAGGTAGCTGCTTTAATAGTTTTTTGATGAGGTATTAAATATTCCATAGCCTTTTTTATAGGGTTTAAGATATAGACCTTTACCCATAGCTATTGCCTCTAATGTTTTGTTATGACGCTTACTTTCTTCGAGCTGTTGTCTACCATTTTTAGCTAAAGTAATAGTTTTAGCGATTGCTGACCCACCAGAAGATATTGCTCCCAATGCTCCAAGTGCTGTTAGAATAGGGACAAGTGGTAGAAAACCGCCAAATTTAGGTATGTGGATATTTCTAGGAATTTTTACTATAGATTTTTTTCCAAGAAATGAATGTCGGATAGCTTTTCGTGCAGTTTTAATAGCGGTTTTGATGTCATTTGGTTTTTCCTTTTTTAAAATATCGGTAGCTGATTTAACGGCATTCTTAAAAATATTTCGTCTATACTTTTTGTTTTGGTTGTCAGTTTTTACTCCCAAGCCCAATTTAACTTTTGACTTCATTGCGTTAGTGACAAGGTATGCGTTGAGTTTTTCTCCAAATGTACTATCTTGAGCTTTAACTCTACTCCAAGCTTTTTCTGCTAGTTCTTTATCTGCGTAATGTCGTTTATGAATATCAGTGTTCTGGGCATAAGCAATATCATGAATTTTACAGGCTGCATCCAACGGATTGATACCTTTATCACCCCTTTGTAATCGTTTTTCCAATTTAGTTCCTGGTCCACAATATTGATAACCCGGTAAATGAAGTTCAAGTGGTAGTGAATTAATTAAGCTATTTACAAGTCATTTTCCAAGGACGAAATGTTTTCTACTAAATTCTTTATTTTTATACACAATCATTTATATATAAAAAATTGGTTTTCTGAAAATAAAAAAAATAAAAAATCTGAAAGTAAATAAAACGCAATATTAAGCAAACGTATGCTTTCAGTTATAAAGATGCGTTTGGTAAAACAACAATCGAATATTTCAGTGAGAAACTTGGATTTAACGGAAAACAGAAATGGTTTTAAACATAGCTGTCTTTTACCTAATTCTATCAGAGCACTAATAGTTGGTCCCTCAAACTGTGGCAAAACAAATATAATGCTTAGTTTAATTGAAAGTCCGAATGGTTTAAAATTTAAAAATATTTATATATACTCAAAATCATTAAATCAACCGAAATATAAATATCTGTCAAGATTAATTTCATCAGTAAAGGTTATGGGACTTTATACATTTTCAGACAATGAACATGTCATACCACCCGAAAAAGCTAAAGTAAATTCTATTATGATATTTGACGATGTCGCTTGTGAAAAACAAAATAACATAATCATATTTCTGTATGGGGAGACATAAGGATATTAATTCTTTTTATTTATGTCAGACTTATACACATATTCCAAAACATTTAGTACGTGATAATGCAAATATGATTATTTTATTCAAGCAAGATGAATTAAATTTAAAGCACATCTACAATGATCATGTTGGCAGTGACATGAGTTTAAATATGTTTCGTTACATTTGCGGAGAGTGTTGGAAGGATAAATATGGATTTCTTATAATAAGTAAAGATGATGAAATGAAACAAGGGCGTTATAGAAAAGGCTTTGATCTATTCATTCAGATTTAGTCATATAAATACTACTAACTACATCAGACGTATACCTATTAATATTAAATACGTTTTTTTTATACTTGGAGAACTGTCAAAATTATTCCACGAAGCTGTTTAGCTGTTTTAAGAAGCTGTTTAGCTGTTTTAATTACCTGTTTAGCTGTTTTAAAAAGCTGTTTAGCTGTTTTAATTACCTGTTAACTGTTTTAAAAAGCTGTTTTAATTACCTGTTTAGCTGTTTTTAAAAAGCTGTTTAGCTGTTTTAATTACCTGTTTAGCTGTTTTAAAAAAGCTGTTTAGCTGTTATAAAAAAGCTGTTAAAAGTATACTACGAGTTATTCCAGGATCTAAAGTTGGTGACGACACTAGTTTAAAGTTATAATCATGGAAGAAAATATTTTAAGAGTTGGTGAAATCCAAAAAAATTTTAAAGAAAAAATTTCAAAGCATAAGACTGGGAGAATTGGAAAAATTTAATAATTTAGAAAGAACATTTAAACCTTTAACAGAGCCTCTAAAGAAACTAGTCAAATTGTCAGATTCGTCAAATCTAACAATACCCACAGACGAAAAATATAAATGTAAGCACAATACTAAAATAAAAACGGAAAATAATACTATATTCACCAGCACTCCTAAGAAAAAATTATTGAACGAGAAAAACATTAATTCAGCACCTAATAAAATAAAAAGGGATAAAGAAGAAGAAGAAGAGGAAGACTATAATAGTAATAGTGAAGATGAAGTAAATGATAAATCAAAAAATGAAAAATTTTATTCTCAATCATCCGATTGGGAGTTTGACTTATCAACCCTAAATGGAAATAAAAATGGAAAATGGAGACTGGAAATTTGGAAATTCTATTTTAAAGCTTACTGATGATAAAATAATTATAGGTCAAAAATCTTGGGCACTAACCCCAGGGTTATACTCATTGCTTTTTCATAAAAATCCAAAACAATTTGATTCATCAGAGTTAGCAATATATAAACATATTTTACTTGATACAAACGCACATCGAAGGAACTATGATCCTAATAATCAAATTAATGGAAACAGAGGTTATAAATATAAAAAAATAATAAATAAATTGTTTACTACAACTACTCACGTTGGCAAGGGTTTAATGGAGGTTAATCTTAATAAGCCAAACTATATATACTGGGATAATCCTAATGAAATTGTAGACCGATTGAGGCTGTTAATAGCATCACAACATGCTGGTAACAATAATCATTCTAATGAAATAATATCAATAATCGAAGAACTAAGGGAAGCAAATATAATTGAATAACTTTTTAAAACAATATAATAATAAGAAAATTATGACTGTTGACAAATTTGGTCATTACTATAATCAAAAATATATAGCAGATATAACAAGAAACAACATTTCAAAAAAATTCGGTATCACACTCAACGTAAATAATATTGATATAGAGAATAAAAGAATTTTAAATTTGTCACCTCCAATGAATGGGACAGATGCTGTTAACAAAAATTATGTGAATACACAAATGACCCATATGCAAGAACATTTAAAAAGGGGTATAAACAAAGAAGTTTTAATTGTAAGAAATGAAATAAAGGATTTAAATAAGAAAATTTCTGACATATATAGTGTATTGATTACGCTTTCATCACAACAACAACAACATAATGGAAAAAAGAACGATAATAAATGAACTACATTCCCAAGCGCGGAAGAATTTCTTAAGACGGAAAGTTATAACAAAGGGAATTGATCATCTTTGGCAAGCAGATTTAGTAGAAATGGGTAACTATTCCATTATAAACAACGGATACAAATATATGCTAACAGTCATTGATACATTTTTAAAATATGCTTGGGCTGCAGCAATTAAAGCAAAAACCGCAAATGAAGTTTCCAAAGCTTTTCAGGAAATACTAAGTAAGGGGCGAATACCTAAAAATTTACAAATAGATGACGGAAAAGAATTTTTTAATAAGGAGTTTGGTTTACTAATGCGTAAATATTCAATTAATCATTACTCTACTTATAGTGTAATGAAAGCTTCAATTGTTGAACGCTTTAATCGAACACTAAAAGGTATGATGTGGAGAGAATTTATTTATAATGGAACATTTCACTGGATTGATAATTATAAAAATCTTGTTAAACAATATAATAGAAAAACTCACAGTACAATAAAAATGGCACCTATGGATGTAAAACCTGAACATTAACAATATTTACTGAATCTATATATATAAAAATAAGTCCGTATATGTACGTCGCCGAACTAATCATAAACGCGTAGTGCGATTTCAACCAAACTTATACACTAAGTAGGCAGTGGCCCATATATGGTTTATATGAAGTTTGGTTGAAATTTTCGGTCTGGGGGCGGAGGGGCGTGGCAAAATCCATAACTTGAGAACGGCTTGACCGATTTTTTCTTTAAAATGATCGCCATGGCCCAACTTAGGTTTTTACGGAAAGAAAATTTTGTCCCGCCCACTTTCTTCGATTTACCTAAAATCAGAAAACGGCTCCATCGAGTTGACTAATTTTTCTTTCAAATGTTCGTATTAATCAACTTTAAGTTTTCATCGAAAGAAAAATTTACCACGCCTACTTTAACGCCCACTTTTTCTATTAAGCGCATAACTGGAGAACGGCATGACCGATTCCAACGATTTACCATTTGAATTCAAGCGGCTCCAATTCCCTTTGCGTCTTGCCTTTGCTATTACCATCAACAAAGCACAAGGCCAATCATTGACTATTAATGGCTTAAAAGGTCATGAACAATTTGATCGAAGCAACAATTTCAAAGGGGAAGTTTAAAGGTGAAGATGTATTGATTCCACGAATTCCAATGATTCCATCAGATTTACCTTTTGAATTCAAAAGACTACAGTTTCCAATACGTCTTGCATTTGCTATTACAATAAATAAAGCGCAAGGGTAATCGTTGGAATTGTGCGGAATTGATTTAGAATATCCTTGCTTTTCACACGGCCAGTTATATGTTTCGTGCTCACGTGTTGGCAAGCCTTCAGTTCTCTTTATCTACACAACAACTCATGGCAAAACCAAAAATGTTGTCTACGAAAGAGCTCTAAGATAGTTTAAGTGATACATAGTCTAAGATTGTAAGAAACTAGAATTAAAAGTTGAATAATAGGGAACAAAACCAACTTTATTAAAAACAAGTGTGTTTCTTTTCTTATTTTGTTTTGCCGTGCGAAGCAAGCAACGGGCCCGCTAGTAATCTATAGATTTTCACATCTGTTTTAATCTTGTTTTGCATTTTTTTTTCAAACTCATAACAAAGTCTGGTTAAATCAATTTCTATATCTCTTTCATTTATACCTTTAATTTCGTAATATTGTACATTTGTTTTATTTAAAATAGAGCAATTTGGAATATAATGTTCATAATAAAAATATAAAATTTGCTTGCGCAGAATTGTATTCCAGCTTAAAAATGTTGTCAAGAATATTCCGACTTGGGTAAGCGATTTCCAAGTCTCAGGATCAATTTTAATTTTATGGTTTCCCTGTTGTAGGATGAGATAGCAAATACTATTCTTATACTGAAATGTATATTGAACATCCCTCTTATCATCCTTATAAATTAGATTCATACAATCTAGGAATTCACATTGATTTAGTGTTGCCTTAATATATTCCTTATAGCTCATAAGGTTTATCCATTCATCCCGGTCCAATCCAATGAAGTTCCTATCCTTATAATGCAACCAGACAATAGGCTTAAAACCAAGAGCTGTGGAAAATCCGCAGGATATCTTTAATTTTAAATTTATAAAATATTCCAACTCAAATACACAGTCGTGTATTTTCGGGTTTCTTACAAGATTGAACATTCTCGATGAATTTTAAATGTAAACTAATAATATTTTTGCTTTGAAAATCTCTATTTAAAGAAAAAAAAATGCTTTTATCTTTTTTTTTGAAAGCTATATATTAACTGTAATTATTTTTGTTTTCTTGTACATAAATTTAGACTTCTAAAATATTTTAATATCTTTTTATAATTTACTATAATTCTTATAACCTCCTTTTTCCACTTATAGAAAAAGTAGCATCCACACAAATCCACGACATCTCCACTTGTACTTTCGTGAGAGCAAGGCATATTATATACATTAAAATTTGTATATTCTCTTTTGAATGTACATAATAATTCCAAATGCTCTTCAAAGATTGCACTTCCAAATTCTTGTAGAAAAGCTTCATTAAGATTTCATTTACAACTTATTAAAAATATTAATAATTCTATATTATATATAGATATATACTAATAAAAAAAAAAAAAAAACACTAGAATCTATAATAATTAATTTTTTTTTATTGTTCAATCATTTTTTTATTGAAAAAATTATTTTATTTAAATGTATTAAAATGAGTATAAGGGTAATATCCTTTCATAGGAGCAGCCGTCTTAATTTCTAGCTTATAATTAATGATATCCTTTTCGTCATCTAAAGGAATCTTTGAAATTATATATGAGCCAGTTGATAGGCTCCCAACATCGTTTTCAGTCAAGACATTAAACCTTTAAGGAAGATAAAGCATAGCTCCATCCAATTCCAAGACAATGGCATCTCCATATTTTGTAGTTTCCCGTTCAGCTCCTGTAATAGGATAGTCCTTTCCACCTATCATATTTTTAACAATTAAAATATGTTTTATATTTGATAATTTATAATGAAATGTAATAAATTACTAAATAAATTCACAATTTATAGAAAACTTTAGCTCGTTTCGTTCTCCAGATATACAAAAATGTATAACGCCTTTGTATGGGAAGTGCCACACCCACTTCGGCAATCCCGCCCATTTTTTTTTAGAGAGTTTGTGTATTGGCAAGCAACATGTTTGTACTAAATTTGAAAGCTGTAGCTCTTGCCGCTCTCGAGATATGCAGAAAAAAAGAATTTAAAAAACAACAACAACATGGGATTTATGGAAAAAATTAGAGGTAGTCGTGGTTTTTTGCTCATATCTCAGCCATTTATGGACCGATCTTCCTGAATTTCAAAAGCAAACAATTCCGGACTATATGTGACATAAATGTATAAAAACCTCCATCATGTCTGGGGTCTTCAGAAAACCCATTTCAACGGACGGACAGACGGACAACCGGATTTGAACTTCCCTTCTCATAAGAAGCCAGAATATATATACTTTATATGGTCTTAGATGAATATTGTAGAAATTACAAACGGAATGACAAAGTTATATATACCCTTTTACCTTCGGTGAAGGGTATAAAAAAAAGAGTTTTTCTAATAAATGTATAAATATAATAAAACAAAAAACTCAAGCATTTTCATTTTATTTACAATTTACCATTCAGGATGTCTATTACTTTAGCTTTAAGTGGAAATTCATCAATCCTAACGGTTATTTTTTTATTATTATTTTTATTTCCCACCAATAGATCTAAAAGATGACTATGAATGTTCTTTAGTTGATTTTCATTCATATAACTCTATTCCTAATGTAGATTATGATAATAATTTATTTCATATAGGAGATAAAATAATTGAAATTCCTATGGGATCATACGAGTTACAAGATATTGTTGATTATATAGTTGGGCAGTATAAAGCAGAAAATTATAATAAATCTATTCTCATTAAAGCTAATAATAATACTTTACAAATTGAAATAACTTCATCCCACGATGCAATTTTATTTAATCGAAAACGATCCATTGGTAAACTGTTAGGTTTTAGTGAAGAAATTTTAAAGGCTGGTATGAAACATATATCAAATCAACCTGTAAATATATTAAAAGTGAATGCTATACAAATTCAGTGTAACATCATAACAGGAGCATATATGAATAATTCTCCCGCACATATACTACACGAGTTCGCATTAGACGTACCACCAGGCTATAAATTAGATGTTATTGCTAATAACCTAATTTATTTACCAGTAAACGTCAAAGAAATAACATATCTCAAAATTTGGATTGTTGACCAAGAAAATCGTGCAGTTAATTTCAGAGGTGAAGAAATAACACTTAGATTACATCTAAGACCCAGGAAAAATGATAATTTACAATAAAACTAAGCACATTAAAGTTAATAGGGACATTCCTACTAATCATATTAAAGCTATAAGACCATCATTATCGAAAGAAAACACCACCTTTTTAAAATTGCTTAAGTTAAAAATAAAGAAAAATGTCTGATATACTCAATGTCATTGAAAAACTATATTCTGATGAAAATATAATAAAAAAAGATTATCACAGCTATGTGCCCTATATTCAATCATTTAAAAACAATGATGAAATTCGAATTACACTTATATGTTCTTCCGTCTGAAAGCTACTTATATATAGAAGGAAACATTAAAGCCACTAAAGGTGAAGAAGCGTCAGAAAATGCTAGATTGAGGAATAATTGTGTTGCATACTTATTTGATGAAAAACGGTATGAGATTAATGGTGTTGAAATTGATAGTACTCGATACTTGGGAATATCCAGTACAATTAAGAATTATGTCTCACTAAATGAATTTGAAAGCAATATCATGAGAAATGCAGGGTGGAATATTTCTGAAGACCTGTCAATGCGAAAATTTAATTTTTATATTCCCCTTAAACTACTATTAAGATTTGCTGAGGATTTCAATAAAATAATTTTAAATAGTAAACATGAACTTATTCTTTTACGAAGTTCAAATGATGATAAGGCGTATTACTCTACAGATGCTAATGAAAAATTAAGTTTATCGATTAAAAACATAAAATGGAGAATACCACATATTCACCTATCAGATACACGAAAAATACAAATAATGAAGATTATAAAGGAGGGTGTTTCATTACCCATAGCATTTCGCAGTTGGGACTGTTATTTTAATCCAACATTTTCCGGAGGCAGAAATCACAACTGGAATATTAAACTATCAGTGAATAGAGAAAGGCCAATATTTCTTTTATTCGTATTAGAAAACGATAATAAATATATACATTCAGATTTGAAAAATGTTAAAGTGCATTTAAATTCAGAATCGTATCCATATGATGATTTAAATTTAAAATTTGAGGAGAATCGATACGCTATTTTGTATGATATGTGTGCTAAGTTTCAACAAAATTACTATATGAGAGAAGCACAACCTCTTCTTTCATGTGAGAAATTTAAAAATATTCCAATTGCAGTAGTTGATGTTAGTTATCAAAATGAAATTGTTAAAAATGGGCCTATCGATGTGAAAATTGAGTTCGAGACAAGTAGTCCAGTACCAAAAAATACAAATGCTTATTGTTTAATCCTACACGATCGTATGATAAAGTACACACCTTTAACTGGAATTGTTCGAAAAGTTATATAATCTATTTTAAAATACATTCTAATACTTACTTTTTTTTCATTTAATTTCTATAAAATAAAAAATAAAACTGTTGGTTTTTTTTAAATAAATTTTGGTTTTTTTTTATTTTATGTATATATTGTATATGTATATATTTACATGTATTATTATATTTACATGTATTATATATAATTTTAATACTACAAGGTAATGTATATATATTTATATATATATATATTCTATACTAATTATTTAGTGACTCAATATCACTAATTAACCTACTTAATTCTAAATCACCATTATCAGTATCTAACTGATAATGGTGCCATGCAAGTGTATTAATCTCATCATTTCTTATTTTACGTTAACTAACAATACAATTTAAAGCTATTTTATTAACTCTATTTGTTAGTATTGTGTGTAATGTGTACATACATGCCCCTACTCATTTCTTATTAAATAAGACATGTTTATAATGATCTATAGTATAACTGTCTACCACGCATTTTTTAACCCCCTTAGCTTTTTTAACATCTTTATCATCTTCAACTGTGAAAGAATAAACTTTGGGTCCTAAGCCTACATATTCAGTGATGAATTTACCTTCAGTTTCATCTTTCATCATTCCAAGTACTTTTTTTATTTAATTGAGGAAAGTTAAATGGATTATTTTGTGAATATGCTGATGTGTCAAAGAGTGTTTTTAAATCTCCTCTTATATCATCATAGAAATCATCAGTTCTAATTGAGTAAATGAAGGAGTCAGTGTCCATATAATTGAGATTTATATTATCTCCAAATTTAGGTTTCATATACTCATAATGGAAATCATACATTTTCCATTTTGATAGATCAAGTACACAAAAGCCTAAATAAATGGGTTTATTGTAATATGTCAAAGTTTTGTTCATTTGTACAGCCCATAATTTATCAGTAAACTGTGAAATACTGTGAAAATTTGGTTTTGCTATAAGTTCACCTACACCCAATCGGTTACGGCTGGTACGTTCCCACTCACTAACCAACCGAACGTCTTTTCTCTTATCGACATTTTCCATGGTTTTACCATACACAGCATTATTGAGCAATTTATAGAAATCTTTTTCAAATTGATTCTTAGCTTCTGTTCTATGTGTCGTATTTAAATCTATGTATGTCTTTAACCACGGCTTTTGATTAAATTTCAGAATTCGGTGAACTTTTTCCAAAACCAATCCATTATTTAAACATTGCTCTAACGTTTTATAATGTATGACATATTTCTTTTTGTTAGATAGATCAGCAATTAATTTTTCATATTTACTCCCACCAATTATTTTGTTTTCCACACAGAATGGCAGGTCATTATGATAATCATGACAGCTAGACGGGTATGATAAATCGACTTCATAAATATAACCAACATCTGAGCTATGTGGAATATTTTTTGGGTGAATAAAGTCATTTGTCCAAGTGAAGCCTCCATATGGTAGTGACTCTGACATTGCCCAACCATAAAGATTATTTGCGTCTAAATATAAAATGTATTCGGACGGTTTTGTAGGATCATAATCATTAAGATATTTATGATTCGCCTTACTATACCTCTTACTACATTGTGAAAGACCACCACGAATTCCTCGTTTAATAAAATTATACATTTCTAGATCTGTTAATAATTCTAGCTCAATTCTTGTATATTTTAACATTGCATCCCAAGAAAGCCCTGGGATGGTATAATAATGTGGAGGATTTAGGTTATAAATCTTCTTACAGAAAACAACTTAATTATATAAAAAAAGTAAATATTGGTATTTCAGTAATTTGGTCATAACTCGGGCATTTTCCAATCGATTTGATAGATTTATATACCTACTAGAGGTCTGCTTTGAATAATTCGCTTGTTTGCCTTTACTCAAAGTGCACAACATTTATTCAAATAAAAAACAATCAAAGAGATAAGGAGAGAGTAATTCATATACAAAAATAAGAGAGAATGAATTGAATAAAAAACTTGTTTACTGTAAATGAATTTGAGATTTATTCATAAATAAGAAAATATTGCAATTACCCCATATAGAGAACAAATTTACAGAAAACATTCAAATAATTTTTGAATTAATGAATGTGTGAATATATATTTGAATACATTGACATAATAGTTGTGTGAGCTAAAGGTAAGTTAAGAATTTAATCTATACTTTCTTGCTTTTAAAGCAAAATGAATTTATGAATTAATTATTATGTACTTATTATATTTTAATTCCTAGTAACAAGTACAAACATTTCTGTGAAAATTAGAGTTCAAAACATATGTATATGTATTTAATGTGTAAGAAAATGAATTTAAAATACATACCTATAAAACCAAAAATTTATTTAATTGTAAAAATAATTTTTTTTAAGTTAACAAAAATGTATTTAAGTAATAATTCATGAAAAAAATCTAATTTTATTTTTATTTCGGCTTCTTTTATTTATAAGAGTTTAGCTTAACTACCATTATCCACCTATACATAGTGTTTGTACAGAAAAAAATTCAAATAAGAAGTAAAAATTCAAATAATTTTACATTCACAATATATTTGAATATTCAACTTATTTTACTTGAGTTGACTGAATTGAATGAGTAAGTAAATTGCTTCTCTTCAGTTGAATTTGTTTGTGTTAGTTTTGACTTTGGTTATTGTCTCATTTGTTTTGTTATCATTGGGTGCTCAACACAGCGAATTTAAAACATGCGTGGTGGAAAACTCACTGTAGTTAAAAAACAAATGAGTGCGTTGAAATTGCTTTTTATTCATTCTTGCAGACCTCTAATACCTACGTCTTAAGGAAGAAATTTACCATTTACTTTGGTAATAAAACTTGGACTCGGAAAGATCTACGGTTCCCGAATATAGGTATTTTTATTAATAAAAATCTTATTTTGGTAATAACTTTTTTGTATCTGAACCCATTTTTCCGATCTTTTGATATATAAGACGTATCCATAGGTCATGTAACAGCTCTAAAAATTTAGTTTTTATAAAAATGTAGATGCTTTTTAGCCCATTTTTTTTGTATTTTGCTAATAACTTAACCATTTCTTAACCGATTTGGCAGATTTATATACCCACGTTTTAAGGAAGAAAAAACCATTTACTTAGATTATAAAACTTGGACTCGGGAAGATCTATTGTTCCCGAAAATGGGTATGTTTAAAAGAAAAAATTTTATTTTGGGCATTACTCTTCCATTTTTGGGAGAAAGGTTTCAGGGGTTTCGGGAAATATATGCTGCTAAAATCCTTCTGACATTTTGGTATATAAAACGTGTTCATATGTCATACTAGAGCCCTAAAGTTTAAAATTTTGAGTATTTTCAATTAGGTCTTTGTACGGGAGGTACCACGCCCACTTTTCCAATCGCGCCCATATTTTGTGGGATACTGTATATTGATAACCGATATGATTGTACCTAATTTGGGAACTTTAGCTCGTTTCGTTCTCCAGATATACAGAAATGTATAACGCCTTTGTATGGGAAGTTCCACACCCACTTCTGCAATTAGAGAGTTTGTGTATTGGCAAGCAACATGTTTGTACTAAATTTGAAAGCTGTAGCTCTTGCTGCTCTCGAGATATGCAGAAAAAAAGAATTTAAAAAACAACAACAACATGGGATTTATGGAAAAAATTAGGGGTAGTCGTGGTTTTTTGCTCATATCTCAGCCATTTATGGACCGATCTTCCTGAATTTCAATAGCAAACAATTCCGGACTATATGTGACATAAATGTATAAAAACCTAGCCTCCATCATGTCTGGGGTCTTCGGAAAACCCATTTCACCGGACGGACAGACGGAGAATTTGAACTTCCCTTCTCATAAGAAGCCAGAATATATATACTTTATATGGTCTTAGATGAATATTGTAGAAATTACAAACGGAATGACAAAGTTATATATACCCTTTTACCTTCGGTGAAGGGTATAAAAAAAAAAAGTTTTTCTAAGAAATGTATTAATTTAATAAAACAAAAAACTCAAGCATTTTCATTTCATTTACAATTTACCATTCAGGATGTCAATTACTTTAGCTTTAAGTGGAAATTCATCAATCCTAACGGTAAATTATTTCCCACCAATAGATCTAAAAGATGACTATGAATGTTCTCTAGTTGATTTTCATTCATATAACTCTATTCCTAATGTAGATTATGATAATAATTTATTTTATATAGGAGATAAAATAATTGAAATTCCTATTGGATCATACGAGTTACAAGATATTGTTGATTATATAGTTGGGCAGTATAAAGCAGAAAATTATAATTAATCTATTCTCATTAAAGCTAATAATAATACTTTACAAATTGAAATAACTTCATCCCACGATGCAATTTTATTTAATCGAAAACGATCCATTGGTAAACTGTTAGGTTTTAGTGAAGAAATTTTAAAGGCTGGTATGAAACATATATCAAATCAACCTGTAAATATATTAAAAGTGAATGCTATACAAATTCAGTGTAACATCATAACAGGAGCATATATGAATAATTCTCCCGCACATATACAACACGAGTTCGCATTAGACGTACCACCAGGCTATAAATTAGATGTTATTGCTAATAACCTAATTTATTTACCAGTAAACGTCAAAGAAATAACATATCTCAAAATTTGGATTGTTGACCAAGAAAATCGTGCAGTTAATTTCAGAGGTGAAGAAATAACACTTAGATTACATCTAAGACCCAGGAAAAAATGATAATTTACAATAAAACTAAGCACATTAAAGTTAATAGGGACCTTTCTACTAATCATATTAAAGCTATAAGACCATCATTATCGAAAGAAAACACCACCTTTTTAAAATTGCTTAAGTTAAAAATAAAGAAAAATGTCTGATATACTCAATGTCATTGAAAAACCATATTCTGATGAAAATATAATAAAAAAAGATTAGCACAGCTATGTGCCCTATATTCAATCATTTAAAATCAATGATGAAATTCGAATTACACTACAAAATCAAGACTTATATGTTCTTCCGTCTGAAAGCTACTTATATATAGAAGGAAACATTAAAAACACTAAAGGTGAAGAAGCGTCAGAAAATACTAGATTGAGGAATAATTGTGTTGCATACTTATTTGATGAAATACGGTATGAGATTAATGGTGTTGAAATTGATCGTACTCGATACTTGGGAATATCCAGTACAATTAAGAATTATGTCTCACTAAATGAATTTGAAAGCAATATGATGAGAAATGCAGGGTGGAATATTTCTGAAGACCTGTCAATGCGAAAATTTAATTTTTATATTCCCCTTAAACTACTATTGAGATTTGCTGAGGATTTCAATAAAATAATTTTAAATAGTAAACATGAACTTATTCTTTTACGAAGTTCAAATGATGATAAGGCGTATTACTCTACAGATGCTAATGAAAAATTAAGTTTATCGATTAAAAACATAACATGGAGAATACCACATATTCACCTATCAGATACACGAAAAATACAAATAATGAAGATTATAAAGGAGGGTGTTTCATTACCCATAGCATTTCGCAGTTGGGACTGTTATTTTAATCCAACATTTTCCGGAGGCAGAAATCACAACTGGAATATTAAACTATCAGTGAATAGAGAAAGGCCAAGATTTCTTTTATTCGTATTAGAAAACGATAATAAATATATACATTCAGATTTGAAAAATGTTAAAGTGCATTTAAATTCAGAATCGTATCCATATGATGATTTAAATTTAAAATTTGAGGAGAATCGATACGCTATTTTGTATGATATGTGTGCTAAGTTTCAACAAAATTACTATATGAGAGAAGCACAACCTCTTCTTTCATGTGAGAAATTTAAAAATATTCCAATTGCAGTAGTTGATGTTAGTTATCAAAATGAAATTGTTAAAAATGGGCCTATCGATATGAAAATTGAGTTCGAGACAAGTAGTCCAGTACCAAAAAATACAAATGCTTATTGTTTAATCCTACACGATCGTATGATAAAGTACACACCTTTAACTGGAATTGTTCGAAAAGTTATATAATCTATTTTAAAATACATTCTAATACTTACTTTTTTTTCATTTAATTTCTATAAAATAAAAAATAAAACTGTTGTTTTTTTTTTAAATAAATTTTGGTTTTTTTTTATTTTATGTATATATTGTATATGTATATATTTACATGTATTATTATATTTACATGTATTATATATAATTTTAATACTACAAGGTAATGTATATATATTTATATATATATATATTCTATACTAATTATTTAGTGACTCAATATCACTAATTAACCTACTTAATTCTAAATCACCATTATCAGTATCTAACTGATAATGGTGCCATGCAAGTGTATTAATCTCATCATTTCCTATTTTACGTTTACTATCAATAAAATTTAAAGCTATTTTATTAACTCTATTTGTTAGTATTGTGTGTAACTTAGATGTGAATGTGTACATACATGCCCCTACTGATTTCGTATTAAATAAGACAAGTTTATAATGATCTATAGTATAATTGTCTACCACGCATTTTTTAACCCCCTTAGCTTTTTTAACATCTTTATCATCTTCAACTGTGAAAGAATAAACTTTGGGTCCTAAGCCTACATATTCAGTGATGAATTTACCTTCAGTTTCATCATTCCAAGTACCTTTTTATTTAATTGAGGAAAGTTAAATGGATTATTTTGTGAATATGCTGATGTGTCAAAGAGTGTTTTTAAATCTCCTCTTATATCATCATATAAATCATCAGTTCTAATTGAGTAAATGAAAGAGTCAGTGTCCATATAATTGAGATTTATATTATCTCCAAATTTAGGTTTTATATACTCATAATGGAAATCATACATTTTCCATTTTGATAGATCAAGTACACAAAAGCCTAAATAAATGGGTTTATTGTAATATGTCAAAGTTTTGTTCATTTGTACAGCCCATAATTTATCAGTAAACTGTGAAATACTGTGAAAATTTGGTTTTGCTATAAGTTCACCTACACCCAATCGGTTACGGCTGGTACGTTCCCACTCACTAACCAACCGAACGTCTTTTCTCTTATCGACATTTTCCATGGTTTTACCATACACAGCATTATTGAGCAATTTATAGAAATCTTTTTCAAATTGATTCTTAGCTTCTGTTTTATGTGTCGTATTTAAATCTATGTATGTCTTTAACCACGGCTTTTGATTAAATTTCAGAATTCGGTGAACTTTTTCCAAAACCAATCCATTATTTAAACATTGCTCTAACGTTTTATAATGTATGACAAATTTTCTTTTTGTTAGATAGATCCGCAATTAATTTTTCATATTTACTCCCACCAATTATTTTGTTTTCCACACAGAATGGCAGGTCATTATGATAATCATGACAGCTAGACGGGTATGATAAATCGACTTCATAAATATAACCAACATCTGAGTTATGTGGAATATTTTTGGGGTGAATGAAGTCATTTGTCCAAGTGAAGCCTCCATATGGTAGTGACTCTGACATTGCCCAACCATAAAGATTATTTGCGTCTAAATATAAAATGTATTCGGACGGTTTTGTAGGATCATAATCATTAAGATATTTATGATTCGCCTTACTATACCTCTTACTACATTGTGAAAGACCACCACGAATTCCTCGTTTAATAAAATTATACATTTCTAGATCTGTTAATAATTTGTATTTGTATTTGTATTTATTAAATTTCGAATTTCTAATACAACAAGACATAGTATCTTATAAATTATAGTATTAGAATCTGAAAAGTTATATTGATAAAACATAATGAGTAGAAGTCACATACATAAGTATTTAAATTTAAGAATAATACTAATATATTAAGAACAGAGAAATAATATAGAAATATAGAAAAAATAAGTTACAGATTACGTTCGGTAAAATTGATTAAGTAAATATTTAAATTTATTTGCGTTGATAGTAGTTTGCAAGTTTAAAGGAAGTTGGTTCCAGAGACGGATAGTTAATATGAAAAATTGTCTTTCGGACGCCGTATCCCGATGTCTTATTTGCATGATGCCATTTCCTCTTTAGGACCTCATAAATCTTAATCGGTCATACAGATATTTTGGTTGTTCCGATGTTGCAATTTTATGTAGAAAAACTAGGTTTTTAAGCTTTAAGTAGTTGTTAAAGGTAATATTAAAGACGCGACTGGAGTACTGAGAAACATGATCAAATCTCTTCAAGCGGAATATGTAACGAACGATGTTGTTAAATGTTGTGTTTAGTTTAGCAGTGTCTTTTGAGTTACAGCCAGAGAAGATTTCGGATGAGTACAGCAGAGTTGGAAGTAAGTAGGTTTTAGCCAAGAGTAGTCTTATTTTTAATGGTGTGCAAAACTGTGTAGCCCATAAACACCTAAGCATACTATACACTCTTCCACATGATTGGTTGATATGATCTGACCAAGTTAGTGTACTGTTGAAAACCACGCCAAGATTTCTTGCAGAATTTACAATATCAATTTTGCTGCCACCAAGAAAAACATTAATTCGAGATTCAACTTTTACAGAATTTTTACAAATAATAATACATTTTGACTTCTTAGGGTTAATTCGTAAACCATTTGCAGTCGCCCACAGAAAAATTTTGTTTAGATCGGTGTTAAGATCTGTAACTCGAGTAATAATGGAAGCTTTAGAGTTGTCAAGGTAGACCTGAATATCATCAGCATACATCTGGATCCTGGAATATTTTAGCTGTTTTGGTATATCATTAGCATAGATCGAATACAGCAACGGTCCCAGTATGGAACCCTGCGGAACACCTCTTGTCACGGGAAGAGGGTAAGAAAGAAGTTCTTTATTGGAGACGTATTGCCACCTGTCAGTTAAATATGTTGACATCAATCTAACTGCAGTTGCTGAGAAGTTGAACATTTTAGATAGTTTGAAGCAAAGTATTGAGTGGTGAACCGTATCAAAGGCCTTTGAATGGTCGAGCAAAACTAAGAATGATATTCTCCCATTTTCTAAGTTACTTCTTATATCTTCGATTACATCGGTTAGGGCGGTTAAACAGCTATGCTGAGATCTAAAACCTGATTGACGGTCAGTTAATAAGTTGGACTTATATATTCAACTATTTGTTTATATATAAGTCGCTCAAAAACTTTGGACAGGTATGGTAAAATTGATATTGGGCGGTATTCGTTGCTTGTTTTTGGTACTGGAATAATTTTGGCATATTTCCATTCTGTCGGGAAGTTACTGGTGGTTATAATTGTGTTAAACAAATGTTTAATAGGATGTATTATACGTGGTAGTATTATCTTTATAAACCTTGGATTAGTGTCATCCAGTCCGACGGCGTTTGATTTGACTTTATAGAAACCTTCTGCAACATCATTTAGATTGAGACACTTAAAACTGAATTTTGCAATGTAAGGATCATATAGTGGTGTTTGAGCATAAAAGCCAGGGTTTACTGGTGGTAAGGGGATATTAACGAAGGATTCGTTAAGCAAATTGACATCAATATCATCTTCACGATTTTTTGTATCACCAATGCCAATATCACGTATTATTTTCCACGTCTTATTTGTATCAACAGCGCTGCTGAATTTATTAGAATAATAGGCAGATTTATCGTGTTTTACCTTAGTCACAACAGCTTTTCTTGCTAGACGATACTGCTCACGATATTCTGGTATCCTGTAACGTTTCCACATATGGTATATATTATCCCGGCGTTGTATTAACAACCTTGTATCATTGGTAAACCATGGCCGTACGCAGTTTCTAATTATCTTAGTTTTCAATGGAACATGCTTGTTATAAAGGTGTAAGATAATAGAGTTTAAAAGAGTGACTTGTTCATCAACTGACGACAAACAATACATTTGATCCCATAGTATATTGTCAAGATCAGATTCCAAGGCCAAAATATTAAGACTTTTAAAATCACGGTAAGTAAACGTTGTTGCGGTGTTCTCTATGGCAAAGTCGTATACTGTAAAAATTAGATCGTGTTTTGAGAAGGCTGGTGCCGTAAGTTGATCATAGTGTAAAACTTTGCTTTCATTACTGACGAAGAATAGGTCAAGTAGGGTGCTACTAGTATTTGTAAAGTGAGTAGGTCTAGTCCTGTTAACAGGAACTAAGTTAAACGATGACATCATAGTAGTGAGTCTAGCATCAGCGCACAAATTGCAATTGAAGTCACCAGCTATTATTACTTCTGGATATAATGCTGATAAAAGCTCTAGTTGATTGACAAGTGTATCAAGTTTTATAGTTTTATCCGTTCTATAGACACAACCAAGGAGCAGTGTGGTACCGTTGTGGTAGACATCAATAAATACATATTCAACATCATTCGGTTCATTGAATATAGTATTAATTTTGCATGGTATATTACTTCTTACATATATTGCTACTCCACCAGCATGTTTGTATCTATCAGACCGAAAAACACGGTATCCATTAACGCCATAAAAATGATCGTTTATTTTATTAGAAAACCAAGTTTCAGAAACACATATGGCATCAATTCCAGAGTTTTCGAATAAATAACGGAATTCATCCAACTTATTGCCAAGGCTTTGAGCGTTAATGTGGCAGATATTAAAGCCCTGTTTTCGTTTAGCTAGGATTCTAATCATATTAAAGTTAGCATCCCTAGAACCAATTTGTTCATATAAAATATTTGTCATTTGAACATATTAGATCAACGCAAATAAACAAACATTTATCAGTTTCATTCATCAGATTATTAATTAAACATAGAAAACAAATTATTGTTAAATACATATTTAAGAAAAATATTTTTAAACAGGAATAAAAAAATAAGGACTGGATATAAATAATAATAATGAAATTAGATTGAAAAAGGAAATTTAAATTGTTGGTTATATAACATATTAGACAGCTAGTACTATTCACGAAAAAGATGTGTCAATTCTTCGAGAAATTCAACTAAAGTAGGTTCATCTGACTCGTGCCTCTTTAAATATACGAGACCTCGTAGTGTAAATGTGGATTTTATCTTCTTTTGTTTCTCTAGATTGAGTGCTGCTTTAAATATTTGATGATTATATGGTGTTAGATTTTCATTCACATAAATGGGCTGATTACTATCGAACCCGGCATTTCTTAAGCATAATGCAGTTTTGTTTTCGCGTCGATATTTTGAAATTGACTTCAGAACAAAATTTTTTTCAAACGGTGACTGTAATTTCACAGCTATAATTTCATCCGTTGGTTCATACGGCCTATTGTTTTTATACATTTTTTTTAGTCTGTAAATATTTTCTATTTTCGGTGTAGGTATTTTTAAAGAAGTACATATAATACTAAAGATCTTGTTAAGGTCTTCATTTTCATAGCAGGGTACACCACTAATTCGTATACCGCCAGCCACAACAGAGTTTTCTTGCCTCAATATTTTCCTCTTTAAATCAGAAATTTCATCCTTCATTTGGTCCACTATTAAACTCTTATTTTCTAAGTCGTTCACTCTTTCAGTTATATTATTTATTTGAACTTGTATATTATTTATTTTGTCTTCAATTACAGAGAGAATTCTCGTTTCACTCTCTTTTATGAGATTATTTATAAAATCAAAATGTTTTTCCTCGCTTTTTTTATTGAGTTCTTAATGACTTGCGAAGTGATAATTTCACTCTCTTTTATTAAATCTCTAATGAAAGCTTTATCATCACTTGTTAAGCGTGGTATATTTGGTGAGTTTTCAAGAGTTGAACATTGCTTTATCTCTCTTAATTTCTTTACTGTCGATTCACTTCGTGTATTCATTTTCGTTGTTATTGTTGATATTTTATTAAATAATTTTAGTTTTTTAATTTTGTAGTTGTCACAGAATAGGTTTTTTGTGTATTTTGTTTTTTGGTTCGCGGTTTTTTGTTGTTGTTTGTTTTCTTTTTATTCTTATTAGTTTGTGTTTATTGTTTTTGTTATTATTTTGTGTTTTTGTAGTTGTTTATTTGAATTAAGTTGGAGATTTTTTATTTTGTATTGATTGAGGTTTTGTATTCATATGCCTATTTTCCTTTCTTATTATTTTGTGTTATTATCTTGTGTTTAATGCTTTGTTTTAATTTGTTTGTATATTTTGTGTTAAATTGTCACAATGCTTTGCTTTATCTTTGTTTGTTGAAATTTTCACAAGGGATATTTTAAATTGCAAATATTGACAATCTCAGCGGAGCTTTAAAAAATACCACGTCCGTTCACAACGACGATAGCTTTGTTTTATATGTTATAAATCTTCTTACAGAAAACAACTTAATTATATAAAAAAAAAGTAAATATTGGTATTTCAGTAATTTGGTCATAACTCGGGCATTTTCCAATCGATTTGATAGATTTATATACCTACGTCTTTAGGAAGAAATTTACCATTCACTTTGGTAATAAAACTTGGACTCGGAAAGATCTACGGTTCCCGAAAATAGGTATTTTTATTAAAAAAAATCTTATTTTGGTAATAACTTTTTTGTATCTGAACCGATTTTTCCGATCTTTTGATATATAAGACGTATCCATAAGTCATGTAACAGCTCTAAAAATTTAGTATTTATAAAAATGTTGATGCTTTTTAGCCCATTTTTTGTGTATTTTGCTAATAACTTAACCATTTCTTAACCGATTTGGCAGATTTATATACCCACGTTTTAAGGAAGAAAAAACCATTTACTTAGATTAAAATAAAACTTGGACTCGGGAAAATCTATTGTTCCCGAAAATGGGTATGTTTAAAAGAAAAAATTTTATTTTGGGCATTATTCTTCCATTTTTGGGAGAAAGGTTTCAGGGGTTTCGGGAAATATATGCTGCTAAAATTTTGAGTATTTTCAATAAGGTCTTTGTACGCTAGGTACCACGCCCACTTTTCCAATGGCGCCCATATTTCGTGGGATACTGTATATTGATAACCGATATGTTTGTACCTAATTTGGGAACTTTAGCTCGTTTCGTTCTCCAGATATACAGAAATGTATAACGCCTTTGTATGGGAAGTGCCACACCCACTTCTGCAATCCCGCCCATTTAGAGTGTTTGTGTATTGGCAAGCAACATGTTTGTACTAAATTTGAAAGCTGTAGCTCTTGCCGCTCTCGAGATATGCAGAAAAAAAGAATTTAAAAAACAACAACAACAACATGGGATTTATGGAAAAAATTAGAGGTAGTCGTGGTTTTTTGCTCATATCTCAGCCATTTATGGACCGATCTTCCTGAATTTCAATAGCAAACAATTCCGGACTATATGTGACATAAATGAATAAAAACCTAGCCTCCATCATGTCTGGGGTCTTCGGAAAACCCATTTCACCGGACGGACAGACGGACAACTGGATTTGAACTTCTTTTCTCATAAGAAGCCAGAATATATATACTTTATATGGTCTTAGATGAATATTGTAGAAATTACAAACGGAATGACAAAGTTATATATACCCTTTTACCTTCGGTGAAGGGTATTAAAAAAAAAGTTTTTCTAATATATGTATAAATTTAATAAAACAAAAAACTCAAGCATTTTCATTTCATTTACAATTTACCATTCAGGATGTCAATTACTTTAGCTTTAAGTGGAAATTCATCAATCCTAACGGTAAATTATTTCCCACCAATAGATCTAAAAGATGACTATGAATGTTCTCTAGTTGATTTTCATTCATATAACTCTATTCCTAATGTAGATTATGATAATAATTTATTTCATATAGGAGATAAAATAATTGAAATTCCTATTGGATCATACGAGTTACAAGATATTGTTGATTATATAGTTGGGCAGTATAAAGCAGAAAATTATAATAAATCTATTCTCATTAAAGCTAATAATAATACTTTACAAATTGAAATAACTTCATCCCACGATGCAATTTTATTTAATCGAAAACGATCCATTGGTAAACTGTTAGGTTTTAGTGAAGAAATTTTAAAGGCTGGTATGAAACATATATCAAATCAACCTGTAAATATATAAAAAGTGAATTCTATACAAATTCAGTGTAACATCATAACAAGAGCATATATGAATAATTCTCCCGCACATATACTACACGAGTTCGCATTAGACGTACCACCAGGCTATAAATTAGATGTTATTGCTAATAACCTAATTTATTTACCAGTAAACGTCAAAGAAATAACATATCTCAAAATTTGGATTGTTGACCAAGAAAATCGTGCAGTTAATTTCAGAGGTGAAGAAATAACACTTAGATTACATCTAAGACCCAGGAAAAAATGATAATTTACAATAAAACTAAGCACATTAAAGTTAATAGGGACATTCCTACTAATCAAGGTAGCAGATGAGCTTTCCAAGGAAGGTGGTCGTATAGATGAAACATTCATTGATCAATTCATTGGCCTTCCAATGGCTCACTGTAAGTTACTCATGCGGCGCGAGAACTATAGAATTGGGCAAGAGGGATGGACCCGTGAGTCCACCTGCTCCGCATCCAGGGCACTTTGGCCTGGATATGATGAACGGAGAACCAAATCTCTACTTAGGTTTAATAGGAACCAAATCAGGACCATCGTGTCGGTCATAACTGGACACTGGCCTGTTGGGACTCATGCTAGAAGAATGGGTCTGGTATTTAATGACTACTGTAGAAGTTGTCATGATGAGGAGGAAGAGGAAACTGTGCTTTACTTTCTCTGTCAATGCCCTGGGCTACGGGGCATTAGGGAAAAATACCTGGGAGAACCGGTGTTTTCCTGTTTAGAGGATCTATCAAAAATAGAACTAAGATTGCTTCTTCTCTTTTTAGGAAGACGAATTGGCTCAACGCCATCTGAATAACTGCTCTTCGGGATGGGCATTGGCGCTGGGTATCACAAAGGGACCGCTAAAGGACCCAAGTGAGCTGTCTCTCGATGGCTGCCCATGGAACCTAACCTAACCTACTAATCATATTAAAGCTATAAGACCATCATTATCGAAAGAAAACACCACCTTTTTAAAATTGCTTAAGTTAAAAATAAAGAAAAATGTCTGATATACTCAATGTCATTGAAAACCCATATTCTGATGAAAATATAATAAAAAAAGATTATCACAGCTATGTGCCCTATATTCAATCATTTAAAAACAATGATTAAATTCGAATTACACTACAAAATCAAGACTTATATGTTCTTCCGTCTGAAAGCTACTTATATATAGAAGGAAACATTAAAAACACTAAAGGTAAAGAAGCGTCAGAAAATACTAGATTGAGGAATAATTGTGTTGCATACTTATTTGATGAAATACGGTATGAGATTAATGGTGTTGAAATTGATCGTACTCGATACTTGGGAATATCCAGTACAATTAAGAATTATGTCTCACTAAATGAATTTGAAAGCAATATGATGAGAAATGCAGGGTGGAATATTTCTGAAGACCTGTCAATGCGAAAATTTAATTTTTATATTCCCCTTAAACTACTATTGAGATTTGCTGAGGATTTCATTAAAATAATTTTAAATAGTAAACATGAACTTATTTTTTTACGAAGTTCAAATGATGATAAGGCGTATTACTCTACAGATGCTAATGAAAAATTAAGTTTATCGATTAAAAACATAACATGGAGAATACCACATATTCACCTATCAGATACACGAAAAATACAAATAATGAAGATTATAAAGGAGGGTGTTTCATTACCCATAGCATTTCGCAGTTGGGACTGTTATTTAAATCCAACATTTTCCGGAGGCAGAAATCACAACTGGAATATTAAACTATCAGTGAATAGAGAAAGCCCAAGATTTCTTTTATTCGTATTAGAAAACGATAATAAATATATACATTGAAAAATGTTAAAGTGCATTTAAATTCAGAATCGTATCCATATGATGATTTAAATTTAAACTTTGAGGAGAATCGATACGCTATTTTGTATGATATGTATGCTAAGTTTCAACAAAATTACTATATGAGAGAAGCACAACCTCTTCTTTCATGTGAGAAATTTAAAAATATTCCAATTGCAGTAGTTGATGTTAGTTATCAAAATGAAATTGTTAAAAATGGGCCTATCGATGTGAAAATTGAGTTCGAGACAAGTAGTCCAGTACCAAAATATATAAATGCTTATTGTTTAATCCTACACGATCGTATGATGGAGAACACATCTTTAACTGGAATTGTTCGAAAAGTTATATAATCTATTTTAAAATACATTCTAATACTTACTTTTTTTTCATTTAATTTCTATTACTGTTGGTTTTTTTTTTTAAATAAATTTTGGTTTTTTTTTTAATTTATGTATATATTGTATATGTATATATTTACATGTATTATTATATTTACATGTATTATATATAATTTTAATACTACAAGGTAATGTATATATATTTATATATATATGTATATATTCTATACTAATTATTTAGTGACTCAATATCACTAATTAACCTACTTAATTCTAAATCACCTTTATCAGTATCTAACTGATAATGGTGCCATGCAAGTGTATTAATCTCATCATTTCTTATTTTACGTTTACTATCAATAAAATTTAAAGCTATTTTATTAACTCTATTTGTTAGTATTGTGTGTAACTTAGATGTGAATGTGTACATACATGCCCCTACTGATTTCTTATTAAATAAGACATGTTTATAATGATCTATAGTATAATTGTCTACCACGCATTTTTAACCCCCTTAGCTTTTTTAACATCTTTATCATCTTCAACTGTGAAAGAATAAACTTTGGGTCCTAAGCCTACATATTCAGTGATGAATTTACCTTCAGTTTCATCTTTCATCATTCCAAGTACTTTTTTATTTAATTGAGGAAAGTTAAATGGATTATTTTGTGAATATGCTGATGTGTCAAAGAGCGTTTTTAAATCTCCTCTTATATCATCATAGAAATAATCAGTTCTAATTGAGTAAATGAAAGAGTCAGTGTCCATATAATTGAGATTTATATTATCTCCAAATTTAGGTTTCATATACTCATAATGGAAATCATACATTTTCCATTTTGATAGATCAAGTACACAAAAGCCTAAATAAATGGGTTTATTGTAATATGTCAAAGTTTTGTTCATTTGTACTGCCCATAATTTATCAGTAAACTGTGAAATACTGTAAAAATTTGGTTTTGCTATAAGTTCACCTACACCCAATCGGTTACGGCTGGTACGTTCTCACTCACTAACCAACCGAACGTCTTTTCTCTTATCGACATTTTCCATGGTTTTACCATACACAGCATTATTGAGCAATTTATAGAAATCTTTTTCAAATTGATTCTTAGCTTCTGTTCTATGTGTCGTATTTAAATCTATGTATGTCTTTAACCACGGCTTTTGATTAAATTTCAGAATTCGGTGAACTTTTTCCAAAACCAATCCATTATTTAAACATTGCTCTAACGTTTTATAATGTATGACATATTTCTTTTTGTTAGATAGATCAGCAATTAATTTTTCATATTTACTCCCACCAATTATTTTGTTTTCCACACAGAATGGCAGGTCATTATGATAATCATGACAGCTAGACGGGTATGATAAATCGACTTCATAAATATAACCAACATCTGAGTTATGTGGAATATTTTTGGGGTGAATGAAGTCGTTTGTCCAAGTGAAGCCTCCATATGGTAGTGACTCTGACATTGCCCAACCATAAAGATTATTTGCGTCTAAATATAAAATATATTCGGACGGTTTTGTAGGATCATAATCATTAAGATATTTATGATTCGCCTTACTATACCTCTTACTACATTGTGAAAGACCACCACGATTTCCTCGTTTAATAAAATTATACATTTCTAGATCTGTTAATAATTCTAGCTCAATTCTTGTATATTTTAACATTGCATCCCAAGAAAGCCCTGGGATGGTATAATAATGTGGAGGATTTAGATTATAAATCTTCTTACAGAGCTTTCTGAAGTTTTCAAATATATCTGTAAGTAACAACACGCCAGTTTTTAAATACAGCTACATGTAATCCTTAATAGTCTCACAATCAAATTTTGTCCATATATTTTGTGCTAGCAAATAATCTTCTTCTGAACATTTTTTATCATTTAACCTACTATAAAATGCTTCAATTGGTGGGAGTTTCTTTTCATTTAATTTTTCAAATGAATTTAAATATTCATAAGGAAAAACACCATTTCGCTTCATAAGAGAAAACTTCTCAGCATCTGGAAAATATTTTCTAACTGCATTTAAATCTTGATCATTGAGGTTACTAGCTAATGATTCCAAACCAGATGCCATAAATCTTAAAGAGTCTAAAAATCTAAGCTCAATTTTTTTTCCAGTTTTATAATCTCGCACCTTTTCAAGTTGTTTTGAAATAATATGCTGAGGAATATTTTGCTTCACTTTTCTTATATACAAGTCATTTATATAATCATCAATTTCTTCATCAGTATATACCCGAACAGTATGCGACAAAGAAATGTATAATTCTTTATTTATTGGAATTACATTTGTCTCCCCCTTAATACTAAGTAATTCTTTAATAAATAAGTGACAATCATATTTCGAAAAATTGTGGAAAAATATAGGAATAAAATTTGGAATTTTAAAATTTAAATTACACGAATTATGTGCAGCCCCTCTATATTTTCCTGATAAGTGGCAGTGATCTCTCACAGCTAGTTCATCGCCTAGTGCTAAACCGCAAATATGACAGTTAATAGAGTTTAAAAATTGTTCTTCTAAGGGGGTTAGTGAATGCATGGGGACAATTTTTTCATAATACTTCTTATAAATTTGTCTACAGTCATTTATTAAATTATTTACAAAATGTTGCCCTACATTAACACTACTACTACTACTAAACATTTTAAACTTATCTAAATTTTCATTAAAATTACACTTAATATTAAAACCATATGCACATGGAACATGTTTTTTTGTATATCTACTATTTTTATTAATACTACTTACATCTACTTCCTCGAGAGCGCATTCAAAATCCGCATACACAACAAATGGAACTTCCATCTGCCTTTCATAATGTTTGTATTTTATGATGGATTTGTCTTCCTCCGGCATCTTGGGAATGCACTCTCCACATTCTTTTTCTTTATGAATAAGCATTTTTTCCGGTATGTCTGTGTGGTAAAGGCATGCGTTGCAAAATATAATTCTTCCATTATGCGCAGATATTTGACTTGAAAGTAGTCTAAAAAAAAAAAAGAAATAAATTTATTAAATTGAATAGATTTTTTTTAAAAAATTTTAAATAAGTTTATGCTAATTACATAGAAATATTATTATTTTATTTATTTATTTAGATATTTATTATAATTAAAATTACAATAAATCTTAAAGCTAAAGCACTAGCAACTAAGGCTATCGGCTTGTATTGTATATACAAAATAAATTTCATACAAAAAGGATTAGTAAAGTACTTATGTGAATGTTAGATTTTGTTTTGTAGCTGAAGATGTTGTAGGAAATTATATGTATTATTTATATTATCCTCTGAAGGACATTTGAGTATATCTATAATACTGTGCGAGTTGCATATTCTTAACCGGGTGTTATATAGAGCCTGACATTCTAATAGCAGGTGAATTGTTGTTAATGTTGCGTTGTTGCAAAAAATGCAAATAGGTTGTGAATCTTTTGATATCAAGTGTTGGTGTGTGAGCCTAGTGTGTGTTAGACGGAGTCTTGTAAAGCATTTATTTTTATGGCAGTTTGTTGAATTTGGAAGGATGACTGGTATTCTATTAGGGTTTATTGTTTGGTAAAGATGACTATATCTGCTCCATTTTTGGAGAATGGTGGAATCTAAGTTTTTTATCGTGGATCTTATGATATAATTTTTTGTCTGGGGTATGTAAAGGTATGTGGGTTGTATACAAGTATTTTTTGCGGCATTGTCTGCAGCCTCGTTCCCTAGTATACCAATATGGCTTGGTATCCATATAATTTTTACCCTATTTTTTAGTTGTATTAGCATCTGCTGTATAGAGACAATTGTTTCATTTCTATTTCGGGTGTTAAGCGTGGCATCAAAAACAGAGCGGCTATCAGTGCAGATAACGTTTTTCATTCGGTTGGATTTACAAATTTTTAGAGATTCTAGAATAGCTTCCGCTTCGGCTTCAAATATGTTTGCGTTTTGTGGTAGTGTTCCGGTTATTAGTGTTGAGCCGGTTTCGCTGGTAACAGCAAATCCAACATGATCTGTTGTTTTAGAACCGTCTGTGAAGATGAATTGCCAATTTTAGTTTTTTAACGTTGTAAAAACTTCGTTGAAAAGGGATTTAAAGATATGAGGTGCTGTATTTGTTTTATTAAAAATTTGTAAATTTTTCAGAAAAACACTTTCGTCCAACTGCCAAGGAGGATAGTTTTCCACTGGTGGGTTATATTTTGCGATATTATATTTCTTACCCATTTTAAAAATATGTGCTAGCGTTGATGGGTATTTTACCTCGTTTTTCTTTTTTTTTAATAAAGTGACATGTTTGTGGAGCAGAGAGGAATTGGAGCAAAATATCTTATGTGTTAATCGTAATTTAAGTTTGTTTGAATGAATTTGAAGCGGTTCAAATCCACCTTCAGCTAAAAGATTTTTAATAGGCGTTGTTCTAAATGCTCTAAGGCTGGCTCTAATAGCGCCATGGAGTATGGTTTCAATAGGCTTGAAAATAGATTTAACAGCTTTACTATAAATAACCAAACCGTAGTCAATTTTCCCCAGGATGGTTGATTTGACTAGCTTAAGTAGACTGTTGGTGTGCATGTGGCTCTTTGCAGATGATAGATACTTGATGATGTTTAATCTATTAGTTAAGTTCTTTTTAAGATACATACAATGATTTTTAAAACTATATTTGCGATCAAATAATAAACCTAAAATTTTACAGTTATCAACATTTTTAATAGTATTATTATCAAAAATTAAATCTATATTATTACAGTTATGTTTTTTACAAATGTGCAGGTGATTCGTTTTTTCAAACGAAACATCTGCACCTGAGGTTTTGGACCAGTTGTCAATAGCGATTAAAGTCTGTGAAAAGGCTTCTTTAATTTTATCATTTGATTGTTCTTTTGCTATAACATAGAGGTCGTCTGCGTAAATACAGTGATCTACACTCTTATTTGCGCTTATAATGCGACTTAAGTCGTCAAAAGCAATAATAAAAAGTGTTACTGATAGTGGCGATCCCTGTGGGATTCCATTGTGCAGCGAGAAAACATTTGAAAAGTTATTATTTATCCGAACAGAAAATTTTCTGTTTATAAGAAAAGATTTAATTATTTTAAACATTTTTGGGCCTATGGACCAATTTGCAAGTTTTTGAAGCACAATGTGTACCCCAACCCTGTCAAATGCTTTAATAAAGTCAACTGACAAAATTGAGGTATGATTCCTTGTGGAACGATTTTTGCATATTACATGGTCTAAGTACAATAGGGCATCCATTGTACCTAGAAATATTCTTTATTAAAATATAGTGCATTTTACTCCCACATTCACTTTCCAACAGCAACAAATTTATATGCACTTCCTTCTCTTTTTTTGTGATGTAGTAGGGACCAACAACCGTTTTCAATTTTCTGTCGAACCCGAACACATTTACACTTATTTCTGTATTATTTTTTCAAAATACTTAATATCCTTCACATCAGTGGGAAATTGCATTGAAGTGAAGTTAAGTATTGTACCGGAATCAAGCGTATTAATTTGCTCAGAAATATTATTTATTTTATAAATTGTCTGTCTGTGTACATGACTGTCATCACCATTATAAAATGCTGCTATAATACTCCATTTAAAGCAGAAGCTGAGCCAATATTGTCTGCCCTTGATAAGCGTATCATTTCCGTATTGTGGTACATATCAGTTTCTGGTTTAAGAGGATGTGCTGGTAGCTTATATCGAGCTGTCAATTCCAAATTAAATTTCACAATTATGTGCTCAGCCAGACAATAATTTAATAATTTCTGAACATACATTTGGCCCTCTTTCAAATATTCATTTACATTCAAATTCAGATCTCGTTTTGGAAAACGATACGTCAAAAGTCGAGATTTAAATGAATTTTTTATTAATCGAATCCGGTTTCCAATTCTCTCCTGCACATTTTTCTTGTGTTCGGGTTGGGAGCAATGAATAAACCACTGTTGTGGTTGAATTTTAACATTACAATCCTCACACATAATAAAAGCTTCTGCACATGACTCAGGCTTTTGTTGTTTAAATGGTTTATTTGATTGTTACATCGATAGACGCTTCCTAGATGCATCCGATGTTGATGGATGTTCATCCATTTCTTCTACTTGTTGCTGTTGTTGTTGCTGTTGTTGTTGCTGCTGTTGTTGTTGTTGTTGTTGCTGTTGTTGCTGTTGAAGTAAATCTAGATGGATTTACATATGTTTTTTCCTCTCCATTGATGTCAGGGATATATGATTGCACACATCACATGGCACATGAATTTGAATATGTTTTTTTTAAATTTTCTTTCTTTTTATATTGGTTTTGGCAAATTTCACAAATTAGTACACTAGCCGTTATTATTATTTTAAATATTAATTTCTTTTTTTAAGCAAGTCTACTTTAGAAACTAATGAATAGAATATATTTAAAACCTTATATATACTTTCAAATATCTATACAATTGTAAATTTACTTATCAACAAATAAAATGCCAGACTGTCTGTATATCTGTCTGTATATCTGTCTGTCTGACTAACTTTCCTTTTCCCCCTTTTTTCTTCTCTTTTCCTTTAAAAATCAAAACAAAAACTTTGAATTTTTTCTTCCACCCAAATAAAAATTGAAAAACCATTTGCTTTAACAAAACCGATCTGTCTCTATGTCTGTCCGTCTGTCTGGCTGTCTGTCTATCGATCACAACAAAAGAAAGGCTTCAACAATGCACCCAACACTTGTGCATTGCTATCCTATAAAATTTAACGACTTTTTTTTTATTACTTTGTTTTTGAAATTTTTTAAAAAAATTTTCAAGAATGGTTTCATATTTCCCTATCCACTCCAAATAAAATAGAAACACCAACTGCATCTATACAATTTTTTTTAATAACTAAATAAAAATCATAATTTATAGATAGAAAAATCTTTTTCTTTTATCAATCAAAACAAATACTTTGAATTTATTCTTCTACCCCAAATAAAATTGAAAAACCATTTGCTGTTACAAAGCCAGTCTGTCTGTATGTCTGACTAACTTTCCTTTTCCCCCTTCTTTTTTTTCTGTCCATCCAATAATTTATTTTTTCATCACCTAATTCAAAATTAAAAAACTAAAGAAAGGCTTAAACAATGCACCCAACACTTGTGCATTGCTCCCCCAACATTTTTCTAAATCTCAGCTTTATTGCTATCCCATAAAATTTAACGACTTTTTTTTATTACTTTGTTTTTGAATTTTTTTTTTTTTTTTAAATTTGACCTACTTTAACACGTGTTCATTTGACCTACTTTAACACGTGTTCATTTTAATGGCTTTTGGGGGATTTTAATGGCTTTTGAAGGATTTTAATGTCTTTTGAGGGATTTTAATGGCTGTTTAGGCATTTTAATGGCTTTTGAGGGATTTTAATGGCTTTTTAGGCATTTTTAATGGCTTTTTAGGCAAAGTGGCGGTAAACTCTCATTACCCATATACTACAATCCTTTAACATTTGTCGATGTCAAACACGTTATGAGCAACATTTGTTAGCATTTAAGCTTTTTAATCTTTATAAACGTATTTTTAATTTTAAATCTGTTAAAACTGAAAAAAAGATATATCTAATAATATTTTCAAAAATAAAAAACAATTTTTTTTTATTATTTTTTTATCTTTTTCTTATTTTTATAAATCATCATCATCATCATCATTATCACTTTCCATTTCACTATTGGAAGTGAGATTAATTTGCATAGAATATTATCTCCAAATTTATATACTCATAATGGAAATCATACATTTTTCATTTTGATAGATCAAGTATACAAAAACCTAAATAAATTTTGTCCATCTATTTTGTGCTAGCAAATAATCTTCTTCTGAACATTTTGTATCATTTAACCTACTATAAATTCTTCAACTGGTGGGAGTTTCTTTTCATTTAGTTTTCAAATGAATTAAAATATTCATAAGGAAAAAACACATTTGCCTTCAAAATGATGGTAACCCCCTCTTAATCGTCCAGAAAATCCTCAACTTCCCACAAAAAATCATAGTATGCCAGCTGGTTGTTGGGGATTTCAATTCCTGGGTTTTTTAGCATATTCGCTATAGCTTCGTCGATAAACGCATTTATACGCGTCTGTGTATTATCTTCTTCTGCTGCTTCCACAAATTCAATTTCCAACTGGCTCGAATTCATTGTTCAAATGTAAATAAACCTAGTTTTCAGAAGTATACTCCACTAAGCCTTTTTTACTTTTTATACTTTTTATATAGGAAAATCCATTCAAACTAGCATAAATACTATCTGTATGTCTGATTGTTCACCTAATAAATTTTTTCTTCACTTAATTCAAAATAAAAGATAGAATTATCAAGAATGGTTTCATATTTCCCTATCCACTACAAATAAAATTGAAACACCAATTGCATCTATAAAATTTTTAATAACTAAATAAGCTCATAATCTATAGATAGAAAAATGTTGGCCTACATTTACTTACGTTTTTAATACATGCCAATCGCTCAACTAATTTGTTCAACACCCAATTCAGAACAATAAACAAAAGAAAGGCTTATCAAAAATATTTTCATTTTCCACCCGATTCGCTACTGCAGGCATATACATATATTTTTTTTTTGTTTCTTTTATCAATCAAAACAAATACTTTGAATTTATTCTTGCATCCAAATTAAATTGAAAAACCATTTGCTTTTACAAACCCGGTTTGTCTGTATGTCTGTCTGTCTGACTAACTTTCCATAACATAACTTTCTTATCTGAAAATATTTAGGTATATGTATGTCATAAATTATTTATTATTAAGTAACCGAATTTTAAACATCAATTACATCTACATACAAAATTTTTAATTACTTAATAAATCCACAATTTAATTAGTTATTTTTTCCCCCTTTTTTTCTGTCCACCAAATAATTTCTTTTTCATCACCTAATTCGAAAAAAAAGCCTTATCAACAATATTTTCCAATTGCTTCTACAAGGTCTGTATGTCTATATATTTATCTACCCACAACAAATACTTTTTTCCGTACGCACTTGGTCATTACAACAAGCAAAACAACAACAACATCCCTCCATCTGGCTCTCCATAATCACACATAAAAAAAAATAAAAAACGCGCTTATCAGCTTATTCGATTTCAATTTTAATGGCTTTTGCTCCAATTTTAATTGCCTTTGCTCCACTTTTAATGGCTTTTGCTCCACTTTTAATGGGTTTTGCTCCCAACAATAAATTTTAATGGCTATTGCTCCCATTTTAATGGCTTTTGCTCCGATTTTAATGGCTTTTGCTCCATTTTAATGGCTTTTGCTCCACTTTTAATGGTTTTTGCTCCCATTTTAATGGGGTTTGCTCCATTTTAATGGCAGATTCCTAAAACAGCTAAGCAGCTTTTTAAAACAGCTAAACAGCTAATTAAAACAGGTAAACAGCTTTTAAAAACAGCTAAACTGCTTTTTAAAACAGCTAAACAGCTTTTTAAAACAGCTAAACAGCTTTTAAAAACAGCTAAACAGCTTTTTAAAACAGCTAAACAGCTAATTAAAACAGCTTTTTAAAACAGCTAAACAGCTTTTTAAAACAGCTAATTAAAACAATTTCTTCCACATTAGCGCAAAACTGCCATTACCCAAATACAAATACATATAATTGTGATCACTTGTGCTTAAAATTTATATTTAATAAATATAATTTGAAATAAAAATAAAATTTTATCGTTTGATTTCCTTCATAATTTTTTTTATTTTACAATTTTTTCTTATTATCTAAATTTACAATTTATCTTATCATTTAAAAAACATAAAATTAATTAAAAATCTATATTTACGTTGAGAAGATTGGCATTATCCTCTTCCATAAGTTCAGGATAGTTATTTATTCTAAAATGACCCCATGCAACACTATCAACGCCATTATATCTAATAAATCTCTTATCATCTAAATAACTTAAGTTTACTTATATTTTCAGTGTAAATTTGATGTATCTTAGATCTAAATATATACATTGAATCATAATTTATTTTTTTTCTAATAGACATTTTATAAAGTCATTTATACTTAATTTACTAGTTACACAATGCTTAACCCCCTTAATTTTTTTAATTTCCTGACCTACCCTGTCAATTTTCACTGAATACATTTTAGCCCTTAATCCAATGAATTCCTTAATAATTTTTCCATTAGACTCATCCTTTATCATCCCTAAAACTTTTTTATTAAGAAGTGGGATATTGTAGACATTATCTATCGGATATGCAGATGTATCAAAATGAGTATTTATATCATTTTTAATATCTCTGTATAGATCATCTGTGTTAATGTCATAAATAAAGGAATCAGTATCCATATAATTGAGTTTAATGTTTTCACAATATTTAGGCTTTATGTAATCATAATGAAAACTATACATTTTCCATTTGGATATTTCTAAAACTGAAAATCCAATATAAATAGGTTTATTGTATTTAGTTTTAATTCTATTCATTTGGGTAGCATGCATATTGTCATGAATTTGAAGTGAACTATGGAAATTTGGCTTAGCTATAAGAGCTCGAGCTCCTAAGCGTTTACCTCTATTCTCCCACTGACATACTATTTTAATGTATTTTCTCTTATCAACATTTTCCATAGTTTTCCCGTATACTGCATTATTCAACAATATGGGGTAGTATAATAATGACATGGATCTAAATTATAAATGCTTGCACAAACTTTTCGGAAATTTTCAAATATATCACAAAGTAAAATAATATCTACTTTTAATATAAAAGTAAATAATCCTTTAATGTTGTACATTTAAATGTTTTCCATACTTTTTGTGCATGTTCATAATCCTCTACACTACACGACTCATTATTTAATTTATTGAAAACTACTGAACGAGGTGGTAATTAAATTTCTTCAAGACGATTCATTGAATCTAAATAGTCATACGGAAAGACACCTTTACGTTTCATCAAATTGAATTCTTCATCATTTGGATAGCTTGATTTTACTACCGTTAAATCACTGACGGACAAATAACCTGCTAATTTTGCTATACTCGATGGCATAAACCTAAATGAATCGAGAAAACGTAACTCAATTGTATCTTTTTCATTTACAGAAACTCTTTTTGATATAGACACATAAAGCTCCTTATTTAAAGGTTTAATATTTATATCGCCGTCAATTGTTGAAAGCTCTCTTACAAGCAGATGACAATCATATGCCGAAAGATTATGAAAAAATATAGGGATGAAATTTGCAATTTGATATTCTAAATTACACTGATCATGAGCAGCACCCCTATATTGACCAGTTAGATGGCAATGGTCAGCTACTTTATCTTCATTAGATAAAGATTTGGTACAAATATGACAAGTCTTGCTTTCATAATGATGTATCTGTTGGTTTAATTACCCTTAGATGACAAGTGTAAATTGTTAAAATGTCGTCAACTGTACTTTTAAAAAAATGTTGTGGCGCATCAAAACCATTGTAAATTCTAAAAATATCTAAATCTGAGTTATAGGAACATTTAATATAATAACTATAAGCAAATGGAATATGCTTTTGTACTGATTGAACATTAACTGAATTTTGAATAGTAACTGATTCGAGTATACACTCAAAATCAGCATAAACTACAAAAGGCACATCCATTTGCTTTTTAAAATTTGTAAAACTAAGCTTACTTTTATCTATACTAGGCATTTTGATAACTATTTAATTACATTCCTTCTTATGTTGTTCCAACGATGTCTCCTTGTGAAAATGTATTAAACAGATATTGCATACATATATTTTATGTCCATCTTTTGTTAACTGATTACTTATTTATTTCGATATATTTTTTATCCATACATAATGGGACCTTTCTCCATTCTCTAGCAGCATTAAGTTGATGTGTTTGGACTGTTCTTCTTTGGTGAAGTAATATGGTCCCACTACGATATCACCTTCTAGTCCAAACACATTCACAATAATTTCAGGATTCATTTGTTCAAAATCTCTTATTTTGTTAACTGCTAGAGGAAAATTTAAATTGATGAAATTTAATTTAATTCCGTTATCCATCACTATTACATCGTCTTTTATATTTTTAATGTTATATGATGAGCATCTGTTGCTATGAGTATTTAGATCAAGTGGATATAGTGCTGATATTATAGCCCATTTAAAACAATACTCGTCATTGTTTTGAACATTGATACATGCAAACTTTCTCTGTATTTTGCGTGGTAATGGAATGTATTGAGAACCTTTGATGCACTTATATTGATTAATATTCATCTCCAAACGTGTTATTTCAATTAATGTCCAACCACTATCACGCTCCTGAAATTCGCTCATCTTTTTATACCCTTCACAGAAGGTAAAAGGGTATATATAACTTTGTCATTTCGTTTGTAATTTCTACAATATTGATCTAAGAACTTATAAAGTATATATATTCTGGCTTCTTATGGGAAGGAAAGTTGGAGAAGTGGGTGTGGCACTTCCCATACAAAGACGTTAAATTTTTAGCAGCATATATTTTCCGAAAACCCTGAAACCTTTCTCCCAAAAATGGAAGAGTAATGCCCAAAATATAATTTTTTTTAAGAAAAATACCTATTTTCGGGAACGGTTGATCTTTCCGAGTCCAAGTTTTCTTACCAAAGTAAATGGTAAATTTCTTCCTAAAGACGTAGGTGTATAAATCTATTAAATCGATTGGAAAATGCCCGAGTTATGACCAAATTACTGAAATACCAATATTTCCTTTTTTTTTATAATTAAGTTGTTTTTATTTTCATTCCCCCCCCCTTTCCCCATAATTTTTCCAGTTGCTTACCGGCACCAGCATCATGTCCAATATGACTTCCGTTATCACTTCTGCTTTTAAACTGTGATCTATTTAACGACATAATTTCTACAAATAGAGATTGGGAATTTTTGCATCTAAAAAACTTGCAAAAACAGATAAATCTATTGTATGGCAACACGCCAGTGGTGGTGGTGTGTTTCCCTTTTTCGCATATTCACCTTTCATACCCAAACAACAAACTCACACAAAGATATTTGCTTATATGAAAAAAATATTCCACGGCCTATTTACTTATATTAAAGTTAAATTCGCATGCGTACCAGTGGTCGGGTGGTCTAGCCGTTATGTCACAAGTAATCGTACGAGTGTTGACGGGTTCAAATCCCATTCGATAAATTTTTTTTCCTCTTGGTATTTATAAATTATTTTTAATAAAATAAAAAATATATCAGTTTTTACTATTTTTACTTTTATATCCTTAAAAAAAAACACTTTTTTTTAATAAAATTTATACCTTTGTTCTAAATAAATGCGCATTTTTTTATGTGGCTAATAATTTTATATAAAAACCAAACAATTTATTTTTGGTAATACCCTTAATATCTCAAAACAAGAAATTCCGACTTAAGTCATTATTATTTAATGCCACAGATATATTATATATGTAGATTATTCTTATCGCACCATGGTGAAGGGTATATAAGATTCAGCATAGCCGAATATAGCACTCTTACTTGTTAATTATAACATTGCATTGCTCGTTGTAAATATTAAGAATATCATCTCTTTTTGAATACATACTAAGAATGTTCATTTTAGTCTGATGGGATTTTATATCAACCATACAAGAATCTTTATCTTCCTTTATCAGTACATATTCGAAAACAGTTCCATGTTAAATTTAATGTTTTCATGTTTTTGTATGTTGTCTGCTAATAATCTAATTAATTTCTCTCTGATTTCCGTTAAAAAAAATTTCAGGTATTAAACTATTTTTATTATTGTTTTCAACTAAATATGTAATAATTCTTTTATTATATGATGATTTTATACATTTAACATCACCATCATTATCTGATTTCTGAGCACAGTTAAGTTTATGTTCATTTGTTCTATTATGGTAGTGCCAATTTGTGTTTGTTATATATTTTTTACAATATTTACAATAAATATTAGTTTCTCATCATTGATGTTATCTTTTGTATTAGAGTGTGAGTGTCGATGCCATTCCAAACAATCCGAAAAATGTATATAACATGTTTGACATTTAAACGATGAGGATGGTCCATCATGATGTAATCGAATATGTCTTCTTAAATTTGTATTAATAGTAAATACTTTTTCGCAAAATTCACAAATAAAACCGTCAACCATTTTACTTTTTTTAGTAAGAACCCAATGATTTAACTATCAGAACAAGAATGGTTCTGTGTCCCCCCAGAAGTAGTCGTATTTATATCATTAATTGTTGATGAGGGGAGTAATAAGTTAGGGGGTAAGTTCCATATTAGTCTTATTCGAAAAAAAGGTTTAATATTACAAAAAAAAATTAACTTATGAAAAGGAACAATAAACAAAAGAAAGGCTGCAGAAATATATTTTTTTTCTTTTATCAATCCAAACAAATACTTTGAATTTATTCTTCCACCCAAAATAAAAATTGAAAAACCAATTGCTTTTACAAAGCCGGTCTGTCTGTCTGTCTGTCTGACTAACTTTCCATAACATTCACTTTCTTATCCGAAAATATTTAGGTATATGTAAGTCATAAATTCTTTATTATTAAGTAACCGAATTTTAAACATCAATTGCATCTACAAAATTTTTAATAACTTAATAAATTCACAATTTAATTAGTTATTTTTCCCTTTGTTTCTGTCCATCCAATAATTTTTTTTTTTCATCACCTAATTCAAAACAAAAAAAAGTCTTATCAACAATATTTTCCAATTGCTTCTACAAGGTCTGTATGTCTATCTATCTATCTCTATGTCTGTCTGTCTATCTATCTGCATCTGGCTCTCCATAAACACACACATTTATTTCACCTACTTTCCAACTATCTATATCTAAACAAGACGTCACAATGGACCATTTTGGTCTCTGGGTAAAGGTGTGGAGGAAACTTTACACCAGCATTTCCACCTACCTATACATACGCATTTAAGGCTGTAAGCTCACGCTTAAGGTTTAAAAACCATAAACATATATACTATATGAATGATACTTGAACTATCAATATAAGCTGATAATGTTAACGATTTGTGAATAAAACTTTGTAAGGGTTGAGAAATATATATACATGCTGCCATATCTCTCTAATGTAGCGAACCTTACGAATATCTTATTAAGTAGACCAACCAACTTTAGCGAAACATATTCTAAATAAACAAAAGGCTTTAAACAAAATATCCAGGGATGGAAACACTGTGTCGTCAGATTTTAATTTGTTTACATATAAAACAATTTTTTATTCTTAATTTAAATGCCTTCATTATTATATAGGAATTACTTACCATTTTTATTAAGTTTCCTTTAAAGTGGCAATTAGGATAATGATGTGGAATATACTCCATTAGCCTTATTATATTATTGGCATAATTGCTTAGGTTAGTAAACAAATTGAGTTTATTAATATACTTATGTTGTATATTTAAACTATATAACATTTTACTCTCTCTTAACTTAAAATACTCAAACATACATTTATACATATTATAGAATTTTTTAAATTTCTCTTCATTGAAGAAAATATAATATGAATAGCTTAATATTACTCTATTTTATATTTACTCGTAAAACTACTAAAAAAGTTCTTTATTTTATTTATATACTCTTCCTTATGGAAAAATACATTAGGAGCAAAAAAAGCAGATTTTTTGCTGCTTTAAATGAAAAGCACAATGCTTCCTCTGTGGTATATGGGAAAAAACTAATGGGGAGGCAGAATTTTTGCTGCTTTAAATGAAAAGTAAAATGCTCCCTCTGTGGTATATGGGAAATTTGTGCGCAGATTGGTACCAAACCATGGATCACATATTCTGACCAAGGATTAAATTATATAATATTTTTACCACTTCTTATATTCAATGATTACATACTCCCATCCAGGCATGATCCAAAAATTTTGGAGTATTTTGCTAATAACAACCATTTCTTAACCGATTTGGCAGATTTATATACCCACGTCTTTAGGAAGAAAAACCCATTTACTTAGATTATGAAACTTGGACTCGGGAAGATCTATTGTTGCCAAAAATGTGTATGTTTAAAAAAAAAATTTTTATTTTGGGCATTACTCTTCCATTTTTGGGAGAAAAGTTTCAGGGTTTTCGGGAAATATATGCTGCTAAAAATTTCTGATATAAAACGTGTGCATATGTCATACTAGAGCCCTTAGTACCACGCCCACTTTTCCAATCGCGCCCATATTTTGTGGGATTCTGTGTATTGATAACCGATATGTTTGTACCTAGTTTGGGAACTTTAGCTCGTTTCGTTCTCGAGATATACAGAAATGTATAACGTCTTTGTATGGGAAGTGCCCATTTTTTGAGAGAGTTTGTGTATTGGAAAGCAACATGTTTGTACTAAATTTGAAAGCCGTAGCTCTTGCCGCTCTCGAGATATGCAGAAAAACAAATTTAAAAAACAGCAACAACATGGGATTTATGGAAAAAATTAGAGGTAGTCGTGGTTTTTTGCTCATATCTCAGCCATTTATGGACCGATCTTCCAAACAAACAATTCCGAACTATATGTGACATAAATGTATAAAAACCTAGCCTCCATCATATCTGGGGTCTTCGGAAAACCCATTTCAACGGACAACCGGAATTGAGCTTCCCTTCTCATAAGAAGCCAGAATATATACTTTATATGGTGTTAGATCAATATTGTAGAAATTACAAACGGAATGACAAAGTTATATATACCCTTTTACCTTCGGTGAAGGGTATAAAAAAGTAAATATTGGTATTTCAGTAATTTGGTCATAACTCGGGCATTTTCCAATCGATTTCATAGATTTATACACCTACGTCTTTAGGAAGAAATTTACCATTTACTTTGGTAAGAAAACTTGGACTCGGAAAGATCAACCGTTCCCGAAAATAGGTATTTTTCTTAAAAAAAATTATATTTTGGTAATAAATTTTTTGTAATAAATATGCTCTACTAAAAATTTCCGATCTTTTGATATATAAGACGTATACATAGGTCATGTAACAGCTCTAAAAATTTAGTTTTTATAAAAATTTTTAAGCTTTTTAGCCCATATTTGGAATATTTTGCTAATAACTTATCCATTTCTTAACCGATTTGGCAGATTTATATACCCACGTTTTAAGGAAGATAAAACCATTTACTAAAATTATAAAACTTGGACTCGGGAAGATCTATTGTTCCCGAAAATGGGTATGTTTAAAAAAAAAATTTTATTTTGGGCATTACTCTTCCATTTTTGGGAGAGAGGTTTCAGGGTTTTCGGAAAATATATGCAGCTAAAAATTTAACGTCTTTGTATGGGAAGTGCCACACCCACTTCTCCAACTTCCCTTCTCATAAGAAGCCAGAATATATATACTTTATATGGTCTTAGATCAATATTGTAGAAATTACAAACGGAATGACAAAGTTATATATACCCTTTTACCTTCGGTGAAGGGTATAAAAAGATGAGCGAATTTCAGCGTCTGTTTCTCCTAGTTATTGTCTATTAGCGTCTGTTTCTCCTAGTTGGAGCGGCTAATGACTAGGTCCGCTGGCCTTTTACGGTCAATTGTTTGCCTTCTGAAGGCTGTCGGTCCGCAATAAAATCCATCAGCGTCTGTTCTCATAGTGAGCGGCTGATGGTCTGCGTCTGTCTCCAGAGGAGCGGCAGGTATAATTTCGCCTGGCAGTAGGCATAAAATGCAACCCCACCATACCCCCCACGAAATGTCCGAAAATGCATGCCCTACGTATCCGGTAAAGGGCTTCATAATCTCCGGAGACCCTACTACTACAGCGTCGGTATCAGGCTGTAGTATGTCGAATGCTACTGAAACCTCGTCTAGCAAGGTGGTTTGCTACTAGTGCGCAAAAACTCACGACTAAGCCTTCAGGCGGTCGTAAACCAAGCTTGGTACAGGTTTCTTCGAAACCAGGTACCTCCAAGGCTTCCCAGGTCCGGACGGGAAAAAACCCGTCAAAACCCCTTCCTCGGGTGCTGGCTTGACGGTGCAGACTCAGTCTACCGGAAATCCAGTTTCCCATGTGCCGAAACCTGTGCAAAGAGAGCATACGAAGAAAGATTCGATGCCCTCTGATGTACCTCCCCCAGCCTCTACGGCAATTATTAAAAAACCCCAAAGGCACATAAACCCATCCAAACGGGCCTTCATAACCAGGCGCTCCGCCTACAAAATCATCGGCCGACTTGGTGAAAAACCGGTTGGTGAGCTCACGGAGCAGGAGAAAACCTCTCTCCAGTGGGCAAAAACCCATATTGAGGGTTTAAAACGTGCATCTCCCTCTGCAGAGGAAGGCAATCCTGAACGGAAGCCAACCGAAGCAGCGCCTAAACGGTCTGGGGAGGACACGCTTGCTCGGACTAAAAGGTCCAAACACACGCCTTAACGGCCACAAAACAGGTCGTACAAAGATGTGGCTAAAGACGGCACCATTTCATCCAAAAACTGGAAGCTGGTTGTCGTCGCACTTAGTAGGGCGTTCTTGAGTGTTCTAAGGGGTAACCCTGGACCACCACCACAATGTGAAGATGCCGGTTGGTATCAAGGGCACATTAAATTGAAAGCGTGTGCAGTTGAGCGTTCAGCGCTGCTGTACAAGGATGCCGTGGAGTCCCTGGGGGAAGTTTGGCAGGGCGCTAAGATTGAGGCAATACCTCTGGCCGATGTACCGCAAAGGCCCAGATCTATTGCCAAGATCCCCGCTGAGCCATCCGACCCCAAGGAGATCCTGGAAATAATACAGCTCAGTAACCCCCAGCTACCCACACAGGACTGGAAAGTAGTGAGGGTTTCTGAATCTGTTGAAGAGTCCAGGAAGGCCACTGTTGTAATAAACAGTGACTCTCTGCCGTCACTTCGGAAGACACAGGGGAAGATTTTCTATCGACTTGGAACTATCTTCCTCCGAGTCTATAAAGGTGACACCAAGGGAAGCCTCAAGCTCCGGCGACTACCACCACCACAACAACAGCATCAACGGAGCATATGGAAGACGATTCTGCTACGTCGTCGGCCAATGAAGACACCCAATCGGTCAGTGGACTTGTGGGTGACTTCTTTGGTAAGATGGGAATGGCGGATGATGAGGACATCCTTCTGGAATCGGACGACGATCCAGAGGATGCCAACGTCACAGTCGTCCATAGTGATGAGCTATGATGAAGGTGACACAAATCAACCTTCATCATTCTAAAGCATCCAAGAACCATTGTTGTATAGAGACAGGGTTTGCGGACTCAGTTTAGACGGTTACAGTACTCTGTACGCAGCCGATCAAGGTAAGACCAGGGCTTGTGTTATGGTCAAAAACATCCTTAAAGCTTTCATTCCTTCTGATTTTAGCGATAAGGACACATGCACTGTCGCAGTAGAATGCAAAACCAGTACAGTCTGGTTTATGAGCTGCTACATGGCACACGACCAGGGTGCTAATCCTCCAAACTCCACAACCAGGAAGGCGATGTCGTATGCTAAAAGGCGCAACATCCCCCTAGTAATATGTGCTGATGCTAATGCACACCATACCGTCTGGGGAAGCTCGGATGTCAATCCACGAGGTGAGTCGCTTTGGGACTTCATAGTAGAAAACGAACTAACAGTAGTTAATAGGGGTAGTGAGCCCACCTTTATTGTGACTAACAGAAGGGAGGTTCTTGATATTACGCTTATTAGTGATAAGTTCGCGGATATGATTAGCGATTGGAACGTGTCTGAGGACTGTTCCTTCTCTGATCACATGTATGTTGATTTCAATTTTTCCTTTAGAGTTGATTCAGTTAAACCCTACACGAACAGAAGAAGGACCAACTGGTCTATCTATGCGAGTGTACTCGGGGACAAGCTGCCTATGTGCCCAGTTCTCATAGACAGTGTGTCCATGCTCGACTCCGCAGTGGAGTCATTGACCGGTGCCTTAATGGAGGCAACAAACGAAGCCTGTAAAATAATTGACAGGAGGGGCAAAGCTAAGCCCATATGGTGGAATGCGGAAATTGCTAAAAAACGCAAGGAAAGCAGGAAGCTCTTTAATGAGGCAAAACGTAATGGTGTTTGGAACAATTACAAGTCCTCAGTTAATGGATTCAAGAATCTTATTAGGAAGGCCAAGAGACAGTCATGGAGGAAATTCTGCAGTGACGTGGAAAACTCCTCGGAGACAAGTCGGCTTCGTAAGATTTTATCCTCTAATCCAGCTATTAAATCATATATACGGAAGATGGATGGATCCTGGACCACAAACAGTCGGGACACCCTTGAGGTCCTGATGAATACACACTTCCCAGGTTGCACTGATGATGTGCCTAGGGAGGAAACTTTTAGTGGCGCTCGGGATATCCCTAATATTCCGATAACTCGCCATCGTGTGGAATGGGCGGTCAAAAGCTTCCATCCCTTTAAATCTCCAGGCCCGGATGGCATTATCCCAGCGGACCTACAAAATAACCTGGGAATATTGATGCCATGGCTCTTGGCAATATTTAGAGCCTGCCTGAGTCTCTCACATGTCCCATCAACGTGGACATCATATAAGATCGTCTTCATCCCCAAGAGTGGGAAGACATCTCACACTATGGCTAAAGACTTTAGACCAATTAGTCTATCCTCCTTTCTACTGAAAACACTGGAGAGGATTTTGGATATTCACATTAGATCATCACTAGGACCCAATTCCCTGTCACCCTCTCAGCACGCCTACACGAAGGGAAGGTCCACTGAAACTGCGCTTCACTCATTGGTGGGCCGCATAGAGAGATCCCTGCATTACAAGGAATTTGCTTTAGTTGCATTCCTGGATATTGAGGGGGCTTTCAACAACGTTAAACCTGAATCGGTTATTAACGCTATGAGACATTTGGAGATCGACCCAGCGATCATTCAATTTGTCAGCAGTATCTTGCACTTCAGGCGTATCGAATCCAACTTGGGCGCCTCGAACATTTCGAAGGTTGCGACTAGGGGCACCCCGCAAGGTGGTGTACTGTCACCTTTACTTTGGAATCTGAATATAAATACCCTACTCAGAGCCATGGAAAGGACGTGCTGCAGAACGGTTGCATATGCGGATGACGTTGCAGCTGTGGCTATGGGTAAAGATCCCAGACTTTTGTCTGAACTAATGGAGTCTGCATTGGACGTCCTAACAAAATGGTGCCAGGGATGTGGACTGGATGTAGATCCCGCCAAAACAGAACTGGTACTTTTCACGGGGAGATACAAAATTCCCAAATTTAATACCACGAGGATAAAAGGGGTGTCACTGGAACTGTCTGACAGCGCCAAGTATTTTGGGCTAATATTGGACAGTAAACTGAACTGGAGGATGAACACCAGCTCCAGGACTAATAAAGCGGCTACTGCATTATATTGCTGCAAAAGGGCCATTGGCCTAAACTGGGGAATTAACCCGAGGAATGTATACTGGCTATACGAATGTGTCATTAAACCCATTCTCTTCTACGGGGCAGCTGTTTGGTGGCCGGCGCTCAAGGCGAAGAGTCATCAAACCAGGTTTGAACGTACAATGAGAATGGTGGCGATAGCCGTAACAGGTGCCATTAGAACAAGCCCCTCTAAGGCATTGTCTACGATTCTAAACTGGTTACCACCAGACATTTTGGCGAAAAGGTTAGCTGCGAACGCGGCGGTAAGACTAAGGACCACCGGAGCATGGAGGGATTATAATATTGGACATGCTAACATTCTGAATGATATTAATTGGCACATGGATGTTGATTATGTCACACCCGAGCCAATCTTTGATCCTGGCTTCACGGTAAGCATTGTGGATAACGTGGTCCACTATGATGACCTGCAAATCCCCGCGAATGCGATTCGAATCTTCACGGACGGGTCTAAAACACTGTATGGTGTCGGTTCTGGCATATACTCCGAGCAGCTAAACTGGAGCATTCCTATAAGGCTGCCGGACCACTGCAGTGTCATCCAGGCCGAGATAATGGCCATCCACACAGCCGCGAAACGCATCCGGTACGGTGAAATATCTGGAAGGGATATTCACATTATTACCGATAGCAAGGCGGCCATAAGATCCCTAGAGAATTTGTTCATCACATCGAGAATTGTCCGAGAATGCCGGATGTCTCTGGAGGAGATAGCGAGACATTCACTGGTCACCCTTAATTGGGTCCCCGGACACGGGGACATACATGCGAACTGCATGGCGGATTCGTTGGCGCATGCAGGTACCACCTTGAATCGGGACGGTTCCACATATGTAGGTGCTTCACTCCCAAGGTGTAAGCAACTTATAGCGCACAAGTTTCATCTCATCGCCAGTCAGAGGTGGCACGATGAAACCACCTGTGGGGAAACCAGGAAAATCTGGCCCATCATAGATGAAAAAAGGACACGGCGGGCATTACAGCTGTCCAGACATCATATAAGAAACTTAACCAGCAGAGGCTGGGGCTCCCTTATAACGACTTGTGCAGAAGTTGCGGCGATGAGGAGGAGGAAGAGTCAACGGAACATCTTCTCTGTAACTGCCCGGCTTTCGGAGACTTAAGACTGAAAATGTTTGGTCGAAGGACCCTTGGGGACAAAACTTGTCTCTCTGATGTTGATGTAAACAGGATCCACTCCTTTATTGAATCGACCGGTTGGCTGCATGGGAATACTAGCAGCCATGGGAGACGGCGTGATGGTAACACAACGGGAACTAAGTAATGGACCCACGTGAGCTGTGCTTGATCACGGCTGCCAATGGAACCTAACCTAACCTAACCTTCAGGAGCGTGATAGTGGTTGGACATTAATTGAAATAACACGTTTGGAGATGAATATTAATCAATATAAGTGCATCAAAGGTTCTCACTACATTCCATTACCACGCAAAATACAGAGAAAGTTTGCATGTATCAATGTTCAAAACAATGACGAGTATTGTTTTAAATGGGCTATAATATCAGCACTATATCCACTTAATCTAAATACTCATAGCAACAGATGCTCATCATATAACGTTAAAAATATAAAAGACGATGTAATAGTGATGGATAACGGAATTAAATTAAATTTCATTAATTTAAATTTTCCTCTAGCAGTTAACAAAATAAGAGATTTTGAACAAATGAATCCTGAAATTAGTGTGAATGTGTTTGGACTAGAAGGTGATATCGTAGTGGGACCATATTACTTCACCAAAGAAGAACAGTCCAAACACATCAACTTAATGCTGCTAGAGAATGTAGAAAGGTCCCATTATGTATGGGTAAAAAATGTATCGAAATAAATAAGTAATCAGTTAACAAAAGATGGACATAAAATATATGTATGCAATATCTGTTTAATACATTTTCACAAGGAGACATCTTTGAACAACATAAGAAGGAATGTAATAAAATAGTTGCCAAAATGCCTAGTATAGATAAAAGTAAGCTTAGTTTTAAAAATTTTAAAAAGCAAATGGATGTGCCTTTTGTAGTTTATGCTGATTTTGAGTGTATACTCGAATCAGTTACTATTCAATTTCAGTTAATGTTCAATCAGTACAAAAGCATATTCCATTTGCTTATAGTTATTATATTTAATGTTCCTTTAACTCAGATTTAGATATTTTTAGAATTTACAATGGTTTTGATGCGCCACAACATTTTTTTAAAAGTATAGTTGACGACATTTTAACTATTTACACTTGTCATCTTTGTGTAATTAAACCAATGAATTCCTCAACACCCCTTCAACAGATACATCATTATGAAAGCAAGACTTATCATATTTGTACCAAATCTTTATCTAATGAAGATAAAGTAGCTGACCATTGCCATCTAACTGGTCAATGATCAGTGTAATTTAGAATATCAAATTGCAAATTTCATCCCTATATTTTTTCATAATCTTTCGGCATATGATTGTCATCTGCTTGTAAGAGAGCTTTCAACAATTGACGGCGATATAAATATTAAACCTTTAAATAAGGAGCTTTATGTGTCTATATCAAAAAGAGTTTCTGTAAATGAAAAAGATACAATTGAGTTACGTTTTCTCGATTCATTTAGGTTTATGCCATCGAGTATAGCAAAATTAGCAGGTTATTTGTCCGTCAGTGATTTAACGGTAGTAAAATCAAGCTATCCAAATGATGAAGAATTCAATTTGATGAAACGTAAAGGTGTCTTTCCGTATGACTATTTAGATTCAATGAATCGTCTTGAAGAAATTTAATTACCACCTCGTTCAGTAGTTTGCAATAAATTAAATAATGAGTCGTGTAGTGTAGAGGATTATGAACATGCACGAAAAGTATGGAAAACATTTAAATGTACAACATTAAAGGATTATTTACTTTTATATTTAAAAGTAGATATTCTTTTACTTTGTGATATATTTGAAAATTTCCGAAAAGTTTGTGCAAGCAGTATAATAAAAAAGATTGCGACCTCGATGTTGGATTAAGATATAATTTTATGTGTAGCTGCTTAAATTTTAAGTCTGTTCAACTTTTAAATTCTTACATGATCTGAGTTCAGACCGAATATGAATATTCTTTGCAAATCTCACTTTGCAGTAAGCAAAGTTTTGCAAAGACTTACCACTCTTTGAAAAGACTTTGCCCTCTTTGCAAAAACCTTGCTCTCTTTGCAAAGTCTTTGCGCTTTCATGCAAAGTGAGTGTGCAAAGTGTTCCACAACAAGTGTAAATAGTTAAAATGTCGTCAACTAAACTTTTAAAAAAATGTTGTGGCGCATCAATACCATTGTAAATTCTAAAAATATCTAAATCTGAGTTATAGGAACATTTAATATAACAACTATAAGCAAATGGAATATGCTTTTGTACTGATTGAACATTAACTGAATTTTGAATAGTAACTGATTCGAGTATACACTCAAAATCAGCATAAACTACAAAAGGCACATCCATTTGCTTTTTAAAATTTGTAGAACTAAGCTTACTTTTATCTATACTAGGCATTTTGATAACTATTTTATTACATTTCTTCTTATGTTGTTCCAACGATGTCTCCTTGTGAAAATGTATTAAACAGATATTGCATACATATATTTTATGTCCATGTTTTGTTAATTGATTACTTATTAATTTCGATATATTTTTTATCCATACATAATAGGACCTTTCTCCATTCTATAGCAGCATTAAGTTGATGTGTTTGGACTTTTCTTCTTTGGTGAAGTAATATGGTCCCACTATGATATCACCTTCTAGTCCAAACATATACACACTAATTTAAGGATTAATTTGATCAAAATCTCTTATTTTTTTTACTGCTAGAGGGAAATTTCAATTGATGAAATTTAATTTAATTCCATTATCCATCACTATTACGTCGTCTTTTATATTTTTAATGTTATATGATGAGCATCTGTTGCTACGAGTATTAAGATCAACTGGATATGCAATAGTGCTGATTTTATAGCCCATTTAAAACAATACTCGTCATTGTCTAAATTTCCATAACATATACTTTCTTATCCGAAAATATTTAGGTATATGTATGTCATAAATTCTTTATTATTAAGTAACCGAATTTTAAACATCAATTACACCTGCAAAATTTTTAATAACTTAATAAATTCACAATTTAATTAGTTATTTTTCCCTTTGTTTCTGTCCATCCAATAATATTTTTTTTCATCACCTAATTCAAAACAAAAAAGGAAGGGTTTTTGGCTATATTTTCCAATTGCTTTTACAAGGTCTGTATTCGTATATATCTATCTCTATGTCTGTCTGTCTGTCTATCTATCTACCCACAACAAAATTTGTTTTTGTTTTTTTTTCGTATACACTCGATCATTACAACAAGCAAAACAACAAAATCCCCCTGCATCTGGCTCTCCATAAACACACACATTTATTTCACTTACTTTCCAACTATCTATATCTAAACAAGACGTCACAAAGGACCATTTTGGTCTCTGGGTAAAGGTGTGGAGGAGACTTTACACCAGCCTTTCCACCTACCTACCTAGCTACCTTTACATAAGCATTTATGGCTGGAAGCTAACGCTTAAGGTTTAAAAACCATATACATATATACTATATGAATGATACTTGAACTATCAATATAAGCTGATAATGTTAACGGTTTGTAAATAAAACTTTGTAAGGGTTGAAGAAATATATATACATGGCGCAATATCTCTCTTATGTAGCGAACCTCACGAATGTCTTATTAAGTAAGATAACCCACTGTAGCGATACATATTCTAAATAAACAAAAGGCTTTAAACAAAACATCCAGGGATGGAAACACTGTGTCGTCAGACTTTAATTTTTTTTTACATATAAAACAATTTTTTATTCATAATTTAAATGCCTACATTATAATATAGAAATTACTTACCATTTTTATTAAGTTTCCTTTAAAGTGGCAATTAGGATAATGATGTGGAATATACTCCATTACCCTTATTATATTATTGGCGTACTTGCTTAGGTTAGAGTACAAATTGAGTTTATTTATAAACTTATGTTGTATATTTAAACTATACTACATATAACTCTCTCTTTACTTATAATAATCAAACATACCTTTATACATATTATAGAATTTTTTAAATTTATCTTCATTAAAGAAAATATAATATGATCAGCTTAATATTACTCTATTTTATATTTACTCGTAAAACTAATCAAAAAGTTCTTTATTTTATTTATTTTCAAAACACCTCCTTATGAAAAACTACATTGGGAGCAAATAAAGCTGATTGTTTGCTGCTTTAAATGAAAAGCAAAATGCTCCCTCTGTGGTATATGGGAAAAAAACTAATGGGTATGCAGAATTTTTGCTGCTTTAAATGAAAAGTAAAATGCTCCCTCTGTGGTATATGGGAAAAAAACCAATGGGTAGGCAGAATTTTTGCTGCTTTAAATGAAAAGTTAAATGCTCCCTCTGTGGTATATGGGAAAAGTGTTCCCGGATTGGTACCAAACCATGGATCACATATTCTGGCCAAGGATTAAATTATATAATATTTTTACCACTTCTTATATGCAATGATTACATACTCCCATCCAGGCATGATCCAAAATTTGTATGAAAAAATGGCGCCCGGACCGGCATAAACATAGTACTTACGGGAGGTACCATGCCCACTTTTCCAATCCCGCTTATATTTTGTGGGATGCTGTGTTTTGAGAACCGATATGTTTGCACCTAATTTGGGAAATTTAGCTCGTTTCGTTCTCCAGATATACAGAAATGTAAAATGTCTTTGTGTGGGAAGTTCCACACCCACTTCACCAATCCCGCCCATTTTTTAGAGAGTTGGTGCATTGGCAACCAAGATGCTTGTACCAAATTTGAAAGCTCTAGCTCTTGCCGTTCTCAGACGCGGATCCAGCTTGAGCCTTAGGGGGGGGGAATTTTTCTATGATACAAAACAAGTAAAAAATTTGTTTTTTGTTGTTTTATTAAAAACGATATGTTTATATTATATTAAAAAAAAATCAACAATAAGGTAAAATAAAATATAAGATCAGTACCCATGTTCTGTAACTTTGGTGAGAACTTCTCGCATCGAAAAGATGTGAAACAAAATAATCCATCGTTTCTCGAAAAGAGAGAAAAAAGGGTGTCTGTAACTCATGTCGAAAACTGGTAAAATAGATAACGTCGTAACTTTATAAATGTCATAATATTCCATTCGAAGCCGATATGAAATGTCAGATGTTGAGAACGCCAGTCAAACATATTGTTGACGGCGACCCAATTTGACTAAAATTTAAAAATTTTCAACGACGGCGGCGAAAATACAACCGTCGCCTATTGCAAAAAATTTAAACTGCGACTTTAATGTTTTTTGATTACAAAATTGCTCTGAAGACATTCGTATATTTTTAAAAAATATTAAAAGCAAAATTATTAAACAATGAAAAAATCTGCCAAGAACAAAATACTTATCTCTTCCGAGTTAATATTCATTGAATTTTGCATTTTTAATTTATTTTTTAGTGTTTCAATTTTTTCTCACCCCGTTTTTATGCGTGAGTTTATTTGACAGTTCAAAGAGGGAACTTTCTCACAAAAATTTTACAGACACAATTTTTCAGTATATTGGCGAGAAATTTTCTTACGTGACAGTTATTACTCACCAAAAATTTTACAGACGCAGTTAAGTGAGAACAACAGCCGTTTGTTTCAATTTATGGCATTTTTGTTTCATTTCTCATGTTTCAATCGATTTTAATCTTTTTTTCGAAATTAATCTTTTTAAATAACGTTTTGGCTATAAAAATAATTTTATTTATTTTTAATGTTTTTTTTTATTTGAAACAATTTATTGGACTACATCATACTAAATTGTTTGATCAATTTTTCGACCAAAAAAAAATACATATGCAATTGTTAACAAAATTTTGGAAGAAGGAATATGCTTCACTAATTTTAAAATTAAGTTATGAATTTTAGTCGAACTGTTTGGGTTTAAATCTAAAAATACATATATAATTATTCTGGTTTAAGTTGATTACAGCTATTTTTTTTATTAAAATTATTTTTACTTAGAAAGCAATTTTAAAGCTTATAACAATGGAAACATACATATATACATTCAGTCGTAAATGCGCTAATGCCACAATTTTTGAAAATTAAGTTTTTGATGCAGTTCAATAGAGTAACAAAAAATACATCGTTTGCGGAAAAAATACAAAATTTTTTTTCTAGTTCTTGTTTTGCAACGATATGTAAAAGTTCTATGTCCAAAAATGCTACCGAAAAAGCGCTAGGGCCAATTAAAATGTGAAAATTTCAAAAAACAAAAATTGTTAATATCTGTTAATAGTCAACATTGAAATAAATAAAATAATTTTATAGTATATTTTATTTTTGCAAATTTACATACTAATATGCACATTAAAAGTATAAAATATATAATAGAAAAGGTGATAAGTCACAAAAAGCTATGTGAAACATAAATGTATAATTTTTAGTTGGTTTGCAAGCCAATAAAGAGTCGGCAATGAAGCAAAACTGGATTTACAGACATAAAATATATTCAGAACTAAAGACCTTAGAAAGTTTTTTCTCTCTCCTATAAAATTTATACATTGGACTACATCCTTTACGACTGAAGGTAATCAGCCTTATTCCGGTTGTCGTTGTCATATACGAGTGTGTCGTTTTTTGTAGTAGATTAAAGAACACAGGTTGAGTTTTACTTTAATTTATTACAAAAAACGACACAGTCGTATACGAAAACGACAACTGGAATAAGGCTAAATGATATATACTTATATAGGTACATTATATTAAAAAAAAATTACGTACTCAACATTGTTTCACTAATTTTTATGTATTTTTGTATATCAAAGAACTTTTCTTATTAAAGCACTTGAAATTTGACAGTTATATAATTCTTCTTTGGTGAACTTTTACTAGACCAATACATATATTCATATGTATATATGGGAAGGTAGAATGACAATGCATATAAAATTCCAATTCAAAGCCTACTATGATGAAAATATGATACGAAAAACGGCTATATTCAAATGTATATAATAATTAATTATTATAACACAAATAAAAATATTGCATATACTACTAAGGCTTATTAATAATTCAACCCCTCGCATTTTCAACCCAAACGTTTATTTTTCGGATATAGATGGCACTTGCTGGGATTGAATATATATGTATAATATAATATGTATAATATGTATTTCAATACAGTAAACTAGATGTTTCATTGGAAATATAATAAATAACTATAAGGATAAATACTTGGATACTTATTGAAAATTTGTTCAGAGATTCTATAAAAAACAAAAAAAAACTTGATGGGATTTCCAAAAATATTGTACATTCGGATATTCGTGTATTTTCGAAATAAGCAAAAGATATTAGTTTATGGGTAATGAGAGTTTAAGTTCACTTTGGAGCAAAAGCCATTAACATTGGAGCAAAAGCCATTAAAAGTGGAGCAAAAGCCATTAAAATGGGACCAAAAGCCATTAAAATTGATTGTTGGGTGCAAAACCCATTAAAAGTAGAGCAAAAGCCATTAAAATGGGGATCAAAAGCCATTAAAATTGAAGTCAAATAAAAAATGTGTTTTGGGAGAAAAAACACAGAGCTGATAAGCGTTTTATTTTTATTTTTTGTGTGTGTTTATGGAGAGGCAGATGCAGGGATGTTGTTGTTGTTTTGCTTGTTGTAATGGTCGAGTGTATACGAAATAAAAAAAATATTGTGGGTAGATAGATAGATAGACAGACAGACAGACAGCCATAGAGATAGCTAGCCATACAGACCTCGTAGAAGCAATTGGAAAATATTGTTGAAAGCCTTTCTTTTTTGTTTTGAATTAGGTGATAAAAAAAATTATTTGATGGACAGAAAAAAAGTAAAAATAAATAATTAAATTGTGAATTTATTAAGCTATTAACAATTTTGTAGATGTAATTGATGTTTAGAATTCGGTTACTTAATATTAAAGAATTTATGACATACATATACCTAAATATTTTTGGATAAGAAAGTGTATGTTATGGAAAGTTAGTCAGACAGACAGACATACAGACAGACCGGCTTTGTTAAAGCAATTGGTTTTTCAATTTTTTATTTTGGGTGGAAGAATAAATTCAAAGTATTTGTTTTGATTGTTAAAAGAAAAGAGAAGAAAAAATATATATCTGAAGTAGCGATCGGGTGGAAAATGAAAATATTTTTGATAAGCCTTTCTTTTGTTTATTGTTTTGAATTAGGTGTTGAACAAATTAATTGAGCGATTGACATGTGTTAAAAACGCTAGTTAATGTAGGTCAACATTTTTCTATCTATAAATTATGAATTTATTGAGTTATTAAAAATTTTATGGTGTTTCAATTTTATTTGGAGTGGAAAGGGAAATATGAAACCATTCTTAATAATTCTATCTTTTATTTTGAATTATGTGAAGAAAAAATTTATTAAGTGAACAATCAGACAGACAGATAGTATTTATACTAGTTTGCATGGATTTTCCTATATAAGTATAAAAAGTAAAAAAAAGGCTTAGTAGAGTATACTTCTGAAAACTAGGCTTATTTACATTTGAACACTGAAGTTTTGTACAATATCACATTTCATTATTAATTTTAATTATATTTACGCGGAATTAATTACTTCATTCAATAAATAAAATATGAAACCTAGTTAATGTGTTAAAAATATGATAGGTGGAAAGGACTATCCCATTACAGGAGCTGAACGGGTAACTACAAAATATGGAGATGCCATTGTCTTGAAATTGGATGGATATATGCTTTATCTTCCTAAAAGGTTTAATGCCTTAACTGAAAATGATGTTGGGAACCTATCAACTGGCGCATATGTCATTGCAAAAATTCCTTTAGATGATGAAAAGGATAGCAGTAATTATAAGCTAGAAATAAAGACGGCTGCTCCTATGAAAGGATATTACCCTTATACTCAATTTAATACTTTTAAATAAAATAATTTTTCAATAAAATGATTAAGCAATAAAAATAAATTATTATAAATTCTAGTGTGTTTCTTTTATTTGTATATATATATAAATATATATATATATATAATATAGAATTATTAATATTTTTTATAAGTTGTAAATGAAATCTCAATGTGGAATGATGGAGGTTGTTGAAGCTTTTCTACAAGAATTTGGAAGTGTATTCTTTGAAGAACATTTGGAATTATTAAATGCATTCAAAAGAGAATATACAAGTTTTAATGTATATAATATGCCTTGCTCTCACGAAAGTACAAGTGGAGATGTCGTGGATTTGTGTGGATGCTACTTTTTCTATAAGTGGAAAAGGAGGTTATAAGAATTATAGAAACTTATAAAAAGATATTAAAATATTTTAGAAGTCTAAGCTTATGTACAAGAAAACAAAAATAATTTCAGTTAATATATAGTTTTCAAAAAAAAAAAAAAAAAGATGAAAGCATTTTTTTCTTTAAATAGAGATTTTCAAAGCAATAGTATTATTAGTTTACATTTAAAATTCATCGAGAATGTTTCACCTTAAGAGAAAACCGCAAATATACGATATGTTATTTGAACTGGAGTATTTTCTTACTTAGACCGGGATGAATGGATATACCTTATGAGCTATAAGGAATATATTAAGACAACACTAAATCAATGTGAATTCCTAGATTGTATGAATCTAATTTATAAGGATGATAAAAGGGAAGTTCAATATACATTTCAGTATAAGAATAGTATTTGCTATCTCATCCTACAACAAGGAAACCATAAAATTAAAATTGATCCTGAGACTGGGAAATCGCTAACTCAAGTCGGAATATTCTTGACGACATTTTTAAGCAGGAATACAATTCTTCGCTAGCAAAATTTATATTTTTATTATGAACATTATATTCCAAATTCCTCTATTTTAAATAAAACAAATGTACAATATTATGAAATTAAAGGTATAAATGAAAGATATATAGAAATTGATTTAACCAGACTTTATAATGAGCTTGGAAAAAAATGCAAAATAAGATTAAAACAAATGTGAAAATCTATAGATTATTATTAAGAATGGATAATAAATAAAACAAACAAAAATAATAATATATAAAAAACAAAACAAATATTTGAGTTTTTTTATTAATTCTTTATTTTGAAATTAATTAAAAATTTTAAACATAAATGACCACAAATAAAAGTATTAAATTTTTGATATCTTAAATAGTTATATTTAATGTTTTTACCCAAGTATCTTAAAACTTCTATAGGTGGTTGGAGATTTCCAAAACTATCAAAGTATTCTACATTATCATTATTTTTATAAAATGCTACCCAATATGTTCCATATCCTCTATTTGAGTCCAAGTTTATAATTCCATTCTCTATTCGGTGTGAAGTTTTAGGAAGTTTATCCCTCATATATACTCCTCTAAAATAAGGAATATACTTCTTCCCAAAAGTCCACATCTGTTAGTGGTCTATTAGGTAGCTGCTTCAATAGTTTTTTGATGAGGTGTAAAAAATTCCATAGCCTTTTTTATAGGGTTTAAGATAGAGACCTTTACCCATAGCTATTGCCTCTAATGTTTTGTTATGACGCTTACTTTCTTCGAGCTGTTGTCTACCATGTTTAGCTAAAGTAATAGTTTTAGCGATTGCTGACCCACCAGAAGCTATTGCTCCCAATGCTTCAAGTGCTGTTAGAATAGCGACAAGTAGTAGAAAACCGCCAAGTTTAGGTATGTTGATAATTCTAGGAATTTTTACTATAGATTTTTTTCCATGAAATTAATGTCGGATAGCTTTTCGAGCAGTTTTAATAGCGGTTTTGATGTCATTTGGTTTTTCATTTTTTAAAATATAGGTTGCTGATTTAACGGCATTCTTAAAAATATTTCGTCTACACTTTTTCTTTTGGTTGCCAGTTTTTTACTCCCAAGCCCAACTTAACTTTTGACTTCATTGCGTTAGTGACAAGGTATGCGTTGAGTTTTTCTCCAAATGTACTATCTTTAGCTTTAACTCTAATCCAAGCTTTTTCTGCTAGTTCTTTATCTGCGTAATGTCGTTTATGAATGTCATTGGGCATAAGCAATATCATGAATTTTACATCTGCATCCAAAGGATTGATACCTTTATCACCCCTTTGTAATCGTTTCTCCAATTTAGTTCCTGGTCCACAAAATTGATAACCAGGTAAATGAAGTTCAAGTGGTAGTGAATTAATTAAGCTATTTACAAGTCCTTTTCCAAGGACGAAATGTTTTCTACTAAATTCTTTATTTTTATATACAATCATTTATATATAAAAATTGCTTTTCTGAAAAAAAAAAAAAATCTGAATGTAAATAAAACGTAACATTAAGCAAACGTATGCTTTCAGTTATAAAGATGCGTTTGGTAAAGCAACAATCGAATATTTCAGTGAGAAACTTGGATTTAACGGAAAACAGAAATGGTTTTAAACATAGCTGCCTTTTACCTAATTCTATTAGAGCACTAATAGTTGGTCCCTCAAACTGTGGCAAAACAAATATAATGCTTAGTTTAATTGAAAGTCCGAATGGTTTAAAATTTAAAAATATTCATATATACTCAAAATCATTAAATCAACCGAAATATAAATATCTGTCAAGATTAATTTCATCAGTTAAGGGTATGGGACTTTATACATTTTCAGATAATGAACATGTCATACCACCCGAAAAAGCTAAAGTAAATTCTATTATGATATTTGACGATGTTGCTTGTGAAAAACAAAATAATATAAGATCATATTTCTTTTTATTTATGTCAGACTTATACACATATTCCAACACATTTAGTACGGGATAATGCAAATATGATTATTTTATTCAAGCAAGATGAATTAAATTTAAAGCACATCTACAATGATCATGATGGCAGTGACATGAGTTTAAATATGTTTCGTTTTCTTTTATCAATCAAAGCCAATACTTTGAATTTATTCTTCCACCCAAATAAAATTTAAAAACCAATTGCTTTTACAAAGCCAGCCTGTCTGTCTGTCTGCCTAACTTTACATAACATACACTTTCTTATCTGAAAATATTTAGGTATATGTATGTCATTAATTCTTTATTATTAAGTAACCGAATTTTAAACATCAATTACATCTACGAAATTTTTAATAACTTTATAAATTCACAATTTAATTAGTTATTTTTTTCCCTTTTTTCTGTCCATCCAAGAATTTTTTTTTTCATCACCTAATTCAAAACAAAAAAGGAAGGGCTTTTAGCTATATTTTCCAATTGCTTTTACAAGGTCTGTATGTCTATCTATCTATCTCTATGTCTGTCTGTCTGTCTATCTATCTACCCACAACAAAATTTGTTTTTGTTTTTTTTTTTTCGTATACACTCGATCATTACAACAAGCAAAACAACAAAATTACCCTGCATCTGGCTCTCCATAAACACACACATTTATTTCACTTACTTTCCAACTATCTATATCTAAACAAGACGTCACAAAGGACCATTTTGGTCTCTGGGTAAAGGTGTGGAGGAGACTTTACACCAGCCTTTCCACCTACCTACCTAGCTACCTTTACATAAGCATTTATGGCTGGAAGCTAACGCTTAAGGTTTAAAAACCATATACATATATAAGCTGATAATGTTAACGATTTGTAAATAAAACTTTGTAAGGGTTGAAGAAATATATATACATGGCGCAATATCTCTCTTATGTAGCGAACCTCACGAATGTCTTATTAAGTAAGATAACCCACTGTAGCGATACATATTCTAAATAAACAAAAGGCTTTAAACAAAACATCCAGGGATGGAAACACTGTGTCGTCAGACTTTAATTTTTTTTTACATATAAAACAATTTTTTATTCTTAATTTAAATGCCTACATTATAATATAGAAATTACTTACCATTTTTATTAAGTTTCCTTTAAAGAGGCAATTAGGATAATGATGTGGAATATACTCCATTAGCCTTATTATATTATTGGCGTACTTGCTTAGGTTAGAGTACAAATTGAGTTTATTTATAAACTTATGTTGTATATTTAAACTATACTACATATAACTCACCTTCTAGTCCAAACACATTCACACTAATTTCAGGATTCATTTGTTCAAAATCTCTTATTTTGTTAACTGCTAGAGGAAAATTTAAATTGATGAAATTTAATTTAATTCCGTTATCCATCACTATTACATCGTCTTTTATATTTTTAACGTTATATGATGAGCATCTGTTGCTATGAGTATTTAGATCAAGTGGATATAGTGCTGATTTTATAGCCCATTTAAAACAATACTCGTCATTGTTTTGAACATTGATACATGCAAATTTTCTCTGTATTTTGCGTGGTAATGGAATGCATTGAGAACCTTTGATGCACTTATATTGATTAATATTCATCTCCAAACGTGTTATTTCAATTAATGTCCAACCACTATCACGCTCCTGAAATTCGCTCATCTTTTTAATTATAACATTACATTGCTCGTTGTAAATATTAAGACTATCATCTCTTGTTGAATACATACTAAGAGTGTTCATTTTAGTCTGATGGGATTTTATATCAACCATACAAGAATCTTTATCTTCCTTTATCAGTACATATTCGCAAAACAGTTCCATGTTAAATTTAATGTTTTCATGTTTTTGTATGTTGTCTGCTAATAATCTGACTAATTTCTCTCTGATTTCCGTTAAAAAAATTTCAGGTATTAAACTATTTTTATTATTGTTTTCAACTAAATATGTAATAATTCTTTTATTATATGATGATTTTATACATTTAACATCACCATCATTATCTGATTTCTCAGCACAGTTAAGTTTATGTTCATTTGTTCTATTATGTTTGTCTATTGTGTTTGTTATATATTTTTTACAATATTTACAATAAATATTAGTTTCATCATCATTGATGTCATCTTTTGTATTAGAGTGTGAGTGTCGATGCCATTCCAAACAATCCGAAAAATGTATATAACATGTTTGACATTTAAACGATGAGGATGGTCCATCATGATGTAATCGAATATGTCTTCTTAAATTTGTATTAATAGTAAATACTTTTTCGCAAAATTCACAAATAAAACCGTCAACCATTTTACTTTTTTAGTAAGAACCCAATGATTTAACTATCAGAACAAGAATGGTTCTGTGTCCCCCCAGAAGTAGTGGTATTTATATCATTAATTGTTGATGAGGGGAGTAATAAGTTAGCGGGTAAGTTCCATATAAGTCTTATTCGAAAAATAAAATTGTTTAATATTACAAAAAAAAAATTAACTTATGGAAAGGAACAATAAACAAAAGAAAGGCTTATCAAAAATATTTTAATTTTCCACCCGATTCGCTACTGCAGACATATATTTTTTTTTCTTTTATCAATCAAAACAAATACTTTGAATTTATTCTTCCACCCAAAATAAAAATTGAAAAACCAATTGCTATTACAGAGCCGGTGTGTCTGTCTAAATTTCCATAACATACACTTTCTTATCCGAAAATATTTAGGTATATGTATGTCATAAATTCTTTATTATTAAGTAACCGAATTTTAAACATCAATTACACCTGCAAAATTTTTAATAACTTAATAAATTCACAATTTAATTAGTTATTTTTCCCTTTGTTTCTGTCCATCCAATAATTTTTTTTTTCATCACCTAATTCAAAACAAAAAAAGAAAGGCTTTCAACAATATTTTCCAATTGCTTCTACAAGGTCTGTATGTCTATCTATCTATCTCTATGTCTGTCTGTCTATCTATCTACCCACAACAAAATTTGTTTTAGTTTTTTTTCGTATACACTCGATCATTACAACAAGCAAAACAACAAAATCCCCTGCATCTGGCTCTCCATGTCTGTCTGTCTATCTATCTACCCACAGCAAATATTTTTTTTTCGTACGCACTCGGTCATTACAAAAAGCAAAACAACAACAATTTTTTTTTCTTTTATCAATCAAAACCAATACTTTGAATTTATTCTTCCACCCAAATAAAATTTAAGAACCAATTGCTTTTACAAAGCCAGCCTGTCTGTCTGTCTGCCTAACTTTACATAACATACACTTTCTTATCTGAAAATATTTAGGTATATGTATGTCATTAATTCTTTATTATTAAGTAACCGAATTTTAAACATCAATTACATCTACAAAATTTTTAATAACTTTATAAATTCACAATTTAATTAGTTATTTTTTCCCTTTTTTTCTGTCCATCCAAGAATTTTTTTTTTTCATCACCTAATTCAAAACAAAAAAGGAAGGGTTTTTGGCTATATTTTCCAATTGCTTTTACAAGGTCTATCTATCTATCTCTATGTCTGTCTGTCTGTCTATCTATCTACCCACAACAAAATTTGTTTTTGTTTTTTTTTCGTATACACTCGATCGTAACAACAAGCAAACAACAAAATCCCCCTGCATCTGGCTCTCCATAAACACACACATTTATTTCACTTACTTTCCAACTATCTATATCTAAACAAGACGTCACAAAGGACCATTTTGGTCTCTGGGTAAAGGTGTGGAGGAGACTTTACACCAGCCTTTCCACCTACCTACCTAGCTACCTTTACATAAGCATTTATGGCTGGAAGCTAACGCTTAAGGTTTAAAAACCATATACATATATACTATATGAATGATACTTGAACTATCAATATAAGCTGATAATGTTAACGATTTGTAAATAAAACTTTGTAAGGGTTGAAGAAATATATATACATGGCGCAATATCTCTCTTATGTAGCGAACCTCACGAATGTCTTATTAAGTAAGATAACCCACTGTAGCGATACATATTCTAAATAAACAAAAGGCTTTAAACAAAACATCCAGGGATGGAAACACTGTGTCGTCAGACTTTAATTTTTTTTTACATATAAAACAATTTTTTATTCTTAATTTAAATGCCTACATTATAATATAGAAATTACTTACCATTTTTATTAAGTTTCCTTTAAAGTGGCAATTAGGATAATGATGTGGAATATACTCCATTACCCTTATTATATTATTGGCGTACTTGCTTAGGTTAGAGTACAAATTGAGTTTATTTATAAACTTATGTTGTATATCTAAACTATACTACATATAACTCTCTCTTTACTTATAATAATCAAACATACCTTTATACATATTATAGAATTTTTTAAATTTATCTTCATTAAAGAAAATATAATATGATCAGCTTAATATTACTCTATTTTATATTTACTCGTAAAACTACTCAAAAAGTTCTTTATTTTATTTATTTTCAAAACACCTCCTTATGAAAAACTACATTGGGAGCAAATAAAGCTGATTGTTTGCTGCTTTAAATGAAAAGCAAAATGCTCCCTCTGTGGTATATGGGAAAAAAACTAATGGGTATGCAGAATTTTTGCTGCTTTAAATGAAAAGTAAAATGCTCCCTCTGTGGTATATGGGAAAAAAACCAATGGGTAGGCAGAATTTTTGCTGCTTTAAATGAAAAGTTAAATGCTCCCTCTGTGGTATATGGGAAAAGTGTTCCCGGATTGGTACCAAACCATGGATCACATATTCTGGCCAAGGATTAAATTATATAATATTTTTACCACTTCTTATATGCAATGATTACATACTCCCATCCAGGCATGATCCAAAATTTGTATGAAAAAATGGTGCCCGGACCGGCATAAACATAGTACTTACGAGAGGTACCATGCCCACTTTTCCAATCCCGCTTATATTTTGTGGGATGCTGTGTTTTGAGAACCGATATGTTTGCACCTAATTTGGGAAATTTAGCTCGTTTCGTTCTCCAGATATACAGAAATGTAAAATGTCTTTGTGTGGGAAGTTCCACACCCACTTCACCAATCCCGCCCATTTTTTAGAGAGTTGGTGCATTGGCAACCAAGATGCTTGTACCAAATTTGAAAGCTCTAGCTCTTGCCGTTCTCAGACGCGGATCCAGCTTGAGCCTTAGGGGGGGGGAATTTTTCTATGATACAAAACAAGTAAAAAATTTGTTTTTTGTTGTTTTATTAAAAACGATATGTTTATATTATATTAAAAAAAAATCAACAATAAGGTAAAATAAAATATAAGATCAGTACCCATGTTCTGTAACTTTGGTGAGAACTTCTCGCATCGAAAAGATGTGAAACAAAATAATCCATCGTTTCTCGAAAAGAGAGAAAAAAGGGTGTCTGTAACTCATGTCGAAAACTGGTAAAATAGATAACGTCGTAACTTTATAAATGTCATAATATTCCATTCGAAGCCGATATGAAATGGCAGATGTTGAGAACGCCAGTCAAACATATTGTTGACGGCGACCCAATTTGACTAAAATTTAAAAATTTTCAACGACGGCGGCGAAAATACAACCGTCGCCTATTGCAAAAAATTTAAACTGCGACTTTAATGTTTTTTGATTACAAAATTGCTCTGAAGACATTCGTATATTTTTTAAAAATATTAAAAGCAAAATTATTAAACAATGAAAAAATCTGCCAAGAACAAAATACTTATCTCTTCCGAGTTAATATTCATTGAATTTTGCATTTTTAATTTATTTTTTAGTGTTTCAATTTTTTCTCACCCCGTTTTTATGCGTGAGTTTATTTGACAGTTCAAAGAGGGAACTTTCTCACAAACATTTTACAGACACAATTTTTCAGTATATTGGCGAGAAATTTTCTTACGTGACAGTTATTACTCACCAAAAATTTTACAGACGCAGTTAAGTGAGAACAACAGCCGTTTGTTTCAATTTATGGCATTTTTGTTTCATTTCTCATGTTTCAATCGATTTTAATCTTTTTTTCGAAATTAATCTTTTTAAATAACGTTTTGGCTATAAAAATAATTTTATTTATTTTTAATGTTTTTTTTTTTATTTGAAACAATTTATTGGACTACATCATACTAAATTGTTTGATAAATTTTTCGACCAAAAAAAAAATACATATGCAATTGTTAACAAAATTTTGGAAGAAGGAATATGCTTCACTAATTTTAAAATTAAGTTATGAATTTTAGTCGAACTGTTTGATTACAGCTATTTTTTTTATTAAAATTATTTTTACTTAGAAAGCAATTTTAAAGCTTATAACAATGGAAACATACATACATACATATATACATTCAGTCGTAAATGCGCTAATGCCACAATTTTTGAAAATTAAGTTTTTGATGCAGTTCAATAGAGTAACAAAAAATACATCGTTTGCGGAAAAAATACAAAATTTTTTTTCTAGTTCTTGTTTTGCAACGATATGTAAAAGTTCTATGTCCAAAAATGCTACCGAAAAAGCGCTAGGGCCAATTAAAATGTGAAAATTTCAAAAAACAAAAATTGTTAATATCTGTTAATAGTCAACATTGAAATAAATAAAATAATTTTATGGTATATTTTATTTTTGCAAATTTACATACTAATATGCACATTAAAAGTATAAAATATATAATAGAAAAGGTGATAAGTCACAAAAAGCTATGTGAAACATAAATGTATAATTTTTAGTTGGTTTGCAAGCCAATAAAGAGTCGGCAATGAAGCAAAACTGGATTTACAGACATAAAATATATTCAGAACTAAAGACCTTAGAAAGTTTTTTCTCTCTCCTATAAAATTTATACATTGGACTACATCCTTTACGACTGAAGGTAATCAGCCTTATTCCGGTTGTCGTTGTCGTATACGAGTGTGTCGTTTTTTGTAGTAGATTAAAGAACACAGGTTGAGTTTTACTTTAATCTATTACAAAAAACGACACAGTCGTATACGAAAACGACAACTGGAATAAGGCTAAATGATATATACTTATATAGGTACATTATATTAAAAAAAAATTACGTACTCAACATTGTTTCACTAATTTTTATGTATTTTTGTATATCAAAGAACTTTTCTTATTAAAGCACTTGAAATTTGACAGTTATATAATTCTTCTTTGGTGAACTTTTACTAGACCAATACATATATTCATATGTATATATGGGAAGGTAGAATGACAATGCATATAAAATTCCAATTCAAAGCCTACTATGATGAAAATATGATACGAAAAACGGCTATATTCAAATGTATATAATAATTAATTATCATAACACAAATAAAAATATTGCATATACTACTAAGGCTTATTAATAATCCAACCCCTCGCATTTTCAACCCAAACGTTTATTTTTCGGATATAGATGGCACTTGCTGGGATTGAATGTAGAATAATATGTATTTCAATACAGTAAACTAGATGTTTCATTGGAAATATAATAAATAACTATAAGGATAAATACTTGGATACTTATTGAAAATTTGTTCAGAGATTCTATAAAAAACAAAAAAAAACTTGATGGGATTTCCAAAAATATTGTACATTCGGATATTCGTGTATTTTCGAAATAAGCAAAATATATTAGTTTATGGGTAATGAGAGTTTAAGTTCACTTTGGAGCAAAAGCCATTAAAATTGGAGCAAAAGCCATTAAAAGTGGAGCAAAAGCCATTAAAATGGGACCAAAAGCCATTAAAATTGATTGTTGGGTGCAAAACCCATTAAAAGTAGAGCAAAAGCCATTAAAATGGGGATCAAAAGCCATTAAAATTGAAGTCAAATAAAAAATGTTTTTTGGGAGAAAAAACACAGAGCTGATAAGCGTTTTATTTTTATTTTTTGTGTGTGTTTATGGAGAGGCAGATGCAGGGATGTTGTTGTTGTTTTGCTTGTTGTAATGGTCGAGTGTATACGAAATAAAAAAAATATTGTGGGTAGATAGATAGATAGACAGACAGACAGACAGCCATAGAGATAGCTAGCCATACAGACCTCGTAGAAGCAATTGGAAAATATTGTTGAAAGCCTTTCTTTTTTGTTTTGAATTAGGTGATAAAAAAATTATTTGATGGACAGAAAAAAAGGAAAAATAAATAATTAAATTGTGAATTTATTAAGCTATTAACAATTTTGTAGATGTAATTGATGTTTAGAATTCGGTTACTTAATATTAAAGAATTTATGACATACATATACCTAAATATTTTTGGATAAGAAAGTGTATGTTATGGAAAGTTAGTCAGACAGACAGACATACAGACAGACCGGCTTTGTTAAAGCAATTGGTTTTTCAATTTTTTATTTTGGGTGGAAGAATAAATTCAAAGTATTTGTTTTGATTGTTAAAAGAAAAGAGAAGAAAAAATATATATCTGAAGTAGCGATCGGGTGGAAAATGAAAATATTGTTGATAAGCCTTTCTTTTGTTTATTGTTTTGAATTAGGTGTTGAACAAATTAATTGAGCGATTGACATGTGTTAAAAACGCTAGTTAATGTAGGTCAACATTTTTCTATCTATAAATTATGAATTTATTGAGTTATTAAAAATTTTATGGTGTTTCAATTTTATTTGGAGTGGATAGGGAAATATGAAACCATTCTTAATAATTCTATCTTTTATTTTGAATTATGTGAAGAAAAAATTTATTAAGTGAACAATCAGACAGACAGATAGTATTTATACTAGTTTGCATGGATTTTCCTATATAAGTATAAAAAGTAAAAAAAAGGCTTAGTAGAGTATACTTCTGAAAACTAGGCTTATTTACATTTGAACACTGAAGTTTTGTACAATATCACATTTCATTATTAATTTTAATTATATTTACGCGGAATTAATTACTTCATTCAATAAATAAAATATGAAACCAAGTTAATGTGTTAAAAATATGATTGGTGGAAAGGACTATCCCATTACAGGAGCTGAACGGGTAACTACAAAATATGGAGATGCCATTGTCTTGAAATTGGATGGATATATGCTTTATCTTTCTAAAAGGTTTAATGCCTTAACTGAAAATGATGTTGGGAACCTATCAACTGGCGCATATGTCATTGCAAAAATTCCTTTAGATGATGAAAAGGATAGCAGTAATTATAAGCTAGAAATAAAGACGGCTGCTCCTATGAAAGGATATTACCCTTATACTCAATTTAATACTTTTAAATAAAATAATTTTTCAATAAAATGATTAAGCAATAAAAATAAATTATTATAAACTCTAGTGTTTTTCTTTTATTTGTATATATATATAAATATATATATATATATAATATAGAATTATTAATATTTTTTATAAGTTGTAAATGAAATCTCAATGTGGAATGATGGAGGTTGTTGAAGCTTTTCTACAAGAATTTGGAAGTGTATTCTTTGAAGAACATTTGGAATTATTATATGCATTCAAAAGAGAATATACAAGTTTTAATGTATATAATATGCCTTGCTCTCACGAAAGTACAAGTGGAGATGTCGTGGATTTGTGTGGATGCTACTTTTTCTATAAGTGGAAAAAGGAGGTTATAAGAATTATAGAAACTTATAAAAAGATATTAAAATATTTTAGAAGTCTAAGCTTATGTACAAGAAAACAAAAATAATTTCAGTTAATATATAGTTTTCAAAAAAAAAAAAAAAGATGAAAGCATTTTTTTCTTTAAATAGAGATTTTCAAAGCAATAGTATTATTAGTTTACATTTAAAATTCATCGAGAATGTTTCACCTTAAGAGAAAACCGCAAATATACGATATGGTATTTGAACTGGAGTATTTTCTAACTTAGACCGGGATGAATGGATATACCTTATGAGCTATAAGGAATATATTAAGACAACACTAAATCAATGTGAATTCCTAGATTGTATGAATCTAATTTATAAGGATGATAAAAGGGAAGTTCAATATACATTTCAGTATAAGAATAGTATTTGCTATCTCATCCTACAACAAGGAAACCATAAAATTAAAATTGATCCTGAGACTGGGAAATCGCTAACTCAAGTCGGAATATTCTTGACGACATTTTTAAGCAGGAATACAATTCTTCGCTAGCAAAATTTATATTTTTATTATGAACATTATATTCCAAATTGCTCTATTTTAAATAAAACAAATGTACAAATGTGAAATTAAAGGTATAAATGAAAGATATATAGAAATTGATTTAACCAGACTTTATAATGAGCTTGGAAAAAAATGCAAAATAAGATTAAAACAAATGTGAAAATCTATAGATTATTATTAAGAATGGATAATAAATAAAACAAACAAAAATAATAATATATAAAAAACAAAACAAATATTTGAGTTTTTTTATTAATTCTTTATTTTAAAATTAATTAAAAATTTTAAACATAAATGACCACAAATAAAAGTATTAAATTTTTGATATCTTAAATAGTTATATATAATGTTTTTACCCAAGTATCTTAAAACTTCTATAGGTGGTTGGAGATTTCCAAAACTATCAAAGTATTCTACATTATCATTATTTTTATAAAATGCTACCCAATATGTTCCATATCCTCTATTTGAGTCCAAGTTTATAATTCCATTCTCTATTCGGTGTGAAGTTTTAGGAAGTTTATCCCTCATATATACTCCTCTAAAATAAGGAATATACTTCTTCCCAAAAGTCCACATCTGTTAGTGGTCTATTAGGTAGCTGCTTCAATAGTTTTTTGATGAGGTGTAAAAAATTCCATAGCCTTTTTATAGGGTTTAAGATAGAGACCTTTACCCATAGCTATTGCCTCTAATGTTTTGTTATGACGCTTACTTTCTTCGAGCTGTTGTCTACCATGTTTAGCTAAAGTAATAGTTTTAGCGATTGCTGACCCACCAGAAGCTATTGCTCCCAATGCTTCAAGTGCTGTTAGAATAGCGACAAGTAGTAGAAAACCGCCAAGTTTAGGTATGTTGATAATTCTAGGAATTTTTACTATAGATTTTTTTCCAAGAAATTAATGTCGGATAGCTTTTCGAGCAGTTTTAATAGCGGTTTTGATGTCATTTGGTTTTTCATTTTTTAAAATATAGGTTGCTGATTTAACGGCATTCTTAAAAATATTTCGTCTACACTTTTTCTTTTGGTTGCCAGTTTTTTACTCCCAAGCCCAACTTAACTTTTGACTTCATTGCGTTAGTGACAAGGTATGCGTTGAGTTTTTCTCCAAATGTACTATCTTTAGCTTTAACTCTAATCCAAGCTTTTTCTGCTAGTTCTTTATCTGCGTAATGTCGTTTATGAATGTCATTGGGCATAAGCAATATCATGAATTTTACATCTGCATCCAAAGGATTGATACCTTTATCACCCCTTTGTAATCGTTTCTCCAATTTAGTTCCTGGTCCACAAAATTGATAACCAGGTAAATGAAGTTCAAGTGGTAGTGAATTAATTAAGCTATTTACAAGTCCTTTTCCAAGGACGAAATGTTTTCTACTAAATTCTTTATTTTTATATACAATCATTTATATATAAAAATTGCTTTTCTGAAAATAAAAAAAAATCTGAATGTAAATAAAACGTAACATTAAGCAAACGTATGCTTTCAGTTATAAAGATGCGTTTGGTAAAGCAACAATCGAATATTTCAGTGAGAAACTTGGATTTAACGGAAAACAGAAATGGTTTTAAACATAGCTGCCTTTTACCTAATTCTATTAGAGCACTAATAGTTGGTCCCTCAAACTGTGGCAAAACAAATATAATGCTTAGTTTAATTGAAAGTCCGAATGGTTTAAAATTTAAAAATATTTATATATACTCAAAATCATTAAACCAACCGAAATATAAATATCTGTCAAGATTAATTTCATCAGTTAAGGGTATGGGACTTTATACATTTTCAGATAATGAACATGTCATACCACCCGAAAAAGCTAAAGTAAATTCTATTATGATATTTGACGATGTTGCTTGTGAAAAACAAAATAATATAAGATCATATTTCTTTTTATTTATGTCAGACTTATACACATATTCCAACACATTTAGTACGTGATAATGCAAATATGATTATTTTATTCAAGCAAGATGAATTAAATTTAAAGCACATCTACAATGATCATGATGGCAGTGACATGAGTTTAAATATGTTTCGTTTTCTTTTATCAATCAAAACCAATACTTTGAATTTATTCTTCCACCCAAATAAAATTTAAAAACCAATTGCTTTTACAAAGCCAGCCTGTCTGTCTGTCTGCCTAACTTTACATAACATACACTTTCTTATCTGAAAATATTTAGGTATATGTATGTCATTAATTCTTTATTATTAAGTAACCGAATTTTAAACATCAATTACATCTACAAAATTTTTAATAACTTTATAAATTCACAATTTAATTAGTTATTTTTTTCCCTTTTTTTCTGTCCATCCAAGAATTTTTTTTTTCATCACCTAATTCAAAACAAAAAAGGAAGGGCTTTTAGCTATATTTTCCAATTGCTTTTACAAGGTCTGTATGTCTATCTATCTATCTCTATGTCTGTCTGTCTGTCTATCTATCTACCCACAACAAAATTTGTTTTTGTTTTTTTTTTCGTATACACTCGATCATTACAACAAGCAAAACAACAAAATCCCCCTGCATCTGGCTCTCCATAAACACACACATTTATTTCACTTACTTTCCAACTATCTATATCTAAACAAGACGTCACAAAGGACCATTTTGGTCTCTGGGTAAAGGTGTGGAGGAGACTTTACACCAGCCTTTCCACCTACCTACCTAGCTACCTTTACATAAGCATTTATGGCTGGAAGCTAACGCTTAAGGTTTAAAAACCATATACATATATAAGCTGATAATGTTAACGATTTGTAAATAAAACTTTGTAAGGGTTGAAGAAATATATATACATGGCGCAATATCTCTCTTATGTAGCGAACCTCACGAATGTCTTATTAAGTAAGATAACCCACTGTAGCGATACATATTCTATATAAACAAAAGGCTTTAAACAAAACATCCAGGGATGGAAGCACTGTGTCGTCAGACTTTAATTTTTTTTTACATATAAAACAATTTTTTATTCTTAATTTAAATGCCTACATTATAATATAGAAATTACTTACCATTTTTATTAAGTTTCCTTTAAAGAGGCAATTAGGATAATGATGTGGAATATACTCCATTAGCCTTATTATATTATTGGCGTACTTGCTTAGGTTAGAGTACAAATTGAGTTTATTTATAAACTTATGTTGTATATTTAAACTATACTACATATAACTCACCTTCTAGTCCAAACACATTCACACTAATTTCAGGATTCATTTGTTCAAAATCTCTTATTTTGTTAACTGCTAGAGGAAAATTTAAATTGATGAAATTTAATTTAATTCCGTTATCCATCACTATTACATCGTCTTTTATATTTTTAACGTTATATGATGAGCATCTGTTGCTATGAGTATTTAGATCAAGTGGATATAGTGCTGATTTTATAGCCCATTTAAAACAATACTCGTCATTGTTTTGAACATTGATACATGCAAATTTTCTCTGTATTTTGCGTGGTAATGGAATGCATTGAGAACCTTTGATGCACTTATATTGATTAATATTCATCTCCAAACGTGTTATTTCAATTAATGTCCAACCACTATCACGCTCCTGAAATTCGCTCATCTTTTTAATTATATATAGAGACCTTTACCCATAGCTATTGCCTCTAATGTTTTGTTATGACGCTTACTTTCTTCGAGCTGTTGTCTACCATGTTTAGCTAAAGTAATAGTTTTAGCGATTGCTGACCCACCAGAAGCTATTGCTCCCAATGCTTCAAGTGCTGTTAGAATAGCGACAAGTAGTAGAAAACCGCCAAGTTTAGGTATGTTGATAATTCTAGGAATTTTTACTATAGATTTTTTTCCAAGAAATTAATGTCGGATAGCTTTTCGAGCAGTTTTAATAGCGGTTTTGATGTCATTTGGTTTTTCATTTTTTAAAATATAGGTTGCTGATTTAACGGCATTCTTAAAAATATTTCGTCTACACTTTTTCTTTTGGTTGCCAGTTTTTTACTCCCAAGCCCAACTTAACTTTTGACTTCATTGCGTTAGTGACAAGGTATGCGTTGAGTTTTTCTCCAAATGTACTATCTTTAGCTTTAACTCTAATCCAAGCTTTTTCTGCTAGTTCTTTATCTGCGTAATGTCGTTTATGAATGTCATTGGGCATAAGCAATATCATGAATTTTACATCTGCATCCAAAGGATTGATACCTTTATCACCCCTTTGTAATCGTTTCTCCAATTTAGTTCCTGGTCCACAAAATTGATAACCAGGTAAATGAAGTTCAAGTGGTAGTGAATTAATTAAGCTATTTACAAGTCCTTTTCCAAGGACGAAATGTTTTCTACTAAATTCTTTATTTTTATATACAATCATTTATATATAAAAATTGCTTTTCTGAAAATAAAAAAAAATCTGAATGTAAATAAAACGTAACATTAAGCAAACGTATGCTTTCAGTTATAAAGATGCGTTTGGTAAAGCAACAATCGAATATTTCAGTGAGAAACTTGGATTTAACGGAAAACAGAAATGGTTTTAAACATAGCTGCCTTTTACCTAATTCTATTAGAGCACTAATAGTTGGTCCCTCAAACTGTGGCAAAACAAATATAATGCTTAGTTTAATTGAAAGTCCGAATGGTTTAAAATTTAAAAATATTTATATATACTCAAAATCATTAAACCAACCGAAATATAAATATCTGTCAAGATTAATTTCATCAGTTAAGGGTATGGGACTTTATACATTTTCAGATAATGAACATGTCATACCACCCGAAAAAGCTAAAGTAAATTCTATTATGATATTTGACGATGTTGCTTGTGAAAAACAAAATAATATAAGATCATATTTCTTTTTATTTATGTCAGACTTATACACATATTCCAACACATTTAGTACGTGATAATGCAAATATGATTATTTTATTCAAGCAAGATGAATTAAATTTAAAGCACATCTACAATGATCATGATGGCAGTGACATGAGTTTAAATATGTTTCGTTTTCTTTTATCAATCAAAACCAATACTTTGAATTTATTCTTCCACCCAAATAAAATTTAAAAACCAATTGCTTTAACAAAGCCAGCCTGTCTGTCTGTCTGCCTAACTTTACATAACATACACTTTCTTATCTGAAAATATTTAGGTATATGTATGTCATTAATTCTTTATTATTAAGTAACCGAATTTTAAACATCAATTACATCTACAAAATTTTTAATAACTTTATAAATTCACAATTTAATTAGTTATTTTTTTCCCTTTTTTTCTGTCCATCCAAGAATTTTTTTTTTCATCACCTAATTCAAAACAAAAAAGGAAGGGCTTTTAGCTATATTTTCCAATTGCTTTTACAAGGTCTGTATGTCTATCTATCTATCTCTATGTCTGTCTGTCTGTCTATCTATCTACCCACAACAAAATTTGTTTTTGTTTTTTTTTTCGTATACACTCGATCATTACAACAAGCAAAACAACAAAATCCCCCTGCATCTGGCTCTCCATAAACACACACATTTATTTCACTTACTTTCCAACTATCTATATCTAAACAAGACGTCACAAAGGACCATTTTGGTCTCTGGGTAAAGGTGTGGAGGAGACTTTACACCAGCCTTTCCACCTACCTACCTAGCTACCTTTACATAAGCATTTATGGCTGGAAGCTAACGCTTAAGGTTTAAAAACCATATACATATATAAGCTGATAATGTTAACGATTTGTAAATAAAACTTTGTAAGGGTTGAAGAAATATATATACATGGCGCAATATCTCTCTTATGTAGCGAACCTCACGAATGTCTTATTAAGTAAGATAACCCACTGTAGCGATACATATTCTATATAAACAAAAGGCTTTAAACAAAACATCCAGGGATGGAAGCACTGTGTCGTCAGACTTTAATTTTTTTTTACATATAAAACAATTTTTTATTCTTAATTTAAATGCCTACATTATAATATAGAAATTACTTACCATTTTTATTAAGTTTCCTTTAAAGAGGCAATTAGGATAATGATGTGGAATATACTCCATTAGCCTTATTATATTTTTGGCGTACTTGCTTAGGTTAGAGTACAAATTGAGTTTATTTATAAACTTATGTTGTATATTTAAACTATACTACATATAACTCACCTTCTAGTCCAAACACATTCACACTAATTTCAGGATTCATTTGTTCAAAATCTCTTATTTTGTTAACTGCTAGAGGAAAATTTAAATTGATGAAATTTAATTTAATTCCGTTATCCATCACTATTACATCGTCTTTTATATTTTTAACGTTATATGATGAGCATCTGTTGCTATGAGTATTTAGATCAAGTGGATATAGTGCTGATTTTATAGCCCATTTAAAACAATACTCGTCATTGTTTTGAACATTGATACATGCAAATTTTCTCTGTATTTTGCGTGGTAATGGAATGCATTGAGAACCTTTGATGCACTTATATTGATTAATATTCATCTCCAAACGTGTTATTTCAATTAATGTCCAACCACTATCACGCTCCTGAAATTCGCGCATCTTTTTAATTATAACATTACATTGCTCGTTGTAAATATTAAGACTATCATCTCTTGTTGAATACATACTAAGAGTGTTCATTTTAGTCTGATGGGATTTTATATCAACCATACAAGAATCTTTATCTTCCTTTATCAGTACATATTCGCAAAACAGTTCCATGTTAAATTTAATGTTTTCATGTTTTTGTATGTTGTCTGCTAATAATCTGACTAATTTCTCTCTGATTTCCGTTAAAAAAATTTCAGGTATTAAACTATTTTTATTATTGTTTTCAACTAAATATGTAATAATTCTTTTATTATATGATGATTTTATACATTTAACATCACCATCATTATCTGATTTCTCAGCACAGTTAAGTTTATGTTCATTTGTTCTATTATGTTTGTCTATTGTGTTTGTTATATATTTTTTACAATATTTACAATAAATATTAGTTTCATCATCATTGATGTCATCTTTTGTATTAGAGTGTGAGTGTCGATGCCATTCCAAACAATCCGAAAAATGTATATAACATGTTTGACATTTAAACGATGAGGATGGTCCATCATGATGTAATCGAATATGTCTTCTTAAATTTGTATTAATAGTAAATACTTTTTCGCAAAATTCACAAATAAAACCGTCAACCATTTTACTTTTTTAGTAAGAACCCAATGATTTAACTATCAGAACAAGAATGGTTCTGTGTCCCCCCAGAAGTAGTGGTATTTATATCATTAATTGTTGATGAGGGGAGTAATAAGTTAGCGGGTAAGTTCCATATAAGTCTTATTCGAAAAATAAAATTGTTTAATATTACAAAAAAAAAATTAACTTATGGAAAGGAACAATAAACAAAAGAAAGGCTTATCAAAAATATTTTAATTTTCCACCCGATTCGCTACTGCAGACATATTTTTTTTTCTTTTATCAATCAAAACAAATACTTTGAATTTATTCTTCCACCCAAAATAAAAATTGAAAAACCAATTGCTATTACAGAGCCGGTGTGTCTGTCTAAATTTCCATAACATACACTTTCTTATCCGAAAATATTTAGGTATATGTATGTCATAAATTCTTTATTATTAAGTAACCGAATTTTAAACATCAATTACACCTGCAAAATTTTTAATAACTTAATAAATTCACAATTTAATTAGTTATTTTTCCCTTTGTTTCTGTCCATCCAATAATTTTTTTTTTCATCACCTAATTCAAAACAAAAAAAGAAAGGCTTTCAACAATATTTTCCAATTGCTTCTACAAGGTCTGTATGTCTATCTATCTATCTCTATGTCTGTCTGTCTATCTATCTACCCACAACAAAATTTGTTTTAGTTTTTTTTCGTATACACTCGATCATTACAACAAGCAAAACAACAAAATCCCCTGCATCTGGCTCTCCATGTCTGTCTGTCTATCTATCTACCCACAGCAAATATTTTTTTTTCGTACGCACTCGGTCATTACAACAAGCAAAACAACAACAATTTTTTTTTCTTTTATCAATCAAAACCAATACTTTGAATTTATTCTTCCACCCAAATAAAATTTAAGAACCAATTGCTTTTACAAAGCCAGCCTGTCTGTCTGTCTGCCTAACTTTACATAACATACACTTTCTTATCTGAAAATATTTAGGTATATGTATGTCATTAATTCTTTATTATTAAGTAACCGAATTTTAAACATCAATTACATCTACAAAATTTTTAATAACTTTATAAATTCACAATTTAATTAGTTATTTTTTCCCTTTTTTTCTGTCCATCCAAGAATTTTTTTTTTTCATCACCTAATTCAAAACAAAAAAGGAAGGGTTTTTGGCTATATTTTCCAATTGCTTTTACAAGGTCTATCTATCTATCTCTATGTCTGTCTGTCTGTCTATCTATCTACCCACAACAAAATTTGTTTTTGTTTTTTTTTCGTATACACTCGATCGTAACAACAAGCAAACAACAAAATCCCCCTGCATCTGGCTCTCCATAAACACACACATTTATTTCACTTACTTTCCAACTATCTATATCTAAACAAGACGTCACAAAGGACCATTTTGGTCTCTGGGTAAAGGTGTGGAGGAGACTTTACACCAGCCTTTCCACCTACCTACCTAGCTACCTTTACATAAGCATTTATGGCTGGAAGCTAACGCTTAAGGTTTAAAAACCATATACATATATACTATATGAATGATACTTGAACTATCAATATAAGCTGATAATGTTAACGATTTGTAAATAAAACTTTGTAAGGGTTGAAGAAATATATATACATGGCGCAATATCTCTCTTATGTAGCGAACCTCACGAATGTCTTATTAAGTAAGATAACCCACTGTAGCGATACATATTCTAAATAAACAAAAGGCTTTAAACAAAACATCCAGGGATGGAAACACTGTGTCGTCAGACTTTAATTTTTTTTTACATATAAAACAATTTTTTATTCTTAATTTAAATGCCTACATTATAATATAGAAATTACTTACCATTTTTATTAAGTTTCCTTTAAAGTGGCAATTAGGATAATGATGTGGAATATACTCCATTACCCTTATTATATTATTGGCGTACTTGCTTAGGTTAGAGTACAAATTGAGTTTATTTATAAACTTATGTTGTATATCTAAACTATACTACATATAACTCTCTCTTTACTTATAATAATCAAACATACCTTTATACATATTATAGAATTTTTTAAATTTATCTTCATTAAAGAAAATATAATATGATCAGCTTAATATTACTCTATTTTATATTTACTCGTAAAACTACTCAAAAAGTTCTTTATTTTATTTATTTTCAAAACACCTCCTTATGAAAAACTACATTGGGAGCAAATAAAGCTGATTGTTTGCTGCTTTAAATGAAAAGCAAAATGCTCCCTCTGTGGTATATGGGAAAAAAACTAATGGGTATGCAGAATTTTTGCTGCTTTAAATGAAAAGTAAAATGCTCCCTCTGTGGTATATGGGAAAAAAACCAATGGGTAGGCAGAATTTTTGCTGCTTTAAATGAAAAGTTAAATGCTCCCTCTGTGGTATATGGGAAAAGTGTTCCCGGATTGGTACCAAACCATGGATCACATATTCTGGCCAAGGATTAAATTATATAATATTTTTACCACTTCTTATATGCAATGATTACATACTCCCATCCAGGCATGATCCAAAATTTGTATGAAAAAATGGTGCCCGGACCGGCATAAACATAGTACTTACGAGAGGTACCATGCCCACTTTTCCAATCCCGCTTATATTTTGTGGGATGCTGTGTTTTGAGAACCGATATGTTTGCACCTAATTTGGGAAATTTAGCTGGTTTCGTTCTCCAGATATACAGAAATGTAAAATGTCTTTGTGTGGGAAGTTCCACACCCACTTCACCAATCCCGCCCATTTTTTAGAGAGTTGGTGCATTGGCAACCAAGATGCTTGTACCAAATTTGAAAGCTCTAGCTCTTGCCGTTCTCAGACGCGGATCCAGCTTGAGCCTTAGGGGGGGGGAATTTTTCTATGATACAAAACAAGTAAAAAATTTGTTTTTTGTTGTTTTATTAAAAACGATATGTTTATATTATATTAAAAAAAAATCAACAATAAGGTAAAATAAAATATAAGATCAGTACCCATGTTCTGTAACTTTGGTGAGAACTTCTCGCATCGAAAAGATGTGAAACAAAATAATCCATCGTTTCTCGAAAAGAGAGAAAAAAGGGTGTCTGTAACTCATGTCGAAAACTGGTAAAATAGATAACGTCGTAACTTTATAAATGTCATAATATTCCATTCGAAGCCGATATGAAATGGCAGATGTTGAGAACGCCAGTCAAACATATTGTTGACGGCGACCCAATTTGACTAAAATTTAAAAATTTTCAACGACGGCGGCGAAAATACAACCGTCGCCTATTGCAAAAAATTTAAACTGCGACTTTAATGTTTTTTGATTACAAAATTGCTCTGAAGACATTCGTATATTTTTTAAAAATATTAAAAGCAAAATTATTAAACAATGAAAAAATCTGCCAAGAACAAAATACTTATCTCTTCCGAGTTAATATTCATTGAATTTTGCATTTTTAATTTATTTTTTAGTGTTTCAATTTTTTCTCACCCCGTTTTTATGCGTGAGTTTATTTGACAGTTCAAAGAGGGAACTTTCTCACAAACATTTTACAGACACAATTTTTCAGTATATTGGCGAGAAATTTTCTTACGTGACAGTTATTACTCACCAAAAATTTTACAGACGCAGTTAAGTGAGAACAACAGCCGTTTGTTTCAATTTATGGCATTTTTGTTTCATTTCTCATGTTTCAATCGATTTTAATCTTTTTTTCGAAATTAATCTTTTTAAATAACGTTTTGGCTATAAAAATAATTTTATTTATTTTTAATGTTTTTTTTTTTATTTGAAACAATTTATTGGACTACATCATACTAAATTGTTTGATAAATTTTTCGACCAAAAAAAAAATACATATGCAATTGTTAACAAAATTTTGGAAGAAGGAATATGCTTCACTAATTTTAAAATTAAGTTATGAATTTTAGTCGAACTGTTTGATTACAGCTATTTTTTTTATTAAAATTATTTTTACTTAGAAAGCAATTTTAAAGCTTATAACAATGGAAACATACATACATACATATATACATTCAGTCGTAAATGCGCTAATGCCACAATTTTTGAAAATTAAGTTTTTGATGCAGTTCAATAGAGTAACAAAAAATACATCGTTTGCGGAAAAAATACAAAATTTTTTTTCTAGTTCTTGTTTTGCAACGATATGTAAAAGTTCTATGTCCAAAAATGCTACCGAAAAAGCGCTAGGGCCAATTAAAATGTGAAAATTTCAAAAAACAAAAATTGTTAATATCTGTTAATAGTCAACATTGAAATAAATAAAATAATTTTATGGTATATTTTATTTTTGCAAATTTACATACTAATATGCACATTAAAAGTATAAAATATATAATAGAAAAGGTGATAAGTCACAAAAAGCTATGTGAAACATAAATGTATAATTTTTAGTTGGTTTGCAAGCCAATAAAGAGTCGGCAATGAAGCAAAACTGGATTTACAGACATAAAATATATTCAGAACTAAAGACCTTAGAAAGTTTTTTCTCTCTCCTATAAAAGTTATACATTGGACTACATCCTTTACGACTGAAGGTAATCAGCCTTATTCCGGTTGTCGTTGTCGTATACGAGTGTGTCGTTTTTTGTAGTAGATTAAAGAACACAGGTTGAGTTTTACTTTAATCTATTACAAAAAACGACACAGTCGTATACGAAAACGACAACTGGAATAAGGCTAAATGATATATACTTATATAGGTACATTATATTAAAAAAAAATTACGTACTCAACATTGTTTCACTAATTTTTATGTATTTTTGTATATCAAAGAACTTTTCTTATTAAAGCACTTGAAATTTGACAGTTATATAATTCTTCTTTGGTGAACTTTTACTAGACCAATACATATATTCATATGTATATATGGGAAGGTAGAATGACAATGCATATAAAATTCCAATTCAAAGCCTACTATGATGAAAATATGATACGAAAAACGGCTATATTCAAATGTATATAATAATTAATTATCATAACACAAATAAAAATATTGCATATACTACTAAGGCTTATTAATAATCCAACCCCTCGCATTTTCAACCCAAACGTTTATTTTTCGGATATAGATGGCACTTGCTGGGATTGAATGTAGAATAATATGTATTTCAATACAGTAAACTAGATGTTTCATTGGAAATATAATAAATAACTATAAGGATAAATACTTGGATACTTATTGAAAATTTGTTCAGAGATTCTATAAAAAACAAAAAAAAACTTGATGGGATTTCCAAAAATATTGTACATTCGGATATTCGTGTATTTTCGAAATAAGCAAAATATATTAGTTTATGGGTAATGAGAGTTTAAGTTCACTTTGGAGCAAAAGCCATTAAAATTGGAGCAAAAGCCATTAAAAGTGGAGCAAAAGCCATTAAAATGGGACCAAAAGCCATTAAAATTGATTGTTGGGTGCAAAACCCATTAAAAGTAGAGCAAAAGCCATTAAAATGGGGATCAAAAGCCATTAAAATTGAAGTCAAATAAAAAATGTTTTTTGGGAGAAAAAACACAGAGCTGATAAGCGTTTTATTTTTATTTTTTGTGTGTGTTTATGGAGAGGCAGATGCAGGGATGTTGTTGTTGTTTTGCTTGTTGTAATGGTCGAGTGTATACGAAATAAAAAAAATATTGTGGGTAGATAGATAGATAGACAGACAGACAGACAGCCATAGAGATAGCTAGCCTTACAGACCTCGTAGAAGCAATTGGAAAATATTGTTGAAAGCCTTTCTTTTTTGTTTTGAATTAGGTGATAAAAAAATTATTTGATGGACAGAAAAAAAGGAAAAATAAATAATTAAATTGTGAATTTATTAAGCTATTAACAATTTTGTAGATGTAATTGATGTTTAGAATTCGGTTACTTAATATTAAAGAATTTATGACATACATATACCTAAATATTTTTGGATAAGAAAGTGTATGTTATGGAAAGTTAGTCAGACAGACAGACATACAGACAGACCGGCTTTGTTAAAGCAATTGGTTTTTCAATTTTTTATTTTGGGTGGAAGAATAAATTCAAAGTATTTGTTTTGATTGTTAAAAGAAAAGAGAAGAAAAAATATATATCTGAAGTAGCGATCGGGTGGAAAATGAAAATATTTTTGATAAGCCTTTCGTTTGTTTATTGTTTTGAATTAGGTGTTGAACAAATTAATTGAGCGATTGACATGTGTTAAAAACGCTAGTTAATGTAGGTCAACATTTTTCTATCTATAAATTATGAATTTATTGAGTTATTAAAAATTTTATGGTGTTTCAATTTTATTTGGAGTGGATAGGGAAATATGAAACCATTCTTAATAATTCTATCTTTTATTTTGAATTATGTGAAGAAAAAATTTCTTAAGTGAACAATCAGACAGACAGATAGTATTTATACTAGTTTGCATGGATTTTCCTATATAAGTATAAAAAGTAAAAAAAAGGCTTAGTAGAGTATACTTCTGAAAACTAGGCTTATTTACATTTGAACACTGAAGTTTTGTACAATATCACATTTCATTATTAATTTTAATTATATTTACGCGGAATTAATTACTTCATTCAATAAATAAAATATGAAACCAAGTTAATGTGTTAAAAATATGATAGGTGGAAAGGACTATCCCATTACAGGAGCTGAACGGGTAACTACAAAATATGGAGATGCCATTGTCTTGAAATTGGATGGATATATGCTTTATCTTTCTAAAAGGTTTAATGCCTTAACTGAAAATGATGTTGGGAACCTATCAACTGGCGCATATGTCATTGCAAAAATTCCTTTAGATGATGAAAAGGATAGCAGTAATTATAAGCTAGAAATAAAGACGGCTGCTCCTATGAAAGGATATTACCCTTATACTCAATTTAATACTTTTAAATAAAATAATTTTTCAATAAAATGATTAAGCAATAAAAATAAATTATTATAAACTCTAGTGTTTTTCTTTTATTTGTATATATATATAAATATATATATATATATAATATAGAATTATTAATATTTTTTATAAGTTGTAAATGAAATCTCAATGTGGAATGATGGAGGTTGTTGAAGCTTTTCTACAAGAATTTGGAAGTGTATTCTTTGAAGAACATTTGGAATTATTATATGCATTCAAAAGAGAATATACAAGTTTTAATGTATATAATATGCCTTGCTCTCACGAAAGTACAAGTGGAGATGTCGTGGATTTGTGTGGATGCTACTTTTTCTATAAGTGGAAAAAGGAGGTTATAAGAATTATAGAAACTTATAAAAAGATATTAAAATATTTTAGAAGTCTAAGCTTATGTACAAGAAAACAAAAATAATTTCAGTTAATATATAGTTTTCAAAAAAAAAAAAAAAGATGAAAGCATTTTTTTCTTTAAATAGAGATTTTCAAAGCAATAGTATTATTAGTTTACATTTAAAATTCATCGAGAATGTTTCACCTTAAGAGAAAACCGCAAATATACGATATGGTATTTGAACTGGAGTATTTTCTAACTTAGACCGGGATGAATGGATATACCTTATGAGCTATAAGGAATATATTAAGACAACACTAAATCAATGTGAATTCCTAGATTGTATGAATCTAATTTATAAGGATGATAAAAGGGAAGTTCAATATACATTTCAGTATAAGAATAGTATTTGCTATCTCATCCTACAACAAGGAAACCATAAAATTAAAATTGATCCTGAGACTGGGAAATCGCTAACTCAAGTCGGAATATTCTTGACGACATTTTTAAGCAGGAATACAATTCTTCGCTAGCAAAATTTATATTTTTATTATGAACATTATATTCCAAATTGCTCTATTTTAAATAAAACAAATGTACAAATGTGAAATTAAAGGTATAAATGAAAGATATATAGAAATTGATTTAACCAGACTTTATAATGAGCTTGGAAAAAAATGCAAAATAAGATTAAAACAAATGTGAAAATCTATAGATTATTATTAAGAATGGATAATAAATAAAACAAACAAAAATAATAATATATAAAAAACAAAACAAATATTTGAGTTTTTTTATTAATTCTTTATTTTAAAATTAATTAAAAATTTTAAACATAAATGACCACAAATAAAAGTATTAAATTTTTGATATCTTAAATAGTTATATATAATGTTTTTACCCAAGTATCTTAAAACTTCTATAGGTGGTTGGAGATTTCCAAAACTATCAAAGTATTCTACATTATCATTATTTTTATAAAATGCTATCCAATATGTTCCATATCCTCTATTTGAGTCCAAGTTTATAATTCCATTCTCTATTCGGTGTGAAGTTTTAGGAAGTTTATCCCTCATATATACTCCTCTAAAATAAGGAATATACTTCTTCCCAAAAGTCCACATCTGTTAGTGGTCTATTAGGTAGCTGCTTCAATAGTTTTTTGATGAGGTGTAAAAAATTCCATAGCCTTTTTATAGGGTTTAAGATAGAGACCTTTACCCATAGCTATTGCCTCTAATGTTTTGTTATGACGCTTACTTTCTTCGAGCTGTTGTCTACCATGTTTAGCTAAAGTAATAGTTTTAGCGATTGCTGACCCACCAGAAGCTATTGCTCCCAATGCTTCAAGTGCTGTTAGAATAGCGACAAGTAGTAGAAAACCGCCAAGTTTAGGTATGTTGATAATTCTAGGAATTTTTACTATAGATTTTTTTCCAAGAAATTAATGTCGGATAGCTTTTCGAGCAGTTTTAATAGCGGTTTTGATGTCATTTGGTTTTTCATTTTTTAAAATATAGGTTGCTGATTTAACGGCATTCTTAAAAATATTTCGTCTACACTTTTTCTTTTGGTTGCCAGTTTTTTACTCCCAAGCCCAACTTAACTTTTGACTTCATTGCGTTAGTGACAAGGTATGCGTTGAGTTTTTCTCCAAATGTACTATCTTTAGCTTTAACTCTAATCCAAGCTTTTTCTGCTAGTTCTTTATCTGCGTAATGTCGTTTATGAATGTCATTGGGCATAAGCAATATCATGAATTTTACATCTGCATCCAAAGGATTGATACCTTTATCACCCCTTTGTAATCGTTTCTCCAATTTAGTTCCTGGTCCACAAAATTGATAACCAGGTAAATGAAGTTCAAGTGGTAGTGAATTAATTAAGCTATTTACAAGTCCTTTTCCAAGGACGAAATGTTTTCTACTAAATTCTTTATTTTTATATACAATCATTTATATATAAAAATTGCTTTTCTGAAAATAAAAAAAAATCTGAATGTAAATAAAACGTAACATTAAGCAAACGTATGCTTTCAGTTATAAAGATGCGTTTGGTAAAGCAACAATCGAATATTTCAGTGAGAAACTTGGATTTAACGGAAAACAGAAATGGTTTTAAACATAGCTGCCTTTTACCTAATTCTATTAGAGCACTAATAGTTGGTCCCTCAAACTGTGGCAAAACAAATATAATGCTTAGTTTAATTGAAAGTCCGAATGGTTTAAAATTTAAAAATATTTATATATACTCAAAATCATTAAACCAACCGAAATATAAATATCTGTCAAGATTAATTTCATCAGTTAAGGGTATGGGACTTTATACATTTTCAGATAATGAACATGTCATACCACCCGAAAAAGCTAAAGTAAATTCTATTATGATATTTGACGATGTTGCTTGTGAAAAACAAAATAATATAAGATCATATTTCTTTTTATTTATGTCAGACTTATACACATATTCCAACACATTTAGTACGTGATAATGCAAATATGATTATTTTATTCAAGCAAGATGAATTAAATTTAAAGCACATCTACAATGATCATGATGGCAGTGACATGAGTTTAAATATGTTTCGTTTTCTTTTATCAATCAAAACCAATACTTTGAATTTATTCTTCCACCCAAATAAAATTTAAAAACCAATTGCTTTTACAAAGCCAGCCTGTCTGTCTGTCTGCCTAACTTTACATAACATACACTTTCTTATCTGAAAATATTTAGGTATATGTATGTCATTAATTCTTTATTATTAAGTAACCGAATTTTAAACATCAATTACATCTACAAAATTTTTAATAACTTTATAAATTCACAATTTAATTAGTTATTTTTTTCCCTTTTTTTCTGTCCATCCAAGAATTTTTTTTTTCATCACCTAATTCAAAACAAAAAAGGAAGGGCTTTTAGCTATATTTTCCAATTGCTTTTACAAGGTCTGTATGTCTATCTATCTATCTCTATGTCTGTCTGTCTGTCTATCTATCTACCCACAACAAAATTTGTTTTTGTTTTTTTTTTTCGTATACACTCGATCATTACAACAAGCAAAACAACAAAATCCCCCTGCATCTGGCTCTCCATAAACACACACATTTATTTCACTTACTTTCCAACTATCTATATCTAAACAAGACGTCACAAAGGACCATTTTGGTCTCTGGGTAAAGGTGTGGAGGAGACTTTACACCAGCCTTTCCACCTACCTACCTAGCTACCTTTACATAAGCATTTATGGCTGGAAGCTAACGCTTAAGGTTTAAAAACCATATACATATATAAGCTGATAATGTTAACGATTTGTAAATAAAACTTTGTAAGGGTTGAAGAAATATATATACATGGCGCAATATCTCTCTTATGTAGCGAACCTCACGAATGTCTTATTAAGTAAGATAACCCACTGTAGCGATACATATTCTATATAAACAAAAGGCTTTAAACAAAACATCCAGGGATGGAAGCACTGTGTCGTCAGACTTTAATTTTTTTTTACATATAAAACAATTTTTTATTCTTAATTTAAATGCCTACATTATAATATAGAAATTACTTACCATTTTTATTAAGTTTCCTTTAAAGAGGCAATTAGGATAATGATGTGGAATATACTCCATTAGCCTTATTATATTATTGGCGTACTTGCTTAGGTTAGAGTACAAATTGAGTTTATTTATAAACTTATGTTGTATATTTAAACTATACTACATATAACTCACCTTCTAGTCCAAACACATTCACACTAATTTCAGGATTCATTTGTTCAAAATCTCTTATTTTGTTAACTGCTAGAGGAAAATTTAAATTGATGAAATTTAATTTAATTCCGTTATCCATCACTATTACATCGTCTTTTATATTTTTAACGTTATATGATGAGCATCTGTTGCTATGAGTATTTAGATCAAGTGGATATAGTGCTGATTTTATAGCCCATTTAAAACAATACTCGTCATTGTTTTGAACATTGATACATGCAAATTTTCTCTGTATTTTGCGTGGTAATGGAATGCATTGAGAACCTTTGATGCACTTATATTGATTAATATTCATCTCCAAACGTGTTATTTCAATTAATGTCCAACCACTATCACGCTCCTGAAATTCGCTCATCTTTTTAATTATAACATTACATTGCTCGTTGTAAATATTAAGACTATTGTTGAATACATACTAAGAGTGTTCATTTTAGTCTGATGGGATTTTATATCAACCATACAAGAATCTTTATCTTCCTTTATCAGTACATATTCGCAAAACAGTTCCATGTTAAATTTAATGTTTTCATGTTTTTGTATGTTGTCTGCTAATAATCTGACTAATTTCTCTCTGATTTCCGTTAAAAAAATTTCAGGTATTAAACTATTTTTATTATTGTTTTCAACTAAATATGTAATAATTCTTTTATTATATGATGATTTTATACATTTAACATCACCATCATTATCAGATTTCTCAGCACAGTTAAGTTTATGTTCATTTGTTCTATTATGTTTGTCTATTGTGTTTGTTATATATTTTTTACAATATTTACAATAAATATTAGTTTCATCATCATTGATGTCATCTTTTGTATTAGAGTGTGAGTGTCGATGCCATTCCAAACAATCCGAAAAATGTATATAACATGTTTGACATTTAAACGATGAGGATGGTCCATCATGATGTAATCGAATATGTCTTCTTAAATTTGTATTAATAGTAAATACTTTTTCGCAAAATTCACAAATAAAACCGTCAACCATTTTACTTTTTTAGTAAGAACCCAATGATTTAACTATCAGAACAAGAATGGTTCTGTGTCCCCCCAGAAGTAGTGGTATTTATATCATTAATTGTTGATGAGGGGAGTAATAAGTTAGCGGGTAAGTTCCATATAAGTCTTATTCGAAAAATAAAATTGTTTAATATTACAAAAAAAAAATTAACTTATGGAAAGGAACAATAAACAAAAGAAAGGCTTATCAAAAATATTTTAATTTTCCACCCGATTCGCTACTGCAGACATATATTTTTTTTTCTTTTATCAATCAAAACAAATACTTTGAATTTATTCTTCCACCCAAAATAAAAATTGAAAAACCAATTGCTATTACAGAGCCGGTGTGTCTGTCTAAATTTCCATAACATACACTTTCTTATCCGAAAATATTTAGGTATATGTATGTCATAAATTCTTTATTATTAAGTAACCGAATTTTAAACATCAATTACACCTGCAAAATTTTTAATAACTTAATAAATTCACAATTTAATTAGTTATTTTTCCCTTTGTTTCTGTCCATCCAATAATTTTTTTTTTCATCACCTAATTCAAAACAAAAAAAGAAAGGCTTTCAACAATATTTTTCAATTGCTTCTACAAGGTCTGTATGTCTATCTATCTATCTCTATGTCTGTCTGTCTATCTACCCATATTTGAGTTTTTTTATTAATTCTTTATTTTAAAATTAATTAAAAATTTTAAACATAAATGACCACAAATAAAAGTATTAAATTTTTGATATCTTAAATAGTTATATTTAATGTTTTTACCCAAGTATCTTAAAACTTCTATAGGTGGTTGGAGATTTCCAAAACTATCAAAGTATTCTACATTATCATTATTTTTATAAAATGCTACCCAATATGTTCCATATCCTCTATTTGAGTCCAAGTTTATAATTCCATTCTCTATTCGGTGTGAAGTTTTAGGAAGTTTATCCCTCATATATACTCCTCTAAAATAAGGAATATACTTCTTCCCAAAAGTCCACATCTGTTAGTGGTCTATTAGGTAGCTGCTTCAATAGTTTTTTGATGAGGTGTAAAAAATTCCATAGCCTTTTTATAGGGTTTAAGATAGAGACCTTTACCCATAGCTATTGCCTCTAATGTTTTGTTATGACGCTTACTTTCTTCGAGCTGTTGTCTACCATGTTTAGCTAAAGTAATAGTTTTAGCGATTGCTGACCCACCAGAAGCTATTGCTCCCAATGCTTCAAGTGCTGTTAGAATAGCGACAAGTAGTAGAAAACCGCCAAGTTTAGGTATGTTGATAATTCTAGGAATTTTTACTATAGATTTTTTTCCAAGAAATTAATGTCGGATAGCTTTTCGAGCAGTTTTAATAGCGGTTTTGATGTCATTTGGTTTTTCATTTTTTAAAATATAGGTTGCTGATTTAACGGCATTCTTAAAAATATTTCGTCTACACTTTTTCTTTTGGTTGCCAGTTTTTTACTCCCAAGCCCAACTTAACTTTTGACTTCATTGCGTTAGTGACAAGGTATGCGTTGAGTTTTTCTCCAAATGTACTATCTTTAGCTTTAACTCTAATCCAAGCTTTTTCTGCTAGTTCTTTATCTGCGTAATGTCGTTTATGAATGTCATTGGGCATAAGCAATATCATGAATTTTACATCTGCATCCAAAGGATTGATACCTTTATCACCCCTTTGTAATCGTTTCTCCAATTTAGTTCCTGGTCCACAAAATTGATAACCAGGTAAATGAAGTTCAAGTGGTAGTGAATTAATTAAGCTATTTACAAGTCCTTTTCCAAGGACGAAATGTTTTCTACTAAATTCTTTATTTTTATATACAATCATTTATATATAAAAATTGCTTTTCTGAAAATAAAAAAAAATCTGAATGTAAATAAAACGTAACATTAAGCAAACGTATGCTTTCAGTTATAAAGATGCGTTTGGTAAAGCAACAATCGAATATTTCAGTGAGAAACTTGGATTTAACGGAAAACAGAAATGGTTTTAAACATAGCTGCCTTTTACCTAATTCTATTAGAGCACTAATAGTTGGTCCCTCAAACTGTGGCAAAACAAATATAATGCTTAGTTTAATTGAAAGTCCGAATGGTTTAAAATTTAAAAATATTTATATATACTCAAAATCATTAAACCAACCGAAATATAAATATCTGTCAAGATTAATTTAATCAGTTAAGGGTATGGGACTTTATACATTTTCAGATAATGAACATGTCATACCACCCGAAAAAGCTAAAGTAAATTCTATTATGATATTTGACGATGTTGCTTGTGAAAAACAAAATAATATAAGATCATATTTCTTTTTATTTATGTCAGACTTATACACATATTCCAACACATTTAGTACGTGATAATGCAAATATGATTATTTTATTCAAGCAAGATGAATTAAATTTAAAGCACATCTACAATGATCATGATGGCAGTGACATGAGTTTAAATATGTTTCGTTTTCTTTTATCAATCAAAAACAATACTTTGAATTTATTCTTCCACCCAAATAAAATTTAAAAACCAATTGCTTTTACAAAGCCAGCCTGTCTGTCTGTCTGCCTAACTTTACATAACATACACTTTCTTATCTGAAAATATTTAGGTATATGTATGTCATTAATTCTTTATTATTAAGTAACCGAATTTTAAACATCAATTACATCTACAAAATTTTTAATAACTTTATAAATTCACAATTTAATTAGTTATTTTTTTCCCTTTTTTTCTGTCCATCCAAGAATTTTTTTTTTCATCACCTAATTCAAAACAAAAAAGGAAGGGCTTTTAGCTATATTTTCCAATTGCTTTTACAAGGTCTGTATGTCTATCTATCTATCTCTATGTCTGTCTGTCTGTCTATCTATCTACCCACAACAAAATTTGTTTTTGTTTTTTTTTTTCGTATACACTCGATCATTACAACAAGCAAAACAACAAAATCCCCCTGCATCTGGCTCTCCATAAACACACACATTTATTTCACTTACTTTCCAACTATCTATATCTAAACAAGACGTCACAAAGGACCATTTTGGTCTCTGGGTAAAGGTGTGGAGGAGACTTTACACCAGCCTTTCCACCTACCTACCTAGCTACCTTTACATAAGCATTTATGGCTGGAAGCTAACGCTTAAGGTTTAAAAACCATATACATATATAAGCTGATAATGTTAACGATTTGTAAATAAAACTTTGTAAGGGTTGAAGAAATATATATACATGGCGCAATATCTCTCTTATGTAGCGAACCTCACGAATGTCTTATTAAGTAAGATAACCCACTGTAGCGATACATATTCTATATAAACAAAAGGCTTTAAACAAAACATCCAGGGATGGAAGCACTGTGTCGTCAGACTTTAATTTTTTTTTACATATAAAACAATTTTTTATTCTTAATTTAAATGCCTACATTATAATATAGAAATTACTTACCATTTTTATTAAGTTTCCTTTAAAGAGGCAATTAGGATAATGATGTGGAATATACTCCATTAGCCTTATTATATTATTGGCGTACTTGCTTAGGTTAGAGTACAAATTGAGTTTATTTATAAACTTATGTTGTATATTTAAACTATACTACATATAACTCACCTTCTAGTCCAAACACATTCACACTAATTTCAGGATTCATTTGTTCAAAATCTCTTATTTTGTTAACTGCTAGAGGAAAATTTAAATTGATGAAATTTAATTTAATTCCGTTATCCATCACTATTACATCGTCTTTTATATTTTTAACGTTATGTGATGAGCATCTGTTGCTATGAGTATTTAGATCAAGTGGATATAGTGCTGATTTTATAGCCCATTTAAAACAATACTCGTCATTGTTTTGAACATTGATACATGCAAATTTTCTCTGTATTTTGCGTGGTAATGGAATGCATTGAGAACCTTTGATGCACTTATATTGATTAATATTCATCTCCAAACGTGTTATTTCAATTAATGTCCAACCACTATCACGCTCCTGAAATTCGCTCATCTTTTTAATTATAACATTACATTGCTCGTTGTAAATATTAAGACTATTGTTGAATACATACTAAGAGTGTTCATTTTAGTCTGATGGGATTTTATATCAACCATACAAGAATCTTTATCTTCCTTTATCAGTACATATTCGCAAAACAGTTCCATGTTAAATTTAATGTTTTCATGTTTTTGTATGTTGTCTGCTAATAATCTGACTAATTTCTCTCTGATTTCCGTTAAAAAAATTTCAGGTATTAAACTATTTTTATTATTGTTTTCAACTAAATATGTAATAATTCTTTTATTATATGATGATTTTATACATTTAACATCACCATCATTATCAGATTTCTCAGCACAGTTAAGTTTATGTTCATTTGTTCTATTATGTTTGTCTATTGTGTTTGTTATATATTTTTTACAATATTTACAATAAATATTAGTTTCATCATCATTGATGTCATCTTTTGTATTAGAGTGTGAGTGTCGATGCCATTCCAAACAATCCGAAAAATGTATATAACATGTTTGACATTTAAACGATGAGGATGGTCCATCATGATGTAATCGAATATGTCTTCTTAAATTTGTATTAATAGTAAATACTTTTTCGCAAAATTCACAAATAAAACCGTCAACCATTTCACTTTTTTAGTAAGAACCCAATGATTTAACTATCAGAACAAGAATGGTTCTGTGTCCCCCCAGAAGTAGTGGTATTTATATCATTAATTGTTGATGAGGGGAGTAATAAGTTAGCGGGTAAGTTCCATATAAGTCTTATTCGAAAAATAAAATTGTTTAATATTACAAAAAAAAAATTAACTTATGGAAAGGAACAATAAACAAAAGAAAGGCTTATCAAAAATATTTTAATTTTCCACCCGATTCGCTACTGCAGACATATATTTTTTTTCTTTTATCAATCAAAACAAATACTTTGAATTTATTCTTCCACCCAAAATAAAAATTGAAAAACCAATTGCTATTACAGAGCCGGTGTGTCTGTCTAAATTTCCATAACATACACTTTCTTATCCGAAAATATTTAGGTATATGTATGTCATAAATTCTTTATTATTAAGTAACCGAATTTTAAACATCAATTACACCTGCAAAATTTTTAATAACTTAATAAATTCACAATTTAATTAGTTATTTTTCCCTTTGTTTCTGTCCATCCAATAATTTTTTTTTTCATCACCTAATTCAAAACAAAAAAAGAAAGGCTTTCAACAATATTTTTCAATTGCTTCTACAAGGTCTGTATGTCTATCTATCTATCTCTATGTCTGTCTGTCTATCTATCTACCCACAACAAAATTTGTTTTAGTTTTTTTTCGTATACACTCGATCATTACAACAAGCAAAACAACAAAATCCCCTGCATCTGGCTCTCCATGTCTGTCTGTCTATCTATCTACCCACAGCAAATATTTTTTTTTCGTACGCACTCGGTCATTACAACAAGCAAAACAACAACAATTTTTTTTTCTTTTATCAATCAAAACCAATACTTTGAATTTATTCTTCCACCCAAATAAAATTTAAGAACCAATTGCTTTTACAAAGCCAGCCTGTCTGTCTGTCTGCCTAACTTTACATAACATACACTTTCTTATCTGAAAATATTTAGGTATATGTATGTCATTAATTCTTTATTATTAAGTAACCGAATTTTAAACATCAATTACATCTACAAAATTTTTAATAACTTTATAAATTCACAATTTAATTAGTTATTTTTTCCCCTTTTTTTCTGTCCATCCAAGAATTTTTTTTTTTCATCACCTAATTCAAAACAAAAAAGGAAGGGTTTTTGGCTATATTTTCCAATTGCTTTTACAAGGTCTGTATGTCTATCTATCTATCTCTATGTCTGTCTGTCTGTCTATCTATCTACCCACAAAAAAATTTGTTTTTGTTTTTTTTTTCGTATACACTCGATCGTAACAACAAGCAAACAACAAAATCCCCCTGCATCTGGCTCTCCATAAACACACACATTTATTTCACTTACTTTCCAACTATCTATATCTAAACAAGACGTCACAAAGGACCATTTTGGTCTCTGGGTAAAGGTGTGGAGGAGACTTTACACCAGCCTTTCCACCTACCTACCTAGCTACCTTTACATAAGCATTTATGGCTGGAAGCTAACGCTTAAGGTTTAAAAACCATATACATATATACTATATGAATGATACTTGAACTATCAATATAAGCTGATAATGTTAACGATTTGTAAATAAAACTTTGTAAGGGTTGAAGAAATATATATACATGGCGCAATATCTCTCTTATGTAGCGAACCTCACGAATGTCTTATTAAGTAAGATAACCCACTGTAGCGATACATATTCTTAATAAACAAAAGGCTTTAAACAAAACATCCAGGGATGGAAACACTGTGTCGTCAGACTTTAATTTTTTTTTACATATAAAACAATTTTTTATTCTTAATTTAAATGCCTACATTATAATATAGAAATTACTTACCATTTTTATTAAGTTTCCTTTAAAGTGGCAATTAGGATAATGATGTGGAATATACTCCATTACCCTTATTATATTATTGGCGTACTTGCTTAGGTTAGAGTACAAATTGAGTTTATTTATAAACTTATGTTGTATATTTAAACTATACTACATATAACTCTCTCTTTACTTATAATAATCAAACATACCTTTATACATATTATAGAATTTTTTAAATTTATCTTCATTAAAGAAAATATAATATGATCAGCTTAATATTACTCTATTTTATATTTACTCGTAAAACTACTCAAAAAGTTCTTTATTTTATTTATTTTCAAAACACCTCCTTATGAAAAACTACATTGGGAGCAAAAAAAGCTGATTTTTTGCTGCTTTAAATGAAAAGTAAAATGCTCCCTCTGTGGTATATGAGAAAAAAACCAATGGGTAGGCAGAATTTTTGCTGCTTTAAATGAAAAGTTAAATGCTCCCTCTGTGGTATATGGGAAAAGTGTTCCCGGATTGGTAACAAACCATGGATCACATATTCTGGCCAAGGATTAAATTATATAATATTTTTACCACTTCTTATATGCAATGATTACATACTCCCATCCAGGCATGATCCAAAATTTGTATGAAAAAATGGTGCCCGGACCGGCATAAACATAGTACTTACGGGAGGTACCATGCCCACTTTTCCAATCCCGCTTATATTTTGTGGGATGCTGTGTTTTGAGAACCGATATGTTTGCACCTAATTTGGGAAATTTAGCTCGTTTCGTTCTCCAGATATACAGAAATGTAAAATGTCTTTGTGTGGGAAGTTCCACACCCACTTCACCAATCCCGCCCATTTTTTAGAGAGTTGGTGCATTGGCAACCAAGATGCTTGTACCAAATTTGAAAGCTCTAGCTCTTGCCGTTCTCAGACGCGGATCCAGCTTGAGCCTTAGGGGGGGGGGGGGGGGGGGAATTTTTCTATGATACAAAACAAGTAAAAAATTTGTTTTTTGTTGTTTTATTAAAAACGATATGTTTATATTATATTAAAAAAAATCAACAATAAGGTAAAATAAAATATAAGATCAGTACCCATGTTCTGTAACTTTGGTGAGAACTTCTCGCATCGAAAAGATGTGAAACAAAATAATCCATCGTTTCTCGAAAAGAGAGAAAAAAGGGTGTCTGTAACTCATGTCGAAAACTGGTAAAATAGATAACGTCGTAACTTTATAAATGTCATAATATTCCATTCGAAGCCGATATGAAATGGCAGATGTTGAGAACGCCAGTCAAACATATTGTTGACGGCGACCCAATTTGACTAAAATTTAAAAATTTTCAACGACTGCGGCGAAAATACAACCGTCGCCTATTGCAAAAAATTTAAACTGCGACTTTAATGTTTGTTGATTACAAAATTGCTCTGAAGACATTCGTATATTTTTTAAAAATATTAAAAGCAAAATTATTAAACAATGAAAAAATCTGCCAAGAACAAAATACTTATCTCTTCCGAGTTAATATTCATTGAATTTTGCATTTTTAATTTATTTTTTAGTGTTTCAATTTTTTCTCACCCCGTTTTTATGCGTGAGTTTATTTGACAGTTCAAAGAGGGAACTTTCTCACAAACATTTTACAGACACAATTTTTCAGTATATTGGCGAGAAATTTTCTTACGTGACAGTTATTAGTCACCAAAAATTTTACAGACGCAGTTAAGCGAGAACAACAGCCGTTTGTTTCAATTTATGGCATTTTTGTTTCATTTCTCATGTTTCAATCGATTTTAATCTTTTCTTCGAAATTAATCTTTTTAAATAACGTTTTGGCTATAAAAATAATTTTATTTATTTTTAATGTTTTTTTTTTTATTTGAAACAATTTATTGGACTACATCATACTAAATTGTTTGATCAATTTTTCGACCAAAAAAAAATACATATGCAATTGTTAACAAAATTTTGGAAGAAGGAATATGCTTCACTAATTTTAAAATTAAGTTATGAATTTTAGTCGAACTGTTTGGGTTTAAATCTAAAAATACATATATAATTATTCTGGTTTAAGTTGATTACAGCTATTTTTTTTATTAAAATTATTTTTACTTAGAAAGCAATTTTAAAGCTTATAACAATGGAAACATACATACATACATATATACATTCAGTCGTAAATGCGCTAATGCCACAATTTTTGAAAATTAAGTTTTTGATGCAGTTCAATAGAGTAACAAAAAATACATCGTTTGCGGAAAAAATACAAAATTTTCTAGTTCTTGTTTTGCAACGATATGTAAAAGTTCTATGTCCAAAAATGCTACCGAAAAAGCGCTAGGGCCAATTAAAATGTGAAAATTTCAAAAAACAAAAATTGTTAATATCTGTTAATAGTCAACATTGAAATAAATAAAATAATTTTATAGTATATTTTATTTTTGCAAATTTACATACTAATATGCACATTAAAAGTATAAAATATATAATAGAAAAGGTGATAAGTCACAAAAAGCTATGTGAAACATAAATGTATAATTTTTAGTTGGTTTGCAAGCCAATAAAGAGTCGGCAATGAAGCAAAACTGGATTTACAGACATAAAATATATTCAGAACTAAAGACCTTAGAAAGTTTTTTCTCTCTCCTATAAAATTTATACATTGGACTACATCCTTTACGACTGAAGGTAATCAGCCTTATTCTGGTTGTCGTTGTCGTATACGAGTGTGTCGTTTTTTGTAGTAGATTAAAGAACACAGGTTGAGTTTTACTTTAATCTATTACAAAAAACGACACAGTCGTATACGAAAACGACAACTGGAATAAGGCTAAATGATATATACTTATATAGGTACATTATATTAAAAAAAAGTTACGTACTCAACATTGTTTCACTAATTTTTATGTATTTTTGTATATCAAAGAACTTTTCTTATTAAAGCACTTGAAATTTGACAGTTATATAATTCTTCTTTGGTGAACTTTTACTAGACCAATACATATATTCATATGTATATATGGGAAGGTAGAATGACAATGCATATAAAATTCCAATTCAAAGCCTACTATGATGAAAATATGATACGAAAAACGGCTATATTCAAATGTATATAATAATTAATTATCATAACACAAATAAAAATATTGCATATACTACTAAGGCTTATTAATAATCCAACCCCTCGCATTTTCAACCCAAACGTTTATTTTTCGGATATAGATGGCACTTGCTGGGATTGAATGTAGAATAATATGTATTTCAATACAGTAAACTAGATGTTTCATTGGAAATATAATAAATAACTATAAGGATAAATACTTGGATACTTATTGAAAATTTGTTCAGAGATTCTATAAAAAACAAAAAAAAACTTGATGGGATTTCCAAAAATATTGTACATTCGGATATTCGTGTATTTTCGAAATAAGCAAAAGATATTAGTTTATGGGTAATGAGAGTTTAAGTTCAGTTTGGAGCAAAAGCCATTAAAATTGGAGCAAAAGCCATTAAAAGTGGAGCAAAAGCCATTAAAATGGGACCAAAAGCCATTAAAATTGATTGTTGGGTGCAAAACCCATTAAAAGTAGAGCAAAAGCCATTAAAATGGGGATCAAAAGCCATTAAAATTGAAGTCAAATAAAAAATGTTTTTTGGGAGAAAAAACACAGAGCTGATAAGCGTTTTATTTTTATTTTTTGTGTGTGTTTATGGAGAGGCAGATGCAGGGATGTTGTTGTTGTTTTGCTTGTTGTAATGGTCGAGTGTATACGAAATAAAAAAAATATTGTGGGTAGATAGATAGATAGACAGACAGACAGACAGCCATAGAGATAGCTAGCCATACAGACCTCGTAGAAGCAATTGGAAAATATTGTTGAAAGCCTTTCTTTTTTGTTTTGAATTAGGTGATAAAAAAAATTATTTGATGGACAGAAAAAAAGGAAAAATAAATAATTAAATTGTGAATTTATTAGGCTATTAACAATTTTGTAGATGTAATTGATGTTTAGAATTCGGTTACTTAATATTAAAGAATTTATGACATACATATACCTAAATATTTTTGGATAAGAAAGTGTATGTTATGGAAAGTTAGTCAGACAGACAGACATACAGACAGACCGGCTTTGTTAAAGCAATTGGTTTTTCAATTTTTTATTTTGGGTGGAAGAATAAATTCAAAGTATTTGTTTTGATTGTTAAAAGAAAAAAGAAGAAAAAATATATATCTGAAGTAGCGATCGGGTGGAAAATGAAAATATTTTTGATAAGCCTTTCTTTTGTTTATTGTTTTGAATTAGGTGTTGAACAAATTAATTGAGCGATTGACATGTGTTAAAAACGCTAGTTAATGTAGGTCAACATTTTTCTATCTATAAATTATGAATTTATTGAGTTATTAAAAATTTTATGGTGTTTCAATTTTATTTGGAGTGGATAGGGAAATATGAAACCATTCTTAATAATTCTATCTTTTATTTTGAATTATGTGAAGAAAAAATTTATTAAGTGAACAATCAGACAGACAGATTGTATTTATACTAGTTTGCATGGATTTTCCTATATAAGTATAAAAAGTAAAAAAAAGGCTTAGTAGAGTATACTTCTGAAAACTAGGCTTATTTACATTTGAACACTGAAGTTTTGTACAATATCACATTTCATTATTAATTTTAATTATATTTACGCGGAATTAATTACTTCATTCAATAAATAAAATATGAAACCTAGTTAATGTGTTAAAAATATGATAGGTGGAAAGGACTATCCCATTACAGGAGCTGAACGGGTAACTACAAAATATGGAGATGCCATTGTCTTGAAATTGGATGGATATATACTTTATCTTCCTAAAAGGTTTAATGCCTTAACTGAAAATGATGTTGGGAACCTATCAACTGGCGCATATGTCATTGCAAAAATTCCTTTAGATGATGAAAAGGATAGCAGTAATTATAAGCTAGAAATAAAGACGGCTGCTCCTATGAAAGGATATTACCCTTATACTCAATTTAATACTTTTAAATAAAATAATTTTTCAATAAAATAATTAAGCAATAAAAATAAATTATTATAAATTCTAGTGTTTTTCTTTTATTTGTATATATATATAAATATATATATATATATAATATAGAATTATTAATATTTTTTATAAGTTGTAAATGAAATCTCAATGTGGAATGATGGAGGTTGTTGAAGCTTTTCTACATGAATTTGGAAGTGTATTCTTTGAAGAACATTTGGAATTATTATATGCATTCAAAAGAGAATATACAAGTTTTAATGTATATAATATGCCTTGCTCTCACGAAAGTACAAGTGGAGATGTCGTGGATTTGTGTGGATGCTACTTTTTCTATAAGTGGAAAAAGGAGGTTATAAGAATTATAGAAACTTATAAAAAGATATTAAAATATTTTAGAAGTCTAAGCTTATGTACAAGAAAACAAAAATAATTTCAGTTAATATATAGTTTTCAAAAAAAAAAAAAAAAAGATGAAAGCATTTTTTTCTTTAAATAGAGATTTTCAAAGCAATAGTATTATTAGTTTACATTTAAAATTCATCGAGAATGTTTCACCTTAAGAGAAAACCGCAAATATACGATATGGTATTTGAACTGGAGTATTTTCTAACTTAGACCGGGATGAATGGATATACCTTATGAGCTATAAGGAATATATTAAGACAACACTAAATCAATGTGAATTCCTAGATTGTATGAATCTAATTTATAAGGATGATAAAAGGGAAGTTCAATATACATTTCAGTATAAGAATAGTATTTGCTATCTCATCCTACAACAAGGAAACCATAAAATTAAAATTGATCCTGAGACTGGGAAATCGCTAACTCAAGTCGGAATATTCTTGACGACATTTTTAAGCAGGAATACAATTCTTCGCTAGCAAAATTTATATTTTTATTATGAACATTATATTCCAAATTGCTCTATTTTAAATAAAACAAATGTACAATATTATGAAATTAAAGGTATAAATGAAAGATATATAGAAATTGATTTAACCAGACTTTATAATGAGCTTGGAAAAAAATGCAAAATAAGATTAAAACAAATGTGAAAATCTATAGATTATTATTAAGAATGGATAATAAATAAAACAAACAAAAATAATAATATATAAAAAACAAAACAAATATTTGAGTTTTTTTATTAATTCTTTATTTTGAAATTAATTAAAAACATAAATGACCACAAATAAAAGTATTAAATTTTTGATATCTTAAATAGTTATATTTAATGTTTTTACCCAAGTATCTTAAAACTTCTATAGGTGGTTGGAGATGTCCAAAACTATCAAAGTATTCTACATTATCATTATTTTTATAAAATGCTACCCAATATGTTCCATATCCTCTATTTGAGTCCAAGTTTATAATTCCATTCTCTATTCGGTGTGAAGTTTTAGGAAGTTTATCCCTCATATATACTCCTCTAAAATAAGGAATATACTTCTTCCCAAAAGTCCACATCTGTTAGTGGTCTATTAGGTAGCTGCTTCAATAGTTTTTTGATGAGGTGTAAAAAATTCCATAGCCTTTTTTATAGGGTTTAAGATAGAGACCTTTACCCATAGCTATTGCCTCTAATGTTTTGTTATGACGCTTACTTTCTTCGAGCTGTTGTCTACCATGTTTAGCTAAAGTAATAGTTTTAGCGATTGCTGACCCACCAGAAGCTATTGCTCCCAATGCTTCAAGTGCTGTTAGAATAGCGACAAGTAGTAGAAAACCGCCAAGTTTAGGTATGTTGATAATTCTAGGAATTTTTACTATAGATTTTTTTCCAAGAAATTAATGTCGGATAGCTTTTCGAGCAGTTTTAATAGCGGTTTTCATGTCATTTGGTTTTTCATTTTTTAAAATATAGGTTGCTGATTTAACGGCATTCTTAAAAATATTTCGTCTACACTTTTTCTTTTGGTTGCCAGTTTTTTACTCCCAAGCCCAACTTAACTTTTGACTTCATTGCGTTAGTGACAAGGTATGCGTTGAGTTTTTCTCCAAATGTACTATCTTTAGCTTTAACTCTAATCCAAGCTTTTTCTGCTAGTTCTTTATCTGCGTAATGTCGTTTATGAATGTCATTGTTCTGGGCATAAGCAATATCATGAATTTTACATCTGCATCCAAAGGATTGATACCTTTATCATCCCTTTGTAATCGTTTCTCCAATTTAGTTCCTGGTCCACAAAATTGATAACCAGGTAAATGAAGTTCAAGTGGTAGTGAATTAATTAAGCTATTTACAAGTCCTTTTCCAAGGACGAAATGTTTTCTACTAAATTCTTTATTTTTATATACAATCATTTATATATAAAAATTGCTTTTCTGAAAATAAAAAAAAATCTGAATGTAAATAAAACGTAACATTAAGCAAACGTATGCTTTCAGTTATAAAGATGCGTTTGGTAAAGCAACAATCGAATATTTCAGTGAGAAACTTGGATTTAACGGAAAACAGAAATGGTTTTAAACATAGCTGCCTTTTACCTAATTATATTAGAGCACTAATAGTTGGTCCCTCAAACTGTGGCAAAACAAATATAATGCTTAGTTTAATTGAAAGTCCGAATGGTTTAAAATTTAAAAATATTTATATATACTCAAAATCATTAAATCAACCGAAATATAAATATCTGTCAAGATTAATTTCATCAGTTAAGGGTATGGGACTTTATACATTTTCAGATAATGAACATGTCATACCACCCGAAAAAGCTAAAGTAAATTCTATTATGATATTTGACGGTGTTGCTTGTGAAAAACAAAATAATATAAGATCATATTTCTTTTTATTTATGTCAGACTTATACACATATTCCAACACATTTAGTACGTGATAATGCAAATATGATTATTTTATTCAAGCAAGATGAATTAAATTTAAAGCACATCTACAATGATCATGATGGCAGTGACATGAGTTTAAATATGTTTCGTTACATTTGCGGATAATGTTGGAAGGATAAATATGGATTTCTTATAATAAGCAAAGATGATGAAATGAAGCAAGGGCGTTATAGAAAAGGCTTTGATCTATTCATTCAGATTTTGTCATATAAATACTACTAACTACATCAGACGTATACCTGTTAATATTAAATACGTTTTTTTATACTTGGAAAACTGTCAAAATTATTCCACGAAGCTGTTTAGCTGTTTTAAGAAGCTGTTTAGCTATTTTAAGAAGCTGTTCAGCTATTTTAAGACGCTGTTTAGCTGTTTTAAGAAGCTGTTTAGCTGTTATAAAAAAGCTGTTTGGCTGTTTTAAGGAGCTGTTTAGCTGTTTAAGGAAGCTGTTTAGCTGTTTTAAGAAGCGGTTTAGCTGTTTTAAGAAGCTGTTTAGCTGTTTTAAGAAGCTGTTTCGCTGTTTTAGGAAGCTGTTAAAAGTATACTGCGATTAATTCCAGAATCTAAAGTTGGTGAAGACACTAGTTTCAAGTTATAATCATGGAAGAAAATATTTTAAAAGAGTTGGTGAAATCCAAAAAAAAAATTTAAAGAAAAAATTTCAAAGCATAAGACTTGGAGAATTGGAAAAATTTAATAATTTAGAAACCTTTAACAGAACCTCTAAAGAAACTAGTCAAATTGTCAGATTCGTCAAATCTAACAATACCCACAGACGAAAAATATAAATGTAAGCACAATACTAAAATAAAAACGGAAAATAATACTATATTCACCAGCACTCCTAAGAAAACATTATTGAACGAGAAAAACATTAATGAAATAATAAGGGTTAAAGAAGAAGAAGAAGTAGAAGACTATAACAGTAATAGTGAAGATGAAGTAAATGATAAATCGAAAAATTAACAATTTTATTCTCAATCATCCGATTGGGAGTTTGATTTATCAACCCTAAATGGAAATAAAAAGCTTGACACTATATTTGGACCTCATAAAATGGAAAATGGAGACTGGAAATTTGGAAATTCTATTTTAAAGCTTACTGATGATAAAATAATAATAGGTCAAAAATCTTGGGCACTTACCCCAGGGTTATACTCATTGTTTTTTTTTTCATAAAAATCCAAAACTATTCGATTCGTCAGAGTTAGCAATATATAAACATATTTTACTTGATACAAACGCACATCGAAGGAACTATGATCCTAATAATCAAATTAATGGAAACAGAGGATATAAATATAAAAAGATAATAAATAAATTGTTTACAAAAACTACTCACGTTGGTAAGGGCTTAATGGAGGTTAATCTTAATAAGCCAAACTATATATACTGGGATAATCCTAATGAAATTGTAGACCAATTGAGGCTGTTATTAGCATCACAACATGCTGGTAACAATAATCATTCTAATGAGATAATATCTATAATCGAAGAACTAAGGGAAGCAAATATAATTGAATGGCTTTTTAAATAAATAAAAAAATTATGACTGTTGACAAATTTGGTCATTACTATAACCAAAAATATATAGGAGATATAACAAGAAACAACATTTCAAAAAAATTCGGTATCACACTCAACGTATATAATATTGATATAGAGAATAAAAGAATTTTAAATTTGTCACCTCTAATGAATGGGGCAGATGCTTTTAACAAAAATTATGTGAATACACAAATGACCCATATGCAAGAACATTTAAAAGTATATGGGTAATGAGAGTTTAGCGCCAATGTGGAGAAAAAGCCATTAAAATGGAGCAAAACCCATTAAAAATGGAGCAAACGCCATTAAAAGTGGAGCAAAAGCCATTTAAATGGGAGCAAAAGCGATTAAAATTTATTGTTGGGAGCAAAACCCATTAAAAGTGGAGCAAAAGCCATTAAAATTGGAGCAAAAGCCATTAAAATTGGAGCAAAAGCCATTTAAATTGAAATCGAATCAAAAATGTTTGTTGGGAGAAAAACACACAGCTGATAAGCTCGTTTATTTATTTATTTATTTTTTATGTGTGATTATGGAGAGCCAGTTGGAGGGATGTTGTTGTTGTTTTGCTTGTTGTAATGATCGAGTGTATACGAAAGAAGAAAAATATTTTTTGTAGGTAGATATATAGATAGACATGCAGACCTTGTAGAGCCAATTGGACTTAATTATTGGATGGACAGAAAAAAGGGGGTAAAAAATAACTAATTAAATTGTGAATCTATTATGTTATTAAAAATTTTGTATGTAGATGTAATTGATGTTTAAAATTCGGTTACTTAATAATAAATAACTTATGACATACATATATGGAAATTTAGTCAGACAGACATACAGACAGACCGGTTTTGTAAAAGCAAATCGTTTTTCAATTTTATTTGGGTGGAAGAATAAATTCAAAGTATTTGATTTGATTGATAAAAGAAAAGAGAAGAAAAAACATATATGCCTGCAGTAGCGTATCGGGTGGAAAATAAAAAAATATTTTTGATAAGCCTTTGTTTTGTTTGTTGTTCTGAATTGGGTGTTGAACAAATTAGTTGAGCGATTGGCATGTATTAAAAACGTTAGTAAATGTAGGTCAACATTTTTCTATCTATAAATTAAGAATTTATTTAGTTATTAAAAATTTTATAGATGCAATTGTTGTTTCAATTTTATTTTTTATTTATTTATTTATTTTTATTTATTTATTTTATTTTATTTTTCATTTAGTTTCTAAAGTATACTTGCTTAAGAAAGTTTGTGGTTTTAAAAATAAAAAAAAGAAATAAAAATTTTAAAAATTAATTATGGCTAGTGTATTTACCTGTGAAATTTGCCAAAATCTTTACAAAAATTAAAAAAAAGTTTAAAACACCACACTGAAATTCATGTGCCATGTGATATATGCAAAAAAGAAACATGTTGAAATCCATATAGATTTCCTTTAACAGCAACAACAGCAACAACAACAACAACCACAGCAACAAGAACAACGGCAACACCAAAAAGAGCAACAACAACAACAAGTAGAAGAAATGGATGAACATCCTTCAACATCGGAAGCAACTAGGAAGCGTCTATCGATGTTACTTCTTCAGTAATTGTTTATTGAATCTTCATATATTAAATATGAACTAACAATAATAAATCAAATCTTATCCTTATATTTACTTTATGTCCTGCCAGTGCTAGACAAAAAAGATTTAGTCATCACGGTTTCTGTTCACATGTGTAGGTGTTTATCGCTCATCTGATTAGGTGAGTGCTGCAGTGTCTCTTCTTCTTAAGCGAGTGTGGCCGCCATAATTTAAAATATTTCTAGCTAATGGATTTGGGTGCAGTTCCAGCCTTTTTAAATATTTTACTGCATATTTCGTTATCATAGTTTTTACTAACGGCACATTGAGATCCTTGTGGATATATGAGTTTTTGACGTACCAGGGGGCGGCTGTGATTATTCGAAGAAGTTTATTTTGGCGCCATTGAATGTTAGAAGCCGAGGCAGTGCCCCATAACTGAATACCGTAGCACCAAATTGGCTTTAAGATAGAGTTGTAGAGTAGAAGTTTGCAATCGAGATTAAGAGCAGAATTTCTTCCAATAAGCCAATTAATTTGGATTGCTTTTAGTTTCATTTGAGTTAATTTAGCTTCTATATGCCATTTCCACGTTAAACGCCGATCTAGATGTATACCGAGGTATTTTACATGCGAGTCTTGGGGTATTATTTGATTATGGATTTTAATGGGGGGGCATGTTTCCCGACGCAATGTGAATGTTATATGTGAGCATTTTTGCTCCTTGATCTTTATCCTCCATTTTTTTAACCACCTTTCCAGTTCAAATATATGATCCTGTAAGTAACGAGATGCTTCTTTACAGTTTGCGTGTACGCTTAGAAAAGCTGTATCGTCCGCAAATGTTGAGGTATGGGTGTAGCTGTTTGCAGGCAAGTCCGAAGTATAAATTAAGTATAATAGAGGGCCCAGGATGCTGCCTTTTGGGACTCCAGCGTTAATTGGCTGAGGAGAGCTTAAAAAATCGCCTTTTTTAATAATAAATTGACGACCGACTAAGTAGCTTTCTAACAGCTTGTGTATGCTGCTGGTAAGTTTTGCTGCAATTTCAGTAGTTAACCTTCATGCCAGACTTTATCAAAAGCTTGAGATACATCGCTGAAGAGTGCTGAACAAAATTTTTTTTTTCTTCAAAGGCTTTTCTTATGACATTTACTATTCGATGAGTTTGTTCAATTGTGCTGTATTTTCTTCTAAAACCGAATTGATGATTGGGAATACATCTGTTTTTATTTAAAATCGGCGTTAATTTTGACACTAGTAGTTTCTTTAATAGCTTTGATATATTAGACAATAAGCTAATAGGTCTATATAACTCAACTTTTGTGGGATCCTTTCCTGGTTTAGGTATCATGGTAACTAAGGATACTTTCCACTCTTGTGGGTAGTATTCAAGGCGTAAAATATCATTAAAAATTAGAAGAATAATTTTCTTTGCTATGCTGGGTAGCTCCAAAAGCATTTTGTTACTGATCTTATCAAAACCAGGGGCTTTCTTGGGGTTTAGATCATGAATAGCCTTTTCGATTTCTCTTATCTCAAATCTTAGTGGAACAGCTGATCCAACAGCAACAGGTGGTAGCTCGACCGCAGTATCGAAAGATGATGAGGGGTAAATACGGTTTTCAAATGATTAACAAAAATATTTCCTTTTTCTATGTAATTTCGTGCCCAACATCCATTTAAGTTTCTTAATGGCGGTTTAGTGATAACTGGTCTTTTAAGATTTCTAGCTGCACGCCATAACGAGTAGTCAGATTGAGGAGTTGCATCAAGTTCCTTAGGATATTTTTCCAGAGAAGCCGTTTTTTGAGACTGCAGTAAGTTTCTTAGCCTTTTTGTGCACTCTTTTAGTAAATTTTTAAGTTGAGGGGATCTGTGCAATTGCCACTCTCTTCGAACTCTCCTTTTTTCAGTCAAGAGACGCTCGACATCTGTAGAATATATTTTACTATTTTTGATATTTTTGCGGGCTATGCTAGAATGTTGAACAGCTAGTTTGAGATAATTGTCAAAATTTACAATAGAAAGATTCACATTCTCCGGTGTTCTAAGCGGAATATTTTCAGTGCAGTGGGTACTGAGATATTTTTTATATTTTAACCAATTTATTTGTGTGGCTGACGTCACTAAGTAACCAGACGGAGATACAATTCTATTAGGGTTTGATATGGTAAGTATTGTAGGTGTGTGATCAGAAGACAATTCTAAAGAAGCTTCAACATGAATCGTTTTTGCGGGGATGTTTTTAACCACGCCAAAATCGATGACATCTGGAATTGTTTGCTGATCAGTAGGCCAATAAGTTGGTTGTCCACTCGCGACCACATTTAAATCCATTTTAGACATTGTATTATACAAAACACGACCCTTTGGTGTAATGAGCCGTGACCCCCAGAAGGTATGTTTAGCGTTGTAATCGCCAGCGGCTAGGAAACAGGGTCCTAATGATTTAAAATATTTATAATATTGGCTTTCTGATATTGAAAATCTAGGTGGAGAGTATAAAGATGAAAGTACTAAGTTTCGATTTAGCTCTTCAACACATATGTTCGTTGCTTGCATATAATCTTCACGATGATCACACATTAAGTAGTGTTTGATTCGGGCTTTTATCAAAATAGCAGAACCTCCACAAGCTCTATCTCGAGGGTCGTTGGTGTCATATAATATATAACCATTAATTTTAAAAGTATTTCTTGAGGTCAAATAAGTTTCAGAAACCATCATTACATCAATTTGTTTACTTTTAAGAAAGTATTCTAGTTCATTTTTATGTTGGCGAATGCCGTTTGCGTTCCAAAAACAAATTTTTAAACAATTCATGGCTTGTTAAGTACAGCTTGCAATAACATCGATTGCATTCTTAACATTTCCTGCATCATATTACCCATTGTGTTCGTAAAGTTAGTTACTGTTTACACTAGTGATTCCATGGTCTTTTCTAGACGACTTAAATTAGAGACTGGGGTCTCATCATAATTTGGCAAATCACTTTGCATTGGCATATGGTTTGATTTTAGAACGTTAGCGTGGGATGTTCTGTTCTTACTAGGCTGCGGTACCTGAATGTTATTAGTGTTAACTTGATGTGTTACCTGAATTTGAGGGGGATTAGGTTTCGGCCCAACCGAGCGCTTGACGATAGAGTATACAGGGCATCCTCTATAGTTGGCAGTGTGATTACCACCACAGTTGCTGCCTTTTTTTACATTAGGGTCGTTTTTAGACTTATCGCAGAGAGCTGTACCATGCAATTCTCCACATACAACGCAAACAGGGGTTAAATGGCAGTGTGCCTTAGTGTGACCAAATTCTTGGCAGCTTAAACATTGCACGGGACCGTTCCTTTTGTGCGGCTCCTCTATCGTTATTTTCCTATACAGGATATATTTCAGACTGTAAATGGGATGAGTTTCGTTTTGTTAAGCTTAACGTCGCCGAGTTCTAACTCCACTCGAAATAGTCGCTGGGGACTTTTTTCTCTATTTTTAATATTTATTACGTTTTTTATTTTAAAGCCCTTCTCTTCTAAAAACGTTTTTCGTATTTTCGTTTTATTTATACTACCACGTTTTATTACAACTACATAAAAAGAATTTTCACCTATTACCGAGGTCAAATTCTTTATTAAATCACTTGAGTTTTGCTCTCTAAGATATATCGGGCGTGGCTTAGAAGATTTGGTAACGTTTTGTGCTTCCGCGGATTCCTCATCCAAAATTGCAAAACGATTTTGAGAACTTATTCTATCAGATGTACCCTCTTTTAAAACTTTTGGGACCGAAGCAACTGCAGAAGAGGTTGGACTGCGACCCCGTTTTAGCACTGTTATTTACCTATCCATTCCAACTTGTACTTGAGGCTTTTGACCACTTTTTACCTGCGATACTGAGTTTTCCATCATGCCTGATTTGGGGGTAATCTTTTCATCACTTGTTAAAATCGTTTCTGCCACTGAGGCACCGCTTGCAGGTTTTATATTTTGTATTGTATTAAAATCAACCGTATTATTAGACACAGAAGGTGATACGGAGTTTTCTATTATGCCCGATTTGGGGTTAATATTTTCATCACTTATTAAAATTGCTTTTGCCGTTGAGGCAACGATTGCAGGTTTTATATTTGTTAGTGTATCAACATTATTATTAAATACAGTGGGTGAGAGGGATCGCGTGCGAGTAATAGGTTTAGCCGTTAGGTATTTGCTATCATCGATTCTTTTTTTTTATTTCTGCATTTGTTTCGTTAACACTCACTGTGATATATGCATTTCTATCATTATGTTTAATTGTTTTTGCACTGTTTGCACTCATAAGAGTTTTTTTTTACTGTTTACAGTTGTGCTCTTCTTATTTGTTATTGTTTATCAACACCGAGAATCAAAAATGTGTATGTTTATGTATGTATGTACATGTATTTGTATACATGGTATTTTTTTTCTTTCTTTTATTTTTTTTTTTTTAATACTTTATTTGTTCACGTTTTATAAAAAAAATAAACCGTTAGTAAACACGTCTATCTTCAACGAGCGTGACAAACAGAATCAATCAAATAAACCATTTAAACAACAAAAGCCTGAGTCATGTGCAGAAGCTTTTATGTGTGAGGATTGTAGTGTTAAAATTTAACCACAACAGTGGTTTATTCATTGCTCCCAACCCGAACACAAGAAAAATGTACAGGAGAGAATTGGCAACCGGATTCAATTGATAAAAAATTCATTTAAATCTCGACTTTTGATGTATCGTTTTCCGAAAGGAGACTTGAATTTGAATGTAAATGAATATTTGAAAGAGGGCCAAATGTATGTTCAGAAATTATTAAATAATTGTCTGGCTGAGCACATAATTGTGAAATTTAATTTGGAATTAACAGCTCGATATAAGCTACCAGCACATCCTCTTAAGCCCGAAACTGATATGTATCACAATACAGAAATGATACGTTTATAAAGGGCAGATAATATAAACTCAGCTCTCACACTTCAATTTGGAAAGATTAAAGCAAAGATGTCTGAGTTTCAAGAAAGAGATTCTGGTTGGACGCTGATCCAAATTTAATGTCTAGAAATTAATATAAATAAAGCATCACCATTATCCGGATCCCAATACATACCAACACCTGTAGTGCAAATACGAAAACGTGCTTGCGTTAACGTCCAAAATAATGACGTCTTCTGCTTTAAGTGGAGTATTATAGAAGCATTTTATAATGGTGATGACAGTCATGTACATAGACAGACAATTTATAAAATTAATGATATTTCTGAGCAAATAATTACGCTTGATTCCGGTAATATACTTAACTTCACTTCAATGAAATTTCCAACTGATGTGAAAGATATAAAGTATTTTGAAAAAACAATAAGGAAATAAGTATAAATATGTTCGGGTTCGACCGAAAATTGAAAACGGTTGTTGGTCCCTACCAAGGCGAATTTAACTACAGGTGGTGTCGAAACTACAACAATCCAAAAGCAACAGAAATAACATAGAGTTTTTTGCATTGCATTGTTAGTGCTAACGGTCCAAAATGTCAACCATTCCTAACAAAACACTTACAATTAAAAAACAAAGTGGCTCGAACTGTCAAAATCAGATGGCGTTTCGACACCACCTGTAGTTGAATTCGCCTTGGTCCCTACTACATCACAAAAAGTGAGAAGGAGGTGCAAATAAATTTGTTGCTGTTGGAAAGTGAATGTGGGAGTAAAATGCACTATATTTAAATAAAGAATATTTCTAGGTATTTAGCATAAACTTATATCAAATTTTTATTAAAAAAATCTACTCAATTTAAAAAATTTATTTCTTATTTTTTTTTTTAGACTACTTTGAAGTCAAATATCAGCGCATAATGGAAGAATTATATTTTGCAATGCATGCCTTTACCACACAGACATACCGGAACAAATGCTTATTCACAAAGAAAAAGAATGCGGAGAGTGCATTCCCAAGATGCCGGAGGGAGACAAATCCATCACAAAATACCAACATTATGAAAGGCAGATGGAAGTTCCATTTGTTGTGTATGCGGATTTTGAATGCGTTCTCGAGGAAGTAGATGTAAGTAGTATTAATAAAAATAGTAGATATACAAAAAAACATGTTCCATGTGCATATGGTTTTAATATTAAGTGTAATTTTAATGAAAATTTAGATAAGTTTAAAATGTTTAGTAGTAGTAGTAGTGTTAATGTAGGGCAACATTTTGTAAATAATTTAATAAATGAATGTAGACAAATTTATAAGAAGTATTATGAAAAAATTGTCCCCATGCATTCATTAACCCCCTTAGAAGAAGAACAATTTTTAAACTCTATTAACTGTCATATTTGCGGTTTAGCACTAGGCGATGAACTAGCTGTGAGAGATCACTGCCACTTATCAGGAAAATATAGAGGGGCTGCACATAACTCGTGTAATTTAAATTTTAAAATTCCAAATTTTATTCCTATATTTTTCCACAATTTTTCGAAATATGACTGTCACTTATTTATTAAAGAATTACTTAGTATTAAAGGGGAGACAAATGTAATTCCAATAAATAAAGAATTATACATTTCTTTGTCGCATACTGTTCGGGTATATACTGATGAAGAAATTGATGATTATATAAATGAGTTGTATATAAGAAAAGTGAAGCAAAATATTCCTCAGCATATTATTTCAAAACAACTTGAAAAGGTGCGAGATTATAAAACTGGAAAAAAAATTGAGCTTAGATTTTTAGACTCTTTAAGATTTATGGCATCTGGTTTGGAATCATTAGCTAGTAACCTCAATGATCAAGATTTAAATGCAGTTAGAAAATATTTTCCAGATGCCGAGAAGTTTTCTCTTATGAAGCGAAAGGGTGTTTTTCCTTATGAATATTTAAATTCATTTGAAAAATTAAATGAAAAGAAACTCCCACCAATTGAAGCATTTTATAGTAGGTTAAATGATAAAAATGTTCAGAAGAAGATTATTTGCTAGCACAAAATATATGGACAACATTTATTTAGGGCTTTTGTACACTTGATCTATCAAAATGGAAAATGTATGATTTCCATTATGAGTATATGAAACCTTAATTTGGAGATAATATAAATCTCAATTATATGGACACTGACTCTTTCATTTACTCAATTAGATCTGATGATTTCTATGATAAAATAAGAGGAGATTTAAAAACACTCTTTGACACATCAGCATATTCACAAAATAATCCATTTAACTTTCCTCAATTAAATAAAAAAGTACTTGGAATGATGAAAGATGTAAATGAAGGTAAATTCATCACTGAATATGTAGGCTTAGGACCCAAAGTTTATTCTTTCACAGTTGAAGATGATAAAGATGTTAAAAAAGCTAAGGGGGTTAAAAAATGCGTGGTAGACAATTATACTATAGATCATTATAAACATGTATTATTTAATAAGCAATCAGTAGGGGCATGTATGTACACATTCACATCTAAGTTACACACAATACTAACAAATAGAGTTAACAAAATAGCTTTAAATTTTATTGATAGTAAGCGTAAAATAAGAAATGATGAGATTAATACACTTGCATGGCATCATTATCAGTTAGATACTGATAATGGTGATTTAGAATTAAGTAGGTTAATTAGTGATATTGAGTCACTAAATAATTAGTATATAATATATATATATATTACCTTGTAGTATTGAAATTATATATAATATATGTAAATATAATAATAAATACATACATAAATAAAACTCAAAAGTTTATTTAACAAAAAAAAAAAACAACAGTTTTTATTATTTATTTTACATAAATTAAATAAGAAGAAGAAGAAAAGTAAGTATTAGAATGTATTAAAAAAAAGATTATATAACTTTTCGAACAATTCCAGTTAAAGGTGTGTACTCCATCATACGATCGTGAAGGATTAAACAATAAGCATTTGTATTTTCTGGTACTGGACTACTCGTCTCAAACTCAATTTTCACATCGATAGGTCCATTTTTAACAATTTCATTTTGATAACTAACATCAACTACTGCAATTGGAATATTTTTAAATTTCTCACATGAAAGAAGAGGTTGTGCTTCTCTCATATAGTAATTTTGTTGAAACTTAGCATACATATCATACAAAATAGCGGTTCTATTCTCCTCAAATTTCAAATTTTAAATCATCATATGGATAAGATTCTGAATTTAAATGCACCTAAACATTTTTCAAATCTGAATGTATATGTTTATTACCGTTTTCTAATACGAATAAAAGAAATCTTGGCCTTTCTCTATTCACTGATAGTTTAATATTCCAGTGGTGATTTCTGCCTCCGGAAAATGTTGGATTAAAATAACAGTCCCAACTGCGAAATGCTATGGGTAATGAAACACCCTCCTTTATAATCTTCATTATTTGTATTTATCTTGCATCGATAGGTGAATATGTGGTATTCTCCATGTTATGTTTTTAATCGATAAACTCAATTTTTCATTAGCATCTGTTGAGTAATATACCTTATCATCATTTGAACTTCGTAAAAGAATAAGTTCATGTTTACTATTTAAAATTATTTTATTGTAATCCTCAGCGAATCCCAACAGTAGTTTTAGGGGATATAAAAATTAAATTTTCGCATTGACAGATCTTCAGAAATAGTCCACCCTGCTTTTCTCATCATATTGCTTTCAAATTCATTTAGGGAGACATAATTCTTAATTGCACTGGATATTCCCAAGTATAGAGTACGATCAATTTCAACACCATTAATCTCATACCGTATTTCATCAAATAAGTATGCAACACAATTATTCCTCAATCTAGTATTTTGTGATGCTTCTTCACCTTTAGTGTTTTTTATGTTTCCTTCTATATATAAGTAGCTTTTAGACGGAAGAACATATAAGTCTTGATTTTGTAGTGTAATTCGAATTTCATAATTGTTTTTAAAGGAATGAATATAGAGCACATAGCTGTGATAATCTTTTTTTTATTATATTTTCATCAGAATATGGTTTTTTAATGACATTGAGTATATCAGACATTTTTCTTTATTTTTAACTTAAGCAATTTTCAAAAGGCTGTATTTTCTTTCGATAATGATGGTCTTATAGCTTAAATATGATTAGTAGGAATGTCTCTATTAACTTTAATGTGCTTAGTTCTAATGTAAATGATCAGTTTTCCCTAGGTCTTGAATGTAATCTAAGTGTTATTTCTTCGCCTCTGAAAGTTACTGCACGATTTTCTTGTTCAACAATCCAAATTTTGAGATATGTTATCTCTTTGACGTTTACTGGTAAATAAATTAGGTTATTAGCAATAACATCTAATTTATACCCTGGCGGTACGTCTAATGCGAACTCGTGTAGTATATGTGCGGGAGAGTTATTCATATATGCTCCTATTATGATGTTACACTGAATTTGTATAGCATTCACTTTTAATATATTTACAGGTTGATTTGATATATGTTTCATACCAGCCTTTAAAATCTCTTCACTAAAACCTAACAGTTTACCAATGGATCGTTTTCGATTAAATAAAATTGCATCGTGGGAGGAAGTTATTTCAATTTGTAAAGTATTATTATTAGCTTTAATGAGAATAGATATATTATAATTTTCTGCTTTATACTGCCCAACTATATAATCAACAATATCTTGTAACTCGTATGATCCAATAGGAATTTCAATTATTTTATCTCCTATATTTTTTTTTTTTTTTCATTATTTATTTATTGAATCTTCATATATTAAATATGAACTAACAATAATTAATCAAATCTTATACTAATACTTTATTTTTGTCCTGCCAATGCTAGACGAAAATTTTTTTCCTCACGGTTTCTGTTCACATATGTAGATGTTTAGCGCTCTTCTTGTCTGATGAGTCCTGCTGTATCTCTTCTCCTTAATCTAGAGTGGCCGCTGTAATTTAAAATATTTCGAGCTAGTGGATTTGGGAGCGACTCAAGCCTTTTTAAATATTTTGCTGCGTACTTCGTAATAATAGTTTTTACTAATGGCACATTGAGATCCTTGTGAATATTAGAGTTTTTAACATACCAGGGAGCGGCTGTGATTATTCGAAGAAGTTTATTTTGGCGCCTTTGAATTTTTTCGATATTTGAGGCCGAGGCAGTGCCCCATAGCTGAATACCGTAGCACCAGATTGGCTTCAATATAGAGTTATAAAGTAGAAGTTTGCAGTCGAGGCTAAGAACAGAATTTCTTCCAATAAGCCAATATATTTGAATTGCTTTTAGTTTCATTTGTGTTAGTTTTGCTTCTATATGGCATTTCCATGTCAAACGCCGCACAGTGGCGCCCGTAGAGCAAGCGAGGTTGCAAAAATCAAAATTTTCATGAGTGCCGACGAAGTTTTGAATAAACCCATGTTATAGGAAACTTTTCAACGATTTCAAATATGCCACTCTTAATAATATCACATTTTTAGTTTAGAAGATATAACCGTTCAAAGTTGACCGACTTTCGGTTTTCAAAAAAACACACAATTTTTAGTCAATTTGTTGCGATTTCAGGTGTAATATCACGAAAAATAGGTAACGAATCGCCTTATTTTTTATTTGTATTGATTGATGTATTTATTAAATGTATAATGATAAAAAAAAAATTAACTGTTTGCTTTGTGTTTCTCCTGGTAAATCACTATTTAAAAACTATCCGTTTTTTCACTATTTTTCAACTTTGACGGAAAATAAAAAAAAACTATATTTTTCTATATTTGCCATACGTGCAAAACCTGTTCTTTGATTATTTCTTTACATAATTCAAAAGGTTTTATCTGCCCGTACGTGCCCGTTTGGCTTCTAGAGGTAAAAAAGTTCAAAAAGACATGGTTGCAGAAATTGTATGGCGTCCATCCCTTATATGTTTTGACTGACAGTAGTTTGATCTAATAGTTTGAAAAAAACTACTCATTGAAATTAGCAGGTACGTACCTCACATAAACAATACTTTGGCGTACAAATGGTCAGGAACAATATTGACTTATGGTCCCTACAGGTAGGCACAAATCTTATTTGGACACATGCATAATATCAAAATTGCATTATTTAGCCTAAATCCATATGTATGCAGGGAACAGGTAAATTTTTAGGCATGGTAGCATAAGCCTATATATTGCAAAATAAGCATAATGCCTGGATTAGTCTACGCCTGAAAGTTGGCGCAACAATTACTGAAACCATTAAACAATTTAAGTACTGAAAACATGGCGTTGAACAATTTAAAATTATTTGAACTGTTTAGAATGTCAACCACACCAAAGTTTTTCACGGAAGTGAAAATTCTTCCTGAGAAGTTGACATTGATCAGCAAATGGGGCTGCGATGGATCATCCGGACAAAGCGTTTATAAGCAAAGGATATCTTTCGATGACGCTACAATATCGGACGGAAATATGTTTATGGCATCTGTTGTTCCTTTGCGGCTAAAATCGGATGATTCCCTACACTGGAAAAATCCACGTCCGTCATCAGTGCATTATTGCCGACCAATAATGTTTCAGTTTGCAAGGGAATCGGCAGAACTCATAAGGACTACGGTGAAGGACATTGAAGAACAAATAAGCAAGATTAAGTCTACAAAGCTGCAAATTGGAGAAGGAAAATATATTGAATGCAATTACGAGTTGCACCTGACCATGGTTGACGGAAAAGTCGTAAACGAACTGACAGGAACAACCTCAACAATGTCATGCCCGATTTGCAAAAAGAGTCAGAAGAACTTTTTTCAATTCAATTCAATTTATTTCATATATAATATGTTACATCTCAATTTTATATAATTAGTTGTAAAGAGTTTAAGATTAGTATCTTTTTCTGCTTAATTATAATATATTTCAATTAGTTATCATAGACAGAATTATATTGGAGGTAAAAATTTAGCAAAAACCTATCTAAACCCCTTTTTTCGTATTATTTTTATATTTTTTTTATCGATTTTATATTATTATTTGTCAGAAGAACTTTGGTAATTTAAACGATTCTACAAATGAGGAGAATTACGAATATGGAATGTCACCATTGCACGCAAGGATAAGGTGTATGGAATTCTTGCTAAAACTGGCATATACCCTACCACAAGAGGAGGAAAACTTCGATGAAAATACATCAATAAAGGATAAGGAAAAGATCAGAAAGAAGCAAATACAGGATGGTTTTTTTGAAACAAGTTGGACTAAAAGTAGACTGTCCCAAGCACGGATACTGTAACTCTAACGATGGAAACACTTCTAGGAGATTTTTTGAAAATGATGAGGCAGTAACTAGAATCATTGGAATTGACAATCAAATCGTGAAAAGATTGGGAACGATCTTGGATGTTTTAAACTGCAAAGAAAATGTCAATTCTACAAAATATGGAGAATATGCGTCGAAAACTGCATCTCTTTTAGCAGAAATGTATCCACAGAAGAAGTTGACCCCGACCGTCCATAAAATATTGGCGCATGGCAAAGATATAATTGAGTACCAGCCTTTGCCAATTGGAGAGCTTTCTGAAGAAGCACAGGAGTCTCTTAACAAATTTTATAAAAAATATAGATTGCAGAACACATTCAAAGCATCAAGGGTAAGGCAAAATAAGGACCTCTTCAACATGTTGGCAGCATCTTCCGATCCACTTATTTCTTCCCTGCGGCATGTGAATTCACGAATAGAGTTACAAAATAATTATAGTTTAGAAATTGTTAGTCTTTTAGATATACCTTCTCTTACGAATTGTGATGAATATTTTACAGAAAATTGAAAAAATAAATTTAAAAAAATAAATAATTTTTTTTTTTAATTTGTTGGGTAATAATTTAAAACATAAAACCCTTAAGAAAAAAAATAAAAACAATCTAAAAATGTAAAAATAATTTTTTTTAGTTACCATAAAATTGAGTTTTCTACTAATTTTAACTTTGATAACCCATAAGTAGGCCCCTACAAAGCGTAGCACCCTTTCCAAACGCTCATTTCATAGGCTGAACAGTTATCTATCATATGCTGTTTAAACTGTTCAATTATCTTATTCGGTTCAAAAGATATGATTTTTGCAACGAAAAAACTCAAATGGCGCCACTGTGCGCCGATCTAGATGAATACCGAGATATTTTACATGCGATTGCTGGGGCACTAATTGATTATTGATTTTAATAGGGGGACATGACTCCCGACGCAAGGTGAATGTTATATGTACGCATTTTTGCTCATTGACCTTTATCCTCCATTGTTTTAACCACTTTTCCAGTTCAAATATATGATCCTGCAAGTAACGGGATGCTTCATGACAGTTTTCGTGTACGCTTAGAAAAGCTGTATCATCAGCAAATGTTGAAGTAAGGGTGTGGTTGTTTGTTGGCGTGTCTGAGGTATATATAAGGTATAAGAGTGGGCCCATGATGCTTCCCTGAGGGACTCCAGCGTCAATTGGCTGAGGAGAACTTATAAAATAATAAACTTTCGGCCGACTAAGTAGCTTTCTAACAACTTGCGTGTGTTTACTGGTAAGTTTAGCTTCAATTTATGTAATAACCCTTCATGCCAGACTTTATCAAAAGCTTGGGAAACATCGATGAAGAGGGCGGAACAATATTTTTTTTCTTCAAAGGCTTTTCTTATGGCGTTTACTATACGATGGGTTTGTTCGATTGTGCTATGTTCTCTTCTAAAGCCGAATTGATGGTTAGGAATACATCTATTTACATTTAAAATTGGGGCTAATTTTGACACCAACAGCTTCTCAAACAGCTTTGATATATTAGACAATAAGCTTATAGGTCTATATGACTCAACTTTTGTAGGATCCTTTCCTGGCTTAGGTATCATTGTAACTAAGGATACTTTCCATTCTTGTGGGTAGTATTCAAGGCGTATAATAGCATTAAAAATTAAAAGAATAATTTTCTTTGCTATGCTGGGTAGCTCTAAAAGTATTTTGTTGCTGATCTTATCAAAACCAGGGGCTTTCTTGGGGTTTAAATTATGAATAGCCTTTTTTATTTCTTTTATCTCAAATCTAAGTGGAACAGCAGCTCTAACAGCAACTGGTGGCAACTCGACTACAATATCGGGAGATGTATGCGGGGTAAATACGTTTTTCAAATGATTAACAAAAAGATTTCCTTTTTCTTCATAATTTCGTGCCCAACTTCCATTTAAGTTTCTTAATGGTGGTTTAGTGATAACTGGTCTATTAAGATTTCTAGCTGCACGCCATAATGAGTAGTCTGATTGAGAAGTTGCATCCAGTTCCTTAAGATATTTTTCCAGGGAAGCCGTTTTCTGAGACTGCAGTAACTTTCTTAGCCTTTTTGTGCACTCTTTTTATAAATTTTTAAGTTGAGGGGATCTTTGCAATTGCCATTCTCTTCGAGCTCTCCTTTTTTCAGTCAAGAGACGCTCAACATCTGCAGAATATATTTTACTATTTTTGGTTTTTTTGAGGGTTATACTAGAATGTTGAACAGCTAGTTTCAGATAACTGTCAAAATTTACAATAGAAATATCCACATTCTCCGGTGTACTAAGCGGAATATTTTCAGTGCAGTGAGTACTGAGATATTTTTTATATTTTAACCAATTTATTTGAGTGGCTGACGTCACTAAGTTATCAGACGGAGATACAATTCTATTAGGATTGGTTATTGTAAGAATTGTAGGTGTGTGATCAGAAGATAGTTCTAAGGAAGCTTCAACATAAATCGTTTCTGCGGGGATGTTATTAACCACTCCAAAATCGATAACATCTGGAACTTTTTGCTGATCAGTAGGCCAATATGTTGGTTGTCCGGTCGCGACCACATTTAGATCCATTTTACAAATTGTGTTAAACAAAACACGACCCTTAGGTGTAATAAGTCGTGAACCCCATAAAGTGTGTTTAGCGTTATAATCACCAGCAGCCAGGAAGCAAGGTCCTAATGATTTGAAATATTTATTATATTGGCTTTCTGATATAGAAAATCTAGGTGGGGAGTATAATGATGAAATTACTATGTTTCGATTTAATTCCTCAACGCAAATGTTCGTTGCTTAGAGATAGTCTTCGCGATGATTACTCATTAAGTAGTGTTTTACTCGGTTCTTTATCAAAATGGCAGAACCGCCACAAGCTCTGTCTCGAGGGTCCTTGGTATCATATAATATATAACCATTGATTTTAAACGTATTTCTTGAGGTCAGATGAGTTTCAGAAACCATCATAACATCAATTTGTTTATTTTTAAGGAAGTATTCTAGTTCATTTTTATGTTGGCGGATGCTGTTTGCGTTCCAAAAGCAAATTTTTAAACAGTTCATGGCTTGTTTAGTACAGCTTGCAATAACATCGATTGCATTCTTAACATTTCTTGCATCATGTTACCCATTGTGTTAGTAAAATTGTTAACTGTTTGCACTAATGTTTCCATAGTTTTTTCTAGCCGAGTTAAATTAGAAATGGGAATTTCGTCGTTATTTGGTACATCACCTTGCAGTTGCATAGGATTAGATTTTAATACATTAGCGTACGAGGTTCTGTTATTATTTGGCTGAGGCATCTGGACGCCGTACGTGTTTCCTTGATTAGTTGCCTGCGTTTGAGGGGGATTAAGTTTCTGTCCAACAGAACGCTTGACAATCGAATATACCGGGCATCCTCTATAGTTGGCAGTGTGGTTACCACCACAGTTGCTACATTTTTTTACGTTAGGGTCATTTTTGGACTTATCGCACCGGACGGTACCATGTAATTCTCCACATACGACGCAAACAGGGGGTAAATGGCAGTATGCCCTAGTATGACCAAATTCTTGGCAGTTTAAACACTGAACGGGCCCATTTCTTTTGTGCGGCTCCTCTATCGTGATTTTTCTGTACAGAATGTATTTTAAACTGTAAATGGGATGCGTTTCATTTTTTTTTAGCTTAACATCGCCGGGCTCTAACTCCACTCGAAATAGTGGTTGGGGATTTTTTTCCCTATTTTTAATATTTGTTACATTTTTTATTTTGAAGCCCTTTTCTTCTAAAAATGTTTTTATTTCGTCTGGGTCCACGCATGAGTCAATGCCCTTTATCACAACCTGAAGACCTTTGCTGCTTTTCAGTTGGTATGTATAGAAGCTTTTTTTAAGTGCTTCAAACTTATTAATTATTTTGCGAAAATCATTCTCGTGATTAACCTGTATTTTTGTTTCGTTTATATTACCACGCTTGATTGCAGCTACGTAAAACGAATTTTCACCTATCACCGAGATTAAACTTTTTATAAGCTCACTTGAGTTTTGCTCTCTAAGATATATCGGGGGTGGCTTTGACGTTTTTATGACGTTAGGTGCTTCAGAAGATTCATCCTCCAGAATTGCAAAACGATTTTGCGAATTTATTCTATCAAAAGATGGAACTTTCGAGGCAGAGGCTACAGCTGAAGAGGCAGGGCTGCGACCACGTTTAAGTTACATACCTGTCCATACCAACTTGCACTTGTGGTTTTTGACAAATTTTTTCTTGTTTGTTTTCCATTACGTCTTTGTTCGAGTTTATGTTGTCAATGGTAACGCTTGTATTGTTTTCTGTTGTTGTATTTATTTCCACATTGCTTACACTAGCATGAGTATCATTTATTTTTGTTGTTGTTTCATTGTTATTACTCATATAGAGTTGTTTTTGTTTTTTTCACCGTTTTTTTATTTTTAATTTTTGTTAACTGTGCTCTTTTTATTATGTATAATGTTGTTACACCGAGATAATAAAAGAAAAAAGAATAAATATTTTTTTTGCACAGATTATTTGCAAGTATGTATGTGCGTACATACATACATATGTAGGTATATTTTTTTACTTGTATTTTTTTTCTTAATTTTTTTTTTATTTTTTTATTGTTCACTTTTATATTGAGCGTCCAAATTCGCTTGTTAAATTAACTAATTTATGTTAAAAAAAAAAGAACCGTATGCGGAGTTAAAAGAAACACGTCTTTTCTCATCGAGCACGACCGACATCGATAAGCAACATGTTTGTACTAAATTTGAAAGCTGTAGCTCTACCGCTCTCGAGATATGCAGAAAAAAAGAATTTAAAAAACAACAACAACATGGGATTTATGGGAAAAATTAGAGGTAGTCATGGTTTTTTGCTCATATCTCAGCCATTTATGGACCGATCTTCCTGAATTTCAATAGCAAACAATTCCGGACTATATGTGACATAAATGTATAAAAACCTAGCCTCCGTCATATCTGGGGTCTTCGAAAAACAGCCGAGATATGCAGAAAAAAAGAATTTAAAAAACAACAACAACATGGGATTTATGGGAAAAATTAGAGGTAGTCGTGGTTTTTTGCTCATATCTCAGCCATTTATGGAACGATCTTCCTGAATTTCAATAGCAAACAATTCCGGACTATATGTGACATAAATGTATAAAAACCTCCATCATATCTGGGGTCTTCGGAAAACCCATTTCAACCGACGGACAGACGGACAACCGGATTTGAACTTCCCTTCTCTATAATAAAAAAACAAGTAAGAGTGCTATATTCGGCTATGCCGAATCTTATATACCCTTCACCATGGTGCGATAAGAATAATCTACATATATAATATATCTATGGCATTAAATAATAATGGCTTAAGTCGGAATTTCTTGTTTTGAGATATTAAGGGTATTACCAAAAATAAATTGTTTGGTTTTTATATAAAATTATTAGCCACATAAAAAAATGCGCATTTATTTAGAACAAAACTCTAAATTTTATAAAAAAAAAGTGTTTTTTTTTTAAGGATATAAAAGTAAAAATAGCAAAAACTGATATATTTTTTATTTAATTAAAAATAATTTATAAATACCAAAAGAAAAAAAAATTATCGAATGGGATTTGAACCCGTCAACACTCAGACGATTACTTGTGACATAACGGCTAGACCAGGAGTGAATTAAAAAAAAACACAATTTTATTCTTTTTTTGTTTTAATTACTTTTCCGTTTATCCAATTAACGTTAACCAGTGTCACAACAAGACTGACTTTACAACTCACTTTATGTTTAACATTATACTTTATTAATTGTTGCGTTAACATGATTTTGGTAAAAATTGTCAATTTAGCATTTTTATTTCATTTAGCAATTCTTATCAAATTTATGGAAATTATTTATGGGAACGGAAATTTATTTATTTAAAATTTGTTAATTGCAAAATTATCAATTTTGCATTTTGTTATTTTTTACTTATTAATTCTAAAAAATTGTCTATTTTGTCAGGAGAAGTATTCCTATATGTAACTACTCCCCCCTTTAGATTAGAATTCTCCTGAATTCTATTGTTTATCTTTATTTTAATACGTTTATGTTCTGTTTTGATTATTACAATTAAAATAAGTATAACGATTATGGTTAAAATATTACAACTATATGTGATTCTCTTGTGGAACTTTAATTCTTTAATATTTTGAATATTATTTTGATTTTCTACGTTAATTTGTTCAAGTGTTATTTTATGAGTAAAATTTTGTATAATATTGGTATTCTTATATATTGTTTTTTCTTCAGCAATTTCCAATATGTTTGAAAAGTAATAATCTTTGATTCTAATTGTACAGTTGTTAAAATTTATTATATAGTTTCCTGTTAGGACATTATCATCATTATTACATTTATAGTTATGTTGTTTGCATTTTTAATTAAAATAGTGCTTATGTCTAAGGGTATGATTTCTTAATCTGTGTTACTTATAAGTTTGCAATTATTTTTTAAAATACAATGATTGCTTAGTTTTAATTCTCTTAAATGTTTATTTTCTTCAAATTTTTAAGTTTTATTTTCGAATTCAAAATGTATTTGTTTTTCATCGTCTATTTCATTATTATTATCGTCTGGTAATGGTACAATTGTTTTTAATTCAACTGTTATAAATTTTTTGGGAATTTTTATACCAAAAATCAAAAATGAATTATTAAGATATGTTGTTCCAAGCTGAATATACTTTAGTTTATTGTAATCTATTTCATATACTTGGATTTCGTTACTAGTTAAAATGTTTGGGTGTATGATACCATATTTTGCTGAAATTACGTTATCTTGTAATTGTTCTATTTTGTTTTTTTATTAATTGTATATTAGTTAATTGTTCTAAGTACAAATTTTCGTTTTTTTTCTATTTCTACAAATTTATTTATATAATTTAATTCATCTTCTATTTTTTTTCTGTCATTTTTTACAACATTCTTTAAATGACTTATAGTGGTATTGAAATAATCATTAATAATTATTTGTTGATTATTGTTTTCCGTTATTTCATTTATTCTAAAAAGATGGCTTTGTATCGTTTTTCTGTCCTCGTCATCCATAGTTCCAAACAACCACTTCGATAAACTACCTATACCGTTAATTAGTCCGCGTCTTTGTCTTGTTTGTTTTGGTAATAGTGTCATTAGTTTATTTTTTGCGTCGTTTATTTCAGAATTTAATATTTCTCTATTGTCAATACTCATAAAATTAATATTATTCGTTATGTTTACTAAAATGTCCTCAAGCTCTTGTAGATTAATAATATGTAGAATTATGTCTGTTTCTTTAACAATTTCCTGTTCTCTTATGTAAATGTCTATGTATCCTTTTTGTTCCATTATTCATTAGTCCTGTGGTCTGTGTAATTCCTATCAGTATCATTAATATTGTCAGCATCTGAAAATTTTAGAGGTTTCTTGATATTACGAGGTTGAATTTTTTTTTTTTTGGAAATAGTTAACAAGTATAAAACTCAAATTATCTTAACTAACAATAAAATAGAAGAAATGAATATTATAAATGGTAAAAGAATTATTTTTGTGGCAGAGTCAGACTTTAACGACCTAGGAAATATTTTCAGAAGATATATTACTAAAGGAAAAATAGGCATATTTTCCGAATTATCCGAACATAGCTACAATATTATTCAAGAAAAATTAATAGAAATGCACTCAAATGACAAGCAAATAGAATTCATCAAATGTACTATGAGAGCCCAAGATATTGAAACAGAAATAGAAGCAGTCAAACAAATTTCTTTTTATCATGTAAGAGAAAGTATACACTCCGGCATACAGGAAACATATAACCAAATCAAATACAAAATTTATTATCCAAAATTATTAGAATTAATACAGATGGTAATTAACCAATGCGACCTTTGTTAGGAAGTTAAATACGACAGAAATTCTATTAAACAAAAATTTAAATTCACAGAAACACCAACAAACAAAAATCAAGTTATACATATAGATACATATGTGATGAAGGGTTTTAGATTTCTAACCGTGATTGATAAATTTTCAAAATTTGGGACAGCATATCATTTAACAGATAGATATCCAATTACTATAATAGAACAATTAGAAGAACATTTTTCAAAGGTAGGTAAACCAGAGAAAATTGTAGCGGACGGCGAATTCAATGCACTCCAAATTAAAGAGTTTCTCAGTCAAGAGGGAATTCAATTACATATCACAAAGAATGCATAATCCATTATCAGAAAAATTTAGAATCCTATATAAAACTAATAATAACATCCCCATAAAACGACTAATCCAAAAGGCTATGCGGAATTATAACGAACGTTACCATTCTAACACTAAATATACACCCAATGATGTTCAACAAGGAAAAGTAGATGAAAAAAGAGTAAAAGAGAATTTAGAAGAATGTCAAAGGAAGGTTATAACCAAATTAAACAAATCTAGGGAAGATTATGAGGAGGTCAGGAACGAAGGTTATATAAAGAATTATAAGGCTTTAAGACATAAAGAACAACCTAGATATAGGAAATCAAAACTAAAAAACATACACACCTGTAATATTAAAAGACCATATAAATTTTCGGACGTTAGTAATGAGGACGATGACATTGACTTCGAATACTTAGCCCAACGCTTAAAAGAAGTTAAAAGCAAAAACAAACGAACCATCCGATGAGAAGACCGCTAAGCATTTTCATATGTGAACAGAAACCGTGAAGAGAAAAATTTTCATCTATTATTGGCAGGACAAAAATAAAGTATTAGTATAAGATTTGATTAATTATTGTAAGTTCATATTTAATATATGAAGATTCAATAAATAAATAATGAAAAAAAAAATTCTCTGATCTTAAAAACTATGTCAAACTAAATGTACTAAACACACATCGTAAACTTACTTTTTTAATAGACACTGGAGCCGATGTCTCCTTGTGCGAAGAAGATTTGTTACCAAATATGATGAAGATCCAGATGACTACTGCTGTTTAACAGGAATAAGGAGGGCATACTTGGATGAGATTTTCTGTTAAAATACAATTGTAACATAGACGATGAAACATTTATACTTACCGTCAATGTCGGTAAAGAAATTTTGACATTACCAATATATAACAATACATTCAGTATAACAACAATAAAGATTCCACCAAGGAGTGAAATAATAGTACCATTTCAGTTAGATATTGAAGAAGATAGGGTTGTATGCAATCGATAAATTGCAGAAGGCATATTTCTGGCAAATGCCATAATTCCAAAAAACGGTAATAAACATATTAAACTATTAAATATATCGGATAGAACTATAATAATAGAAAATTTGAAAGTAGAAACCGTATTACTAAAAAACTATGAAATATATATAACTAGTGATGTGAGAACCAAATATGATAAAGAGCGATTCATTAGAGTATTGGAAGAACTAAACATTGATAACCATGATGAAGTAGGAAGAGGTGAACTGTTAAAAATACTTGAAAAATATCAGTCAATATTTCATATGGAAGGTGAGAGTCTAACAAGAAATAATTTATATAATCATCCATTCAATGACGCGAATCCAGTTTACATAAAAAACTATCGCTAACCGCAGACACATACTCAGGAGATAAATAATCAAGTTAACAATTTATTAAAGCAAAAGTTTATATAACCATCAATAAGTCCATACAACGCTCCGCTCTTGTTAGTTCCTAAAAAGGAACAGGATGATTTAAAAAAATGGAGATAAGTCGTTGATTTCAGAAAATTAAATGACAGGATAGTAAACGACAAATTTCCGTTGACAACACTGGACGACGTTTTAGAAAGACTGGGGAGAGCGAAATATTTTTCCACTTTGGATATGAAAAGTTCATTCCATCAAATTGAACTTGATGAAAAATCAAGACCTTTCACAGCTTTTTCAACTCAAAATTGTGGGATGCTCTGTATTGATAACCGATATGTTTGTACCTAATTTGGGAACTATAGCTCGTTTCGTTCTCCAGATATACAGAAATATATAACGTCTTAATACTTCTCCAATCCCGCCCATTTTTTAGAGAGTTTGTAAATTGGCAACCAAGATGTTTGTACCAAATTTGAAAGCCCGAGCTCTTCGCGTTCTCCAAAAATACAGAAAAAAAGAATGTAACAAACAACAACAACATGGGATTTATGGGAAAAATTAGAGGTAGTCGTGGTTTTTGCTCATATCTCAGCCATTTATGGACCGATATTCCTGAATTTCAATAGCAAACAATTCCGAACAAACTATATGCGACATAAATGTATAACAACCTAGCCTCCATCCTATCTGGGGTCTTCGGAAAACCCGTTTCAACGGACGGACAACCGGATTTGAACTTACCTTCTCATAAGAAGCCAGAATGTATATACTTTCTTGGGTCTTAGAGTAATATTGTAGAAATTGGTAAAAGTTGGACTCGAAAAGATCTACGGTTCCCGTAAATAGGTATTTTTCAGAAAAAAAAAAATTTAAAAAAACAACAACAATACGGGATTTATGGGAAAAATTAGAGGTACTCGTGGCTTATTGCTCATATCTCAGCCATTTATGGACCGATCTTCCTGAACTTCAATAGCAAACAATTTTGGACTATATTCGACATAAATGTATAACAACCTATCCTCCATAATATCCTCCATTTCAACGGATGGACAGACGGACAACCGGATTTAAACTTCCTTTCTCATAAGAAGCCAGAATGTATATACTTTATAGGGTCTTAGATCAATATTGTAGAAATTACCAATGTAATGACAAAATTATATATACGCTTTTACCTTCGGTGAAGGGTATACAAAAGTAAATATTGGGATTTCAGTAATTTTGTAATATCTCGGGCATTTTTCAACCGATTTGATAGATTTATATACCGACGTCTTTAGGAAGAAATTTACTTTGGTAATAAGAGTTGAATTTTTCCGAGTTTTTCAGTTCTAATAAAGATTTCCGATCTTTTGATATAATAGACATATCCATAGTTCATATAACAGATCTAAAATTTTTGTTTTTATAAAAATTTTGATGCTTTTTATCCCATTTTTGGAGTATTTTGCAACCAAAACGTTTGTACCAAATTGAAAGCCCTACTCTTCCCGTTGTACAGATATACAGAAAAAAAAAAATTAAAAATCAACTGTAGTGTACGTATACTTACGTACCACACTGTAGGTTTTTTTTAGATATGTTATTTGCCAAAATAATTTTATTTCTTAATTAAACGTCAGCATAATTGAATTTAGTTTAATGATCACTCGTGCAAAGACACTATATGCAAGCGTGAGCACATTCAACGGCTGTTGAACCTTGCTAAATGCGGAAAAACAATCATTTCAATTATGCTTATCGATGATCGACTTTTAGTATATAAGCTAGCATAATTTGTAAATAAAATCAGAATTAATTAAGCTTTCAAAAATTTATAGTCTATTATTTCTCAAAAAAGGGCATTTTGATGCTTGAAAGAAGCGGCAGGAGTGCTCAGTAAAAAAACTTAAAACATAGGGCAACAAACATTTACACTTCCATATAAATAACATTACATGGCGATCCTGCTAAACTAAGACCTACATTAAGACAGATCCTGCCCCACAGAGAACAAAAAAAAATTTACATTCTTCTCATTCCAAAAAAAAACAAAGAAGGAAGACCCTTCAAGGACTATAAACGAACCGTGAGAGAGATCCATATTGAAATTAATGGCTAGTGATGATGACAACAGCGATGATTCCTGCTCAGATGACCTATTATTTTTAAAGATTATATGGTTAAAAATTAAAATTTTGTGAAAAAAAAGAAAAAATAATAAAAACGATCAATTATTAAGGCTATTACGGAAAATACATGATTACATCAATGATTGTGATTTATGATTTACAAATATAAACATTTTAAAGTTTGCTGCCAAAGATATTTTGTTGTTCATATAAATATTAAAGCAAAGTATTGTCAATGCAATGATTAGGAAGACCTTATGTTAAAAAGGATACTAAAGCAAAATAAAAATAAAAACTTAACATAATAATAATTTGAAAAAAAAAATAAGAAAACAAACAATACAATAACCCTATTATGCGAAATATATGTACTTCATGTTATTTTTTTTAACAATACATAGGCTGGATAGTTCTAGCAATAATCTTAA
>OX031011.1:26044696-26127196 GCA_943735925.1 Pollenia amentaria
TAATAATAATAATAATAATAATAATAATAAAAATAATAATAATAATAATAATAATAATAATAATAATAATAATAATAATAATAATAATAATAATAATAATAATAATAATAATAATAATAATAATAATAATAATAATAATAATAATAATAATAATAATAATAATAATAATAATAATAAAATAATAATAATAATAATAATAATAATAATAATAATAATAATAATAATAATAATAATAATAATAATAATAATAATAATAATAATAATAATAATAATAATAATAATAATAATAATAATAATAATAATAATAATAATAATAATAATAATAATAATAATAATAATAATAATAATAATAATAATAATAATAATAATAATAATAATAATAATAATAATAATAATAATAATAATAATAATAATAATAATAATAATAATAATAATAATAATAATATAATAATAATAATAATAATAATAATAATAATAATAATAATAATAATAATAATAATAATAATAATAATAATAATAATAATAATAATAATAATAATAATAATATAATAATAATAATAATAATAATAATAATAATAATAATAATAATAATAATAATAATAATAATAATAATAATAATAATAATAATAATAATAATAATAATAATAATATTAATAATAATAATAATAATAATAATAATAATAATAATAATAATAATAATAATAATAATAATAATAATAATAATAATAATAATAATAATAATAATAATAATAATAATAATAATAATAATAATAATAATAATAATAATAATAATAATAATAATAATAATAATAATAATAATAATAATAATAACAGCAAAGAAACTGGTGATTAATAATCTCGTTGTATGTTAAACGAAAACTGTTATACGCATTAAAGAAATTGAAACGTAATAATTTCTTTTAACTATTTTGGCTGATTTAGAAACTCTTACAAAACAACAGCAGTCATTAAAGGGAAACGTAACAAGAATTAAAAATTTAATTTCTCCCTCAATGTCTATAGCTGAATTAGAATGTCGTTTGTCTTTAGTTGAAGCATATTTTAAACAGATGTTGTCTATACAAACAAATATTGAAGAGCTTAATCCAAAAGACACAGCAACAGCTGATGTGGAGGATTTGTGTATCAAAACAAAATCAAAAATTATAGAATTTTTGGGTGACAATTATAAACGACAAAATGACACTTCTTTTGCTATACCATTTACACAACATAGTAAGCTTCCAAGTCTTGATTTGCCAACATTTGATGGAAAGTATTCTGCATACAAAAATTTCTCTTTATCATTTAAACAATTTGTTGATGATGATACATCGTTATCTAAAATAGAAAAATTTAATCATCTTTTACACTGTTTATCGGTTCAAGCTTTAGATACAGTTCGGGCTTTTCAAATAACATGTGAAAATTATGAAAAAGCATTAAAACGACTGAAAGAGCGTTATGACAATAATACTTTAATTTTTTTAGAGCACATCCAGAATCTTTATGGTGTGCATTTGCGTAGTTTAGTTGATAGTGCATCAGTAATATATGGTTCACTCAAATCATTAGGAAGTTCTGAAGACATAAGTAACGCTTTGATTGTCCATTTAATAAGCCAAAAAACAGATACTGATACACAAACAAAGTGGAGGGTAATTTAGATTATTCGAAACTTCCATCATGGGATCAGTTCTGTAAGTATTTAGAGCGAAGATGCCAGTTCTTTGAATCATCAGAAAATGTTCCTACGCATTCTGGACCAAATTCAAATCATCCAAGACGTCATTCACTACGCCAACAAAATTCTCGTTCGTCATTCTACACACAACAAAAATCGTGCTTACTTTGCAAATGCCAAGATCATTGGCTCAGCGGTTGTTCACAATTTAAAACAATGACTAGTGAAAAACGATTCGAAAAAGTCAAAGAATGAAATTTGTGTATAAATTGTCTATCAGAAGGTCACATGGTTTCTAAATGCTCATCCAAAAACAGATGTAAGGTTTGTAAAAAGTCTCATCATACGATGCTTCACCGAACAACAACAACACAAAATAACGATCCATCGCTGCCGGCTTGGGCCTCTTTACCTTCATCGTCTTCGTCGTCATCAACAACCGTAAACGTTCATATGGAACAATCATCAGATGGAGTAATTTTAGCTACAGCTGTCATTCTTGTTCGTGATATTCTTGGTGAGTTAAAACTGTGTCGTGCTCTTTTAGACTCATGTTCGCAAGTGAATCCCATTACGGAAAATTTTGCAAAAGTGTTAAATTTGCCTAAGAGAAAAACTTCAATTAATATAATTGGTGTCGGATCTTCATCAACAAAAATCAAATTTGAAACCAATACAGCAATTCGTTCTCGTTATAATAGCAAAGAATATTCAATAAATTTTTATATTACAAATCATGTTTCTGGGTATCAACCAAATATGGATCTAGATATACAAAATTGGAATTTGCCCTCTAAATTAAATTTGACCCACGAACGGTTTAATGAATCTCAGCCAATCGACATGTTGATAGGTGCTGATGCCTTTTTTGAAATCCTTGGTACTAAAAACATTAAACTTGGGTCTGATTTACCAATTTTACAAGAAACTTGTCTTGGCTACATAGTGTCAGGAAGCTATAAAACCTCAAAGAGTGTACGCAAATTTCAATCATACACTACAATATGGAAAAAATATCATCTGTGTCAACAAACTATAATGCAGAACATCAAGCTTGCGAGTCAAATTTCATAAAAAATGTTGAAGTTTTAAGTGATGGACGTATTCAAGTCATGTTACCGTTTAAAGACGATCCTTCAGTACTTGGGTAGTCATATACCTCAGCTTTGAAAAGATTTCAATCGTTAGAAAAGCGTTTGTCTCACGATTCAAATGAAAAACAACAGTATACACAATTTATGAAGGAGTACGAGGATTTAGGGCATATGACCGAAATAAATCCAAACTTCGATAAGCCACATTTTTACTTGACACACCAATACGTACTGAAACCATCTAGTGTTAGCACTAAATTACGTGTTGTCTTTGACGCGTCCTTAAAAACTTCATCAATGAAATCGTTAAATGATATTTTGTGTATTGGTCCCACTATTCAAGATGAATTGTATTTATTGCTCATTCGATTCAGACTTTTTAAATATGCTTTGACAGCTGACATCGCTAAAATGTATAGAATGGTGTTAGTAAATCCGTGTCATCGGCCATTTCAGAAAATCTTGTGGAGATATTATGAAGATCAACCCATTTCCACTTATTAACTGAACACCGTTACATATGGAATGTCTGCGTCACCATACTTAGCAATTCGTAGTTTGCAATTTATTGCTGATCAATATAAACATAAATATAAAATTGGCTCAGAAACAATAAAAACACAATTTTTCGTTGACGATTTGTTGACCGGAGCGAACGATATAGACACTCTACGCCAAATCAAGGAAGAAACAACACTATTATTAAATCAAGGTGGGTTTGAATTAACAAAATTTAAATCTAACAATACTCTGTTACAATTAAAAGATAACCAATCTAAAAATATGAACATCAATGAGGAAGCTATCACAAGTGCACTTGGAATTACTTGGAATCCAATATCAAATCAGTTTCTTTTTTCTTTTAAACCTAAAAAATAATACATCGTCGTTACAAAACGTGCCATTTTATCATTGGTATCATCTATATTCGATCCAATGGGTTTAGTTCATCCTATTGTCATTCAACCAAGAGTTTTATTGCAAGATTTGTGGATTAACAAAGTCGATTGGGACTCCGAAGTAAGCCAATCATCCAAAGAATCGTTTTCAAACTTCATATCTGACCTTAAAAATTTACATTTATTAAAAGTGCCACGATATGTCTTACAACCAAATTTAGTTTCACTACAGCTACATGGTTTTTGCGACGCGTCAATACGAGCATATGGATGCTGCCTCTACGCTCGCTCCATAAATGAAAAAGGTCAAGTGTTTGTGCAGTTAATAACATGAAACTGTCGAGTTGGACCTACAAAAAAGAGAACGATTCCGCAACTAGAACTGTGCGCGGCGCATCTTCTTTCGAATCTGTGTTATAAAATAGCACCTGTTTTCAAGAAATTTAATCCTGAAACATTCCTGTGGTCAGATTCAACCGTAGTTTTACAATGGCTTAAAAAACACTCATCTACACTCATAACTTTTTTTGGAAATCGAATATCCGAGATTCTTTTTTTTTTTTTTTTTTTTTTTTTTTTTTATTTTATTTGGTCTATAGATTATAAATCCTTACAGACTAAAGAATGTAATACAGGTGTGAATACAATTAACTATTTAAATACAAAATTAGTTTCCTTTTTAAAATATCATTGCTTTCAGAAAAATCTATAATATGATACAATTTGTTAAAATTTTCACAAATGCGACGAAAGGAGTCATTATTAGCATAAACGGATCTGTAGTGGCGCCACGTACCAACATCAAGTAACCCAGCAGATATTCTGTCTCGTGGATGCACAGTATCTGAATTGTCAACATCCATTTGGTATTCTGGTCGAGCATTTTTACAGAATTCACCTGAAAGTTGGCCAGAGACGCAACTGACATCGCATAACAAAGACGTAAATTCAGCCATTCGCAAAACAGCTTTAAAGTGTCACACAATCGAAAACTCTATTTTGAGTTTTATAGATCGTACCAGTTCATACCACAAAATGCTACGTGTAATATGTTGGTTGCTTAGATTTCGTTATAAAAACAAAAGCAGTCTAATTTCAGTTAATTTAATTAAGCAATATAATAGAAAAACTCACAGTAAAATAAAAATGGCACCTATGGATGTAAAACCTGAACATGAACAATATTTACTGAATACTGTATATAATAATTTAAAAATGTTTAAATTATCACGCTTTAAGGTTGGGGACTATGTTCGCATAAGTAAATATAAACATATATTTAAAAAAGGTTATACACCGAACTGGACTACAGAAATATTTAAAATAAAAATGATACAGAACACCTACCCAATTACATTTTTACTTGAAGACTATCAAGGATATCCCATAAAAGGCGCATTTACAAGGAAGAAATACGTCGTACACGTTACCCTAATACATTTCTGGTGGAAAAAATTTTAAAAGAAAAAGGTGATAGAGCGTATGTTAAATGGTTTGGTTTTCCAAACCAACATAATTCTTGCATAAGTAAAAACGAAATATTGTAAGAAAATAAAATAAAAAAAAAGTTTTTTTCTAATAAATGTATTAATTTTATAAAACAAAAAACTCAAGCATTTTCATTTCATTTACAATTTACCATTCAGGATGTCAATTACATTAGCTTTAAGTAGAAAATCATCAATCCTAACGGCAAATTATTTCCCACCAATAGATCTAAAAGATGACTATGAATGTTCTCTAGTTGATTTTCATTCATATAACTCTATTCCTAATGAAGATTATGATAATAATTTATTTCATATAGGAGATAAAATAATTTAAATTCCTATTGGATCATACGAGTTACAAGATATTGTTGATTATATAGTTGGGCAGTATAAAGCAGAAAATTATAATAAATCTGTTCTCATTAAAGCTAATAATAATACTTTACAAATTGAAATAACTTCCTCCCACGATGCAATTTTATTTAATCAAAATCGATCAATTGGTAAACTGTTAGGTTTTAGTGAAGAAATTTTAAAGGCTGGTATGAAACATATATCAAATCAACCTGTAAATATTTTAAAAGGGAATGCCATACAAATTCAGTGTAACATCATAATAGGAGCATATATGAATAACTCTCCCGCACAAATACTACACGAGTTCGCATTAGACGTACGACCAGGGTATAAATTAGATATTGCTAATAACCTAATTTATTTACCAGTAAACGTCAAAGAGATAACATATCTCAAAATTTGGATTGTTGACCATGAAAATCGTGCAGTAAATTTCAGAGGCGAAGAAATAACACTTAGATTACATTAAAGACCCAGGGAAAAATGATCATTTACAATAAAACTAAGCACATTAAAGTTAATAGAGGCATTCCTACTAATCATATTAAAGCTACAAGAGCATCATTAACAAAAGAAAATACAGCCTTTTTAAAATTGCTTAAGTTAAAAATAAAGAAAAATGTCTGATATACTCAATGTCATTGAAAAACCATATTCTGATGAATATATAATAAAAAAAGATTATCACAGCTATGTGCCCTATATTCATTCCTTTAAAAACAATGATGAAATTCGAATTACACTACAAAATCAAGACTTATATGTTCTTCCGTCTGAAAGCTACTTTTATATAGAAGGAAACATAAAAAACACTAAAGGTGAAGAAGTATCACAAAATACCACATTGCGGAATAATTGTGTTGCATACTTATTTGATGAAATACGGTATGAGATCAATGGTGTTGAAATTGATCGTACTCGATACTTGGGAATATCCAGTACAATTAAGAATTATGTCTCACTAAATGAATTTGAAAGCAATATGATGAGAAATGCAGGGTGGAATATTTCTGGAGACCTGTCAGTGCGAAAATTTAATTTTTATATTCCCCTTAAACTACTATTGGGATTTGCTGAGGATTTCAATAAAATAATTTTAAATAGTAAACATGAACTTATTCTTTTACGAAGTTCAAATGATGATAAGGCGTATTACTCTACAGATGCTAATGAAAAATTGAGTTTATCGATTAAAAACATAACATGCAGAATACCACATATTCACCTATCAGATACACGAAAAATACATATAATGAACATTATAAATGAGGGTGTTTCATTACCCATAGCATTTCGCAGTTGGGACTGTTATTTTAATCCAACATTTTCCGGAGGCAGAGACCCCAACTGGAATATTAAAATATCAGTGAATAGAGAAAGGCCAAGATTTCTTTTATCCGTATTAGAACACGATAATAAATATATACATTCAGATTTGAAAAATGTTAAAGTGCATTTAAATTCAGAATCTTATCCATATGATGATTTAAATTTGAAATTTGAGGAGAATCGATACGCTATTTTGTATGATATGTATGCTATGTTTCAACAAAATTACTATATGAGAGAAGCACAACCTCTTCTTTCATGTGAGAAATTTAAAAATATTCCAATTGCAGTAGTTGATGTTAGTTGTCAAAATGAAATTGTTAAAAATGGACCTATCGATGTGAAAATTGAGTTTGAGACAAGTAGTCCAGTACCAGAAAATACAAATGCTTATTGTTTAATCCTACACGATCGTATGATGGAGTACACACCTTTAACTGGAATTGTTCGAAAAGTTATATAATCTTTTTTTTAATACATTCTAAAACTTACTTTTCTTCTTCTTATTTAATTTATGTAACATAATAAAAAAAAACGTTTGTTTTTTTTTGTTAAATAAGCTTTTGAGTTTTATTTACGTATGCATATATATATTTACATGTTGTTTGAGCATTGGTGTTATTGTTTTTCAATTGTAAATTATGTTTATTTTAAAAATTCTTCAAATTCACTTTACGCTTTAATTGTATTTAAAACACATAAAATATTTTGAATTGTCAATTTATATGGTACCTACACTGTAGCTTAATTTCCAATATTTTGTGTATTTATTGCCTACTTTTTTATATAGTTACAGTTTTAGAACACTTCTTCAAAATCTAAATAAAAATTAAGTCAGTTTTTTTTTATAACGTTAGTCGAAAACAAGTCTTTGCTCATTTGTCTTGCTCCGTGTAATTAAGTTTCGTTTTTTCGTGTAGTTTCAACAAGGAAACTACAAAGCTTATACATTTTTGGCGCCTAACGTGGGGCAAGAATTCGAAATTTGAAAAAAAAAAATAATAAATAATTATTAAATGAAATAAAACAAACATTGGTTTTTTTAAAAATTTATGGTATTTTAAAAATCTTTAATACGTACAAAAAAGAATTAATACGTACATTCAAATTAACATTCAAAAGAGGGCACATCTACCGGTGTTCTTTAATTGTTGTTGCCTACAAAAAATTAAATTTTTGTGTCGTTGCTAATTGATTCTCTCACTTACATAAACCATTGCAAAATCATTGTCGCTTCTTTCATCGTTTGAATTTTAAGAGAACTCAATCGACATTTTTCATAAACAACTCTTTGGTTTTACATCAGTCACCAAATTTAACAACAGCAAAGAAACTGGTGATTAATAATCTCGTTGTATGTTAAACGAAAACTGTTATACGCATTAAAGAAATTGAAACGTAATAATTTCTTTTAACTATTTTGGCTGATTAAAGGGAAACGTAACAAGAATTAAAAATTTAATTTCACCCTCAATGTCTATAGCTGAATTAGAATGTCGTTTGTCTTTAGTTGAAGCATATTTTAAACAGATGTTGTCTATACAAACAAATATTGAAGAGCTTAATCCAAAAGACACAGCAACAGCTGATGTAGAGGATTTGTGTATCAAAACAAAATCAAAAATTATAGAATTGTTGGGTGACAATTATAAACGACAAAATGACACTTCTTTTGATATACCATTTACACAACATAGTAAGCTTCCAAGTCTTGATTTGCCAACATTTGATGGAAAGTATTCTGCATACAAAAATTTCTCTTTATCGACAAGCAAAAAATAGTCGATGCGAACGGACGTGTTTAACATACTAGCTCCACAACTGCTAAATATAATCATCATAGTAATAATTAAAAACAACAAGAAATAATTAAATAAAAACCTACATAACACAAAAGACTTTTTGTGAAAACAATCAAAATAATTAAAAAAAGTTAAATTACAAATAAAGATTATAATAATAAACTCAAAACATTGTGAAAACAGCACACACAACAAAACACTTTTTTTAACATACATTATTTCAAATAACGTTCTCTCGTGCATTTTAGTAAAATTATGTACACAGCACGTCTAAGAAATAATAATAAGAAAAAGTCAACAAGAAAAAATAAACAAGAAATTACAAATACAACAATGGAAGCTGTAAATTTAACACCAAATGCAGAAAACTCTTTTACTCCCACGCATAAACGATAAAGAGATATTACACACAACAGTTCTCTTATCGAAAATTCATCAAAAACTCCTCGCGTATCTTTTGCTTCAATTACTGCATCTCCCCTTAAGTTTATGCAAACCATGGATAAGCGTTTTGATAAGTTAACCGAACAATTAACAGATCAATTACAGGCAATGATGCAAAAAATGTTAAGAGAGTGTAAAGATAGTCTTTTAAACGAAATAGACAAAAAATGTAATGTGTTGGTGAGTGACATAAACAAAGTAACAGAAAGAGTAACAAACTTAGAAACACCTGTTCATGAAATAAAAAACACTGCTACGAATGAAATGATAGCACTAAAATATGAAACAGAAAACTTAAAGAACGATATCATTTATTTAAAAAATTGTGCTAGAAAACACGAAAACTCAATAGTAGCATATGATATAAGAATAACTAATGTGCCTACTGAACCAAATGAAAACCTTTATAATTTTTATCTTAAAATTTGTGAAACCGTAAAAATTTCACCTCCGAATATAAAAAACCTTTTTCGTGTTAAAATAAATAAAAACAATCACACAAATAAAAGAAATAACAATAAAAAACCCTCAGATGCTGCGATTATTGTCAAATTTCAATGTCCGTATGAAAGAAACTTTGTCTTGAAGTCAATAACTATTTTTATTAAGCATCGTAAAGATTCATTACGTTTAAATCTAATTGGTTTTGATAGCTCGGTTCCTTTTTTCGTGAACGAAAATCTTACTCCCGATAACCACCATATATTTCTGCAAGCTCATCGATTAAAAAAAGATGATTTAATATCAGCTGCTTTTACAAACCGAGGCCTAGTATACATACGACAGCTTGGAAATGATGAACCGACATGCATCAATGAAATTAATATTTTAAAAGAGTTATTTCCTATTCAACGCCCTGATAGTGAAAGCAGATACGGTACCGAAAATAATACATTTCATGAAAGTTTATAGCCTTTTTAATTATTGTTATATTGTAATTTTCTATATTTCCGAAAAACTTTTTGAAAATCGAAATGCCATTACACTATATTTCAAATTTCTGGCCATAGTACACAATTTTAAACGCCATATGGCAAATATTCTTAAATATTTCATAAATCTTTTTAGATATAAAATTTTCTTTTTCAGTTTATATATACTTGCTAAAAATACCAATATTAATAAAAATGCTTGCATTGCTTGTAGGAACTTTGTTTGTTATAATGGTTTTACAATGTGATGGTAGGATAAGTGGCTCCAAAGAAAATTTATACACTATGACCAGAATTCTTTCCAGAAGAACTTCTGGTCTCAATATTTGCCATATTAATGCTCAAAGCTTGAACAACAAAATGGATGAATTTCGATATATTTTTGAAGAATCTGGTATTGACATTTTGTGTATTTCAGAATCTTGGTTTTATTCTGAAATTCAAGATAGTATTTATGGGTTAAATGGTTATCGTCTTTTCCGAGCCGATAGGTGCTCAAATGGTAGAGGTGTGGCTATCTATGCAAAAACATCAATAAACTGTAAACTTAAATGTAAGTCTCTTTCAGATGAGAAAATCGAGTATCTGTTTCTCGAAATATTTAATAACAATAACCAGAATCTTTTAATTGGTTCCATTTATAAACCTAATAAAGATACCGATTTTAACCCACTTCTGAGCAAGCTGACATCGCTTACTCTTGGTTATACTGACGTTATTATTACTGGAGACTTCAATGAAAATATATTAGCTGACCGAAATTTGATGATGGATATGAATGCCATTGGCTTGAAGCTGGTTAATTGTTCTTTAGCAACCCACTTTACACGGACTTCAAGTACTTTACTCGACCTTTATTTTATTAATAATCTTTCAAAACTGCTGCTCTTTGATCAGCTCTCCGCGTCCCTATTCTCGAAACATGACATGATTTTTTTGTCTTATGACTATAACATAAAATCTCAAGAACAGACACGGGAAATAACGTTTAGAGACTTTAGGAACATTGATTTTCAATCATTTGAAACTGAATTGTCGACCATTTCTTGGAACCAAATCTTCCTTATGCCAACCGTAGATGAGCAATTAACTTTCTTGCAGAATAATATTCTTTATTTATATGAAAAATACGTTCCAATAAAGACAAGTAAAATACGTAATGGTAAACCATGGTTTTCAAATGAGATTAAAACCTTGATCACAGAAAGAAACATAGCCTATGAGAGATGGAAGCGATATAGAACTCTTGACCTTCATAATGCTTTTAAGGACGCTAGGAGAAAAGTAAATTCAAAAATTAGATCTTCAAAATCAATATTTTATAAAGAAAAATTCGAATCGGCTGTTTGCTCGAAGAAGAAGTGGAGGGAAATTCGGAATATGGGAATTGTTAATGGTAATGCTAAAGATGATAATACGATTGATATTAACAAACTGAATTATGAATTTACCAATATTCCAATGCCAGAAGTAGATCCTAACTTTTATGACAATTCTTCTAATACCATGGATGGCAGTAATCATAATCCCAATGGTGCACTGTGCTTTAATTTCATACATTTCACACAAGAAGAAGTTCTAGGTTCTATTTTGAGTATTAAATCCCATTCTGTGGGATGCGATGGAATCCACCCGAAGTTCATAAAGTTAATAATTACTTATACTCTTTTACATATAACACATTTTTTCAACTTCATTGTTACAACGTCTACTTTTCCATCAGCGTGGAAGCACGCAAAGATTATTCCTATACCAAAAGCTGATAGCACATATCGACCGATAGCTATACTACCCTTTTTATCTAAAGCCTTTGAACGTTTAATCCATACTCAAATGAACCACTTTTTACATGATAACTCTCTGCTTACCGACAAGCAATCTGGTTTCAGACCTAAACACAGTTGCATTTCTGCCTTAATCGAAGTCTCAGAGGAGCTTAGAGCAAACGTGGATAACAGTATGGTATCGTTTTTAATTTTGCTTGACCATTCTAAAGCATTTGACACAGTAGACCATTTAATTCTTTGTCAAAAACTTAAGCACATGTTCTATTTTTCGGGAACCGCCGTAAAGATGATTTATTCTTATTTGTGTGACAGAAGCCAATCTGTGTATCATGGGACTGATGAGTCTTATAGTTGCTCCACTCCGAGAGGTGTACCACAGGGTTCCATACTTGGTCCACTATTATATGTATTATATTCTAATGACTTACCTTCTCGACTCAGTTTTTGTGGAATACATATGTATGCAGATGATGTACAACTTTTTATTAGTTGTGAACCGTCTGATATTAATAATTGCATTAACCGGATCAATAATGACCTAGATAGTGTTAAAGAATGGGCTTCAGCCAATGGACTCTCCATAAATGCTAAGAAATCAAAAGCTATGATAATTGGAAAAACCGAATCGTTGCCAACTATTTTACCACCAATTCTGATCGGAGAATCTATAATCACAATAGAAGAAACTGCCAAAAATTTAGGTGTAATATTCAACAGGAAACTAGACTGGTCTAATCACATAAATGTTATATGTGGTAAAACATACGCGATGTTAAGAAACCTTTGGATGTCGCAACATTATACACCTTTTGATATTCGAATGTTACTAGCTAAAACATATTTATTGCCAACGCTCTTGTACGGTTGTGAACTATTCGCTAACTGTGATACATTAAGTGTGAAAAGGCTTAATGTAACGTACAATAATATTGCCAGATATGTTTTTGGCCGCAGTAGGCGAAGCAGAATCTCACAGTACTCTAGACAAATATGTTTTTCATAAGGTGATTTACACCAAACAGCCTGAATATCTATACAATAGAATAATCTTCTCAAGGTTTGACCGAGGAAACAAAGTAAATACCTTTCGCATTAGAAAAGATATATCGAAAAGACATTTTTTCTATACTGCTATCAATCTTTGGCGCTAACTTCCCCCAAATATTCAAATCATTAGCAATGCAAAGCATTTCAAAATTGCAATATTTAATCGTTTAGGATAACAAAATTTATATAGCTTTTACATACATAATGTTTTAACTTTTATTTATTTGATGTGAGTAATATTATATGCTTTCTTCTTATTTAATTTAAAAATTTTTTAATGTCATTTAGTATTTTTCAATTCTATCTATGTAATTTAAATTTCTTTTATTTCTTATAATTAGTATTAAGTGATTTTATTTTTTTACCAACAAAAATCATATTGTGCCATTATCTCCCCAGTACTATTAGATAAGACTAGTTCTTGTTGTACTGTATTGATTAAATAAATAAATAAATAAATAAATAAATAAAATAAAATAGAAAAATTTAATCATCTTTTACACTGTTTATCGGTTCAAGCTTTAGCTTATGAAAAAGCATTAAAACGACTGAAAGAGCGTTATGACAATAATACTTTAATTTTTTTAGAGCACATCCAGAATCTTTATGATCTACCAAATGTTAATAAATCATCAGGTGTGCATTTGCGTAGTTTAGTTGATAGTGCATCAGCAATATATGGTTCACTCCAATCATTAGGAAGTTCTGAAGACATAAGTAACGCTTTGATTGTCCATTTAATAAGCCAAAAAACAGATACTGATACACAAACAAAGTGGAGGGTAATTTAGATTATTCGAAACTTCCATCATGTTTCAGTTCTGTAAGTATTTAGAGCGAAGATGCCAGTTCTTTGAATCATCAGAAAATGTTCCTACGCATTCTGGACCAAATTCAAATCATCCAAGACGTCATTCACTACGCCAACAAAATTCTCGTTCGTCATTCTACACACAACAAAAATCGTGCTTACTTTGCAAATGCCAAGATCATTGGCTCAGCGGTTGTTCACAATTTAAAACAATGACTAGTGAAAAACGATTCGAAAAAGTCAAAGAATGAAATTTGTGTATAAATTGTCTATCAGAAGGTCACATGGTTTCTAAATGCTCATCCAAAAACAGATGTAAGGTTTGTAAAAAGTCTCATCATACGATGCTTCACCGAACAACAACAACACAAAATAACGATCCATCGCTGCCGGCTTGGGCCTCTTTACCTTCATCGTCTTCGTCGTCGTCAACAACCGTAAACGTTCATATGGAACAATCATCAGATGGAGTAATTTTAGCTACAGCTGTCATTCTTGTTCGTGAAATCTCATGTTAAAACTGTGTCGTGCTCTTTTAGACTCATGTTCGCAAGTGAATCCCATTACGGAAAATTTTGCAAAAGTGTTAAATTTGCCTAAGAGAAAAACTTCAATTAATATAATTGGTGTCGGATCTTCATCAACAAAAATCAAATTTGAAACCAATACAGCAATTCGTTCTCGTTATAATAGCAAAGAATATTCAATAAATTTTTATATTACAAATCATGTTTCTGGGTATCAACCAAATATGGATCTAGATATACAAAATTGGAATTTGCCCTCTAAATTAAATTTGACCCACGAACGGTTTAATGAATCTCAGCCAATCGACATGTTGATAGGTGCTGATGCCTTTTTTGAAATCCTTGGTACTAAAAACATTAAACTTGGGTCTGATTTACCAATTTTACAAGAAACTTGTCTTGGCTACATAGTGTCAGGAAGCTATAAAACCTCAAAGAGTGTACGCAAATTTCAATCATACACTACAATATGGAAAAAATATCATCTGTGTCAACAAACTATAATGCAGAACATCAAGCTTGCGAGTCAAATTTCATAAAAAATGTTGAAGTTTTAAGTGATGGACGTATAGGGGAATTTATCACGTTTTAGGCCCTGTTGTTTGACATAGCTCGACAACCACTAGCCCAATTTAGTTGAAATAAATTTTAAAAAAGAATTACAATTCCCTTAATCTGTTCATATATTGTTTTCCTATACAAGTAACACTTTCGAAGTTAAAAATTAATGTATGAAGGGAAAAAATTATTTTTTGCCTAAAAATTTAAATTTTTTTTTTTTAAATACATAAAAAATCCAAAATGGAAAAAAGTTTCAAGTCTAGTTATTTTTTCGCAAAGTCACATAACCTATGAGCAAAATGAGACAAAGATCATAAAAATCGATGCACGCGTTTCGCTTTTATTCGCAATTGAGTAAAGGTATGAATTTCAAAAATCAGTTATAGCCACCACCCTTAAAATAAAAATAAAAATATAAATTAAAAAATTATCATGCAAAAAAAAACTTTATTTATAAAAACTTAATGAAAATAAAATAATATGCAATTAATACGCAATTATAATATGCATAAAAACAAAATTTAGAACATTTTTTCAATTATTGGCAATATCCATCCTTGTAGAAGTTGACGCTTGTGGTTCTGATGATCTTGTTTTTTTCGTAGGTTGTTCATATTCATGGTCTGAGTCTGTATCGTCATCCGAGATACACATACTATTCAAGGGCGTGTTTCTTTCACTGTGTCCACCAATTTCAATGTCTTCATCTTCGGTGCTTTCTTCAAACTGCATAATTGTGGAACTCCACCAACAAACCTCCGCAAGCAATGCATCCAATTTTTTGCTTTTGAACCGCTTTTCAAATGGCATGGTCACCTGGTGGAACCTCTCTACTTGTTCGACTGATTCCTGAGGTGATTGTGCCAAAAAAGTATCGAGGTGGTGGTGCAAGAAATGCAATTTCAGCGTCATGGATGCACCGATTTTTTCGAAATAAAACAGCAACCTGTCCACTCGTTGCTGTATCTCTTCTCGCTGGACACGGTTCTTTCCTAGAACGCCTTCTATTACTTCTTTCAATGCGTTCCATGCATGTTGGTGGTCGTGATGCTCTGAAAGCAAATGTGTGAAAGAATCACTTTTGATCAATTTCCGAATATCAGGTCCATTGAGAATACCTGTTTTAAATACATAAGAAAAACGAAAAAATTATTGGTAATGCGAATGTATAGAAATTAACAAATTTAGATATGACAATATTGAAATACAGAGTACGATACGTACCGTTTTTAATTTTCTCATCACTGAGTTTCGGAAAGATGGATTTCAAACAGTCAAAGGCGCCGTTAACTTTTTTGACCACCACTTCAACGAATTTCCCAGCTATTCCCAGTTTCATGTGGAGCGGTGGCAACAAAATATCATCCAGGTCCTTTATCATAGGTTCATTGCGTAATTTTAATTGTTTGTTGAGCTCGGGAGTTCTTCCTTTCCAATCTTTACATTGATATTGATTTCCTTTGTATCGTGAATCCCAATTACAAAGGAAGCAGAAGTATTTTGGATATCCGCCCTTTTCTATAATCCCTTGTAGTATGTTGACCACCTTCAGATCGCAACAAATGTTCCATTTGTGTTCATCGTATTTGATTTTCTTCAAAATTTCGCCCAATGCTTCATACGTTTCCTTCATAGTTCTGCTGAATCCCAATGGAATGCATGGTTTTTTATTTTTTTTTTGTGCAGCAGCACAGCCTTCAAACTAGTAACTGAACCATCGATGAATAAACGCCAGTCGCCAGCGATATAATCCATTCCCAATTTTTTCACTAAACCTGGGATATCATGGCAGTACGTGAACGTATTTGCTTCGTCAACGGAATAAAATTTCTGAAAATCAGCTTGGCGTTGTCGGTATGATGTTGCGCTGACATTTTGCTGTGTGAGTTTTCTTCTCTTCAAAAATGATGTCAGCCATTCGGAGTCGTGTTGTGATAGTCCCAGCTTGGCCACAATGTAATCCATTTCGATTTGTGGTAGCGGTTGTGGTGCACTATTTTCAATATCGGGTATCCAATCAGCATCATCCAAATCGGTCGGATTGGTGAAAACGGTTTCGGCTAGCAGGGACACAGTATCCGCACTCGGAGGTTTAGGTGCATCGGTATCAGCAGGGCGTTGCACTGGAAGTGTGGCAGTAAATGCAGCAGTGTATACTTTTGTTTTCAATTGTTGTCTGTTTAATCCAGGACGAAAATTTATGCATGCATAGCACCTGGATTCATCATGTCCAGTTGTGTCTTCCACCCAAATTACTGGCTTCATAAAAGATAACTTTCTACTTTTTCCGTGAATCCATTTTAGAAGGGTAGTATAACAACTGTTGCACACTGTGTTCGGCGTAAAATTTGCACCACTTAAATCTGCTTCATCGAAATAATTACAATACGCGGTTTTGAATTGCTCAGTAAACAAATTTTTTCGATCTTTTTTCTGTATTTTTCGGACGATATGACCACAAACGTAACAATATTCATCCAAATATGGGCACTTGTTGTTTTCCATATTGATATATTTTATGTTTTGTTGTTATTCACTTTTAAAAAACTGGAGAAAAATCACTTTTACTGTTCGCGTTCGTCGGCACTGGCTGAATGCCAAAAATCGATCAATGCACACCTATAAATACTACGTATTTTTGAATATTTTACTGCCAGGTACTTATAAATGGGCGCATATTTTAAGGGCGGCTGGCTATATACCTGATTCAGCACTTGTACGTTTCAAACTGTGCAAAACTTTCCAAATAATGACCACCCTTAAATGTGGGTGCAATTTCTGTAAAAAAATCATATAGGTAGCCACCGGAAAAACCCAAATAATAAAAAGGTCCACTTTCCGTTTAATTGTCCACGTACATTTATTACCGCAATCATAAAAATCAAATAACCTTTTGTTTATTCCTTTTTTTTAATTCTCAGAATCATGAAAAAGGTGTCAATGTTTTCTCCAAATAATGTTGTGCATATCTCGAGCAAATTTTTGAAATTCATACATTTACTCAATTGCGAATAAAAGCGAAACGCGTGCATCGATTTTTATGATCTTTGTCTCATTTTGCTCATAGGTTATGTGACTTTGCGAAAAAATAACTAGACTTGAAACTTTTTTCCATTTTGGATATTTTATGTATTTTTAAAAAAAAAATTTAAATTTTTAGGCAAAAAATAATTTTTTCCCTTCATACATTCATTTTTAACTTCGAAAGTGTTACTTGTATAGGAAAACAATATATGAACAGATTAAGGGAATTGTAATTCTTTTTTAAAATTTATTTCAACTAAATTGGGCTAGTGGTTGTCGAGCTATGTCAAACAACAGGGCCTAAAACGTGATAAATTCCCCTATACGATAGTACTAACTTCAAATCGATACTAACTTCAAATCGCAGGTAAGAAGACAAAACGAATGATGCAGAAATTCTTCTTTTTGGGTCTAATTTCACATACAGTTCACAGAATTGAGTTGGCAATCAATTAACTGAAAAATGTTGTACTGTGTTATGTATAATGTTGTTACACCGAGATAATAAAAGAAAAAAGAATAAATATTTTTTTGCACAGATTATTTGCAAGTATGTATGTGCGTACATACATACATATGTAGGTATATTTTTTTACTTGTATTTTTTTTTTCTTAATTTTTTTTTTATTTTTTTATTGTTCACTTTTATATTGAGCGTCCAAATTCGCTTGTTAAACTGATATTATTAACTAATTTATGTTAAAAAAAAGAACCGTATGCGGAGTTAAAAGAAACACGTCTTTTCTCATCGAGCACGTCCGACTGAATGAAATAAATTATTATCATAATCTACATTAGGAATAGAGTTATATGAATGAAAATCAACTAGAGAACATGCATAGTCATCTTTTAGATCTATTGGTGGGAAATAATTTGCCGTTAGGATTGATGAATTTCCACTTAAAGCTTAAGTAATTGACATCCTGAATGGTAAATTGTAAATGAAATGAAAATGCTTGAGTTTTTTGTGTTATTAAATTAATACATTTATTAGAAAAAACTTTTTTTTTTATTTTATTTTCTTACAATATTTCGTTTTTACTTATCCAAGAATTATGTTGGTTTGGAAAACCTAACCATTTAACACACGCTTTATCACCTTTTTCTTATAAAATGTTTTCCACCAGAAATGTATTAGGATAACGTGTACGACGTATTTCTTCCTTGTAAAATGCGCCTTTTATAGGATATCCTTGATAGTCTTTAAGTAAAAATGTAATTGGGTAGGTGTTCTGTATCGTTTTTATTTTAAATATTTTTGTGGTCCAGTTCGGTGTATAACCTTTTTCAAATATATGTTTATATTTACTTATGCGAACATAGTCCCCAACCTTAAAGCGTGATGATTTAAAAATTTTTAAATTATTATATACAGTATTCAGTAAATATTGTTCATGTTCAGGTTTTACATCCATAGGTACCATTTTTATTGTACTGTGAGTTTTTCTATTATATTGTTTAACTAGGTTTTTATAATTATCAATCCAGTGAAATGTTCCATTATAAGTAAATTCTCTCCAACATCATGCCTTTTAGTGTTCGATTAAAGCGTTCAACAATTGAAGCTTTCATAACACTATAAGTAGAGTAATGATTAATTGAATATTTACGCATTAGTAAACCAAACTCCTTATTAAAAAATTCTTTTCCGTCATCTATTTGTAAATTTTTAGGTATTCGCCCCTTACTTAGTATTTCCTGAAAAGCTTTGGAAACTTCATTTGCGGTTTTTGCTTTAATTGCTGCAGCCCAAGCATATTTTGAAAATGTATCAATGACTGTTATCATATATTTGTATCCGTTGTTTATAATGGAATAGTTACCCATTTCTACTAAATCTGCTTGCCAAAGATGATCAATTCCCTTTGTTATAACTTTCCGTCTTAAGAAATTCTTCCGCGCTTGGGAATGTAGTTCATTTATTATCGTTCTTTTTTCCATTATGTTGTTGTTGTTGTGATGAAAGCGTAATAATTATTCTATATATGTCAAAAATTTTCTTATTTAAATCCTTTATTTCATTTCTAACAATTAAAACTTCTTTGTTTATACCCCTTTATAAATGTTCTTGCATATGGGTCATTTGTGTATTCACATAATTTTTGTTAACAGCATCTGCCCCATTCATTGGAGGTGTCAAATTTAAAATTCTTTTATTCTCTATATCAATATTATTTACGTTGAGTGTGATACCGAATTTTTTTGAAATGTTGTTTCTTGTTATATCTCCTATATATTTTTGATTATAGTAATGACCAAATTTGTCAACAGTCATAATTTTTTATTTATTTAAAAAGCTATTCAATTATATTTGCTTCCCTTAGTACTTCGATTATAGATATTATCTCATTAGAATAATTATTGTTACCAGCATGTTGTGATGCTAATAACAGCCTCAATCGGTCTACAATTTCATTAGGATTATCCCAGTATATATAGTTTGGCTTATTACGATTAACCTCCATTAAACCCTAACCAACGTAAGTAGTTGTAGTAAACAATTTATTTATTATTTTTTTATATTTATAACCTCTGTTTCCATTAATTTGATTATTAGGATCATAGTTCCTTCGATGTGCGTTTGTATCAAGTAAAATATGTTTCTATATTGATAACTCTGACGAATGGAATTGTTTTGGGTTTTTATGAAAAAGCAATGAGTATAACCCTGGGGTTAGTGCCCAAGATTTTTGACCTTTAATTATTTTATCATCAGTAAGCTTTAAAATAGAATTTCCAAATTTCCAGCTTCCATTTTCCATTTTATGAGGTCCAAATATAGTGTCAAGCTTTTTATTTCCATTTGATAAATCAAACTCCCAATCGGATGATTGAGAATTTACTTCATCTTCACTATTACTATTATAGTCTTCTGCTTCTTCTTCTTCTTTATCCCTTTTTATTTTATTAGGTGCTGAATTGATGTTTTTCTCGTTCAAGAATTTTTTCTTAGGAGTGCTGGTGAATATAGTATTATTTTCCGTTTTTGTTTTAGTATTGTGCTTACATTTATATTTTTCATCTGTGGGTATTGTTAGATTTGACGAATCTGACAATTTGACTAGTTTCTTTAGAGGTTCTATTAAAGGTTTATATGTTCTTTCTAAATTATAAAATTTTTCCAATTCTCCAAGACTTATGCTTTGAAATTTTCTCTTTAAATTTTTTTTGGATTTCACCAACTCTTTTAAAATATTTTCTTCCATGATTATAACTTTAAACTAGTGTCGTCACCAACCTTAGATACTGGAATAACTCGTAGTATACTTTTAACAGCTTCCTAAAACAGCTAAACAGCTTCTTAAAACAGCTAAACAGCTTTTTAAAACAGCTAAACAGCTTCTTAAAACAGGTAAACAGGTAATTAAAACAGCTAAAGATCTTTTGAAAAAAGCTAAACAGCTTTTTAAAACAGCTAAACAGCTAAACAATTTCGTGGAATAATTTTGACAGTTCTCCAAGTATAAAAAAAAACATATTTAATATTAATAGGTATACGTCTGATGTAGTTAGTAGTATTTATATGACTAAATCTGAATGAATAGATCAAAGCCTTTTCTATAACGCCCTTGCTTCATTTCATCATCTTTGCTTATTATAAGAAAACCATATTTATCCTTCCAACATTCTCCGCAAATGTAACGAAACATATTTAAACTCAAGTCACTGCCAACATGATCATTGTAGATGCGCTTTAAATTTAATTAATCTTGCTTGAATAAAATAATCATATTTGCATTATCACGTACTAAATGTTTTGGAATATGTGTATAAGTCTGACATAAATAAAAAGAATCAATATCCTTATGTCTCCCCATACAGAAATATGATGTTATATTATTTTGTTTTTCACAAGCAACATCGTCAAATATCATAATAGAATTTACTTTAGCTTTTTCGGGTGGTATGACATGTTCATTATCTGAAAATGTATAAAGGCCCCTTACCGATGAAATTAATCGCGACATATATTTATATTTCGGTTGATATAATGATTTTGAGTATATATAAATATTTTTAAATTTTAAACCATTCGGACTTTCAATTAAACTAAGCATTATATTTGTTTTGCCACAGTTGGAGGGGCCAACTATTAGTGCTCTAATATAATTAGGTAAAAGGCACCTATGTTTCAAAACATTTCTGTTTTCCGTTAAATCCAAATTTCTCACTGAAATATTCGATTGTTGTTTTACCAAACGCATCTTATAACTGAAAGCATACGTTTGCTTAATGTTACGTTTTATTTACTTTCAGATTTTTTTTTATTTTCAGAAAAGCAATTTTTATATATAAAAATGATTGTGTATAAAAATAAAGAATTTAGTAGAAAACATTTCGTCCTTGGAAAAGGACTTGTAAATAGCTTAATTAATTCACTTCCACTTAAACTTCATTTACCGGGTTATCAATTTTGTGGACCAGGAACTAAATTGGAAAAACGATTACAAAGGGGTGATAAAATTATCAATCAGTTGGATGCAGATGTAAAATTCATGATATTGCTTATGCCCAGAACACTGACATTCATAAACGACATTACGCAGATAAAGAACTAGCAGAAAAAGCTTGGAGTAGAGTTAAAGCTAAAGATAGTACATTTGGAGAAAAACTCAATGCATACCTTGTCACTAACGCAATGAAGTCAAAAGTTAAGTTGGGCTTGGGAGTAAAAACTGGCAACCAAAAGAAAAAGAGTAGACGAAATATTTTTAAGAATGCCGTTAAATCAGCAACCGATATTTTAAAAAATGAAAAACCAAATGACATCAAAAACGCTATTAAGACTGTACGAAAAGCTATCCGACATTCATTTCTTGGAAAAAAATCTATAGTAAAAATTCCTAGAATTATCAACATACCTAAACTTGGCGGTTTTCTACTACTTGTCGCTATTCTAACAGCACTTGGAGCATTGGGGGCAATAGCTTCTGGTGGGTCAGCAATCGCTAAAACTATTACTTTAGCTAAACATGGTAGACAACAGCTTGAAGAAAGTAAGCGTCATAACAAAACATTAGAGGCAATAGCTATGGGTAAAGGTCTCTATCTTAAGCCCTATAAAAAAGGCTATGGAATATTTTATACCTCATCAAAAAACTTTTAAAGCAGCTACCTAATAGACCACTAAGAGATGTGGACTTGAGAACATTTGGGAAGAAGTATATTCCTTATTTTAGAGGAGTATATATGAGGGATAAACTTCCTAAAACTCCACACCGAATACAGAATGGAATTATAAACTTGGACTCAAATAGAGAATATGGAACACATTGGGTAGCATTTTATAAAAATAATGATAATGTTGCATACTTTGATAGTTTTGGTAATCTCCAACCACCTATTGAAGTTTTAAGATACTTGGGTAAAAACATTAAACATAACTATTTAATTTTTACAACATGGAAGATTAATTAAAATTGTTATTGATAATTTTCATTCTTGACTGACCTGGGATTCGAAGCCAGGCTGTCTGGCGTGTGATTCGAACCCAGGCGGCTGGTTACCCTGACATGTTTCGACCTCAACCACTAGGTCTCCTCAGAGGGATTTGCCGTCTTACACTCGCAGCCATCGATGACTGCTGACGTCAGTAGTCAAACATCAATCCTTAAACCAAATTGTATTTTAACCTTTGGTAGATCGAAATTTGCTTTTTGAATGATTATCCATTTTTAATTGATCTCACATGTTTTCCTTACTTCTGTTTTTTCGTACTTTTGTCAAGAATTCTTCTTGAAGTCCAAAGTACATTTTTTGTTTATCATGTTTTTTGTCTTTCTTTTTTCTTGTTGACATTTTTCAGCACAACTTGAAGGACAAATGAACACATAGAGCTTGTGCCTTAGCTTTAACAATAATTAGTATTGTGGTTATTTTGTTGAACTATTCATGGTTTTTTAATCCAAATTTTACTATTTTTAATTAGGCTTAAGTTCATTAAATTTAATTTTCATTAAATTATTTTTATGAAGAAAGGAATTTTTACAACATGGAAGATTAATTAAAATTGTTATTGATAATTTTCATTCTTGACTGACCTGGGATTCGAAGCCAGGCTGTCTGGCGTATGATTCGAACCCAGGCGGCTGGTTACCCTGACATGTTTCGACCTCAACCACTAGGTCTCCTCAGAGGGATTTGCCGTCTTACACTCGCAGCCATCGATGACTGCTGACGTCAGTAGTCAAACATCAATCCTTAAACCAAATTGTATTTTAACCTTTGGTAGATCGAAATTTGCTTTTTGAATGATTATCCATTTTTAATTGATCTCACATGTTTTCCTTACTTCTGTTTTTTCGTACTTTTGTCAAGAATTCTTCTTGAAGTCCAAAGTACATTTTTTGTTTATCATGTTTTTTGTCTTTCTTTTTTCTTGTTGACATTTTTCAGCACAACTTGAAGGACAAATGAACACATAGAGCTTGTGCCTTAGCTTTAACAATAATTAGTATTGTGGTTATTTTGTTGAACTATTCATGGTTTTTTAATCCAAATTTTACTATTTTTAATTAGGCTTAAGTTCATTAAATTTAATTTTCATTAAATTATTTTTATGAAGAAAGGAATTTTTACAACATGGAAGATTAATTAAAATTGTTATTGATAATTTTCATTCTTGACTGACCTGGGATTCGAAGCCAGGCTGTCTGGCGTGTGATTCGAACCCAGGCGGCTGGTTACCCTGACATGTTTCGACCTCAACCACTAGGTCTCCTCAGAGGGATTTGCCGTCTTACACTCGCAGCCATCGATGACTGCTGACGTCAGTAGTCAAACATCAATCCTTAAACCAAATTGTATTTTAACCTTTGGTAGATCGAAATTTGCTTTTTGAATGATTATCCATTTTTAATTGATCTCACATGTTTTCCTTACTTCTGTTTTTTCGTACTTTTGTCAAGAATTCTTCTTGAAGTCCAAAGTACATTTTTTGTTTATCATGTTTTTTGTCTTTCTTTTTTCTTGTTGACATTTTTCAGCACAACTTGAAGGACAAATGAACACATAGAGCTTGTGCCTTAGCTTTAACAATAATTAGTATTGTGGTTATTTTGTTGAACTATTCATGGTTTTTTAATCCAAATTTTACTATTTTTAATTAGGCTTAAGTTCATTAAATTTAATTTTCATTAAATTATTTTTATGAAGAAAGGAATTTTTACAACATGGAAGATTAATTAAAATTGTTATTGATAATTTTCATTCTTGACTGACCTGGGATTCGAAGCCAGGCTGTCTGGCGTGTGATTCGAACCCAGGCGGCTGGTTACCCTGACATGTTTCGACCTCAACCACTAGGTCTCCTCAGAGGGATTTGCCGTCTTACACTCGCAGCCATCGATGACTGCTGACGTCAGTAGTCAAACATCAATCCTTAAACCAAATTGTATTTTAACCTTTGGTAGATCGAAATTTGCTTTTTGAATGATTATCCATTTTTAATTGATCTCACATGTTTTCCTTACTTCTGTTTTTTCGTACTTTTGTCAAGAATTCTTCTTGAAGTCCAAAGTACATTTTTTGTTTATCATGTTTTTTGTCTTTCTTTTTTCTTGTTGACATTTTTCAGCACAACTTGAAGGACAAATGAACACATAGAGCTTGTGCCTTAGCTTTAACAATTTGGTTTAAGGATTGATGTTTGACTACTGACGTCAGCAGTCATCGATGGCTGCGAGTGTAAGACGGCAAATCCCTCTGAGGAGACCTAGTGGTTGAGGTCGAAACATGTCAGGGTAACCAGCCGCCTGGGTTCGAATCACACGCCAGACAGCCTGGCTTCGAATCCCAGGTCAGTCAAGAATGAAAATTATCAATAACAATTTTAATTAATCTTCCATGTTGTAAAAATTCCTTTCTTCATAAAAATAATTTAATGAAAATTAAATTTAATGAACTTAAGCCTAATTAAAAATAGTAAAATTTGGATTAAAAAACCATGAATAGTTCAACAAAATAACCACAATACTAATTATTGTTAAAGCTAAGGCACAAGCTCTATGTGTTCATTTGTCCTTCAAGTTGTGCTGAAAAATGTCAACAAGAAAAAAGAAAGACAAAAAACATGATAAACAAAAAATGTACTTTGGACTTCAAGAAGAATTCTTGACAAAAGTACGAAAAAACAGAAGTAAGGAAAACATGTGAGATCAATTAAAAATGGATAATCATTCAAAAAGCAAATTTCGATCTACCAAAGGTTAAAATACAATTTGGTTTAAGGATTGATGTTTGACTACTGACGTCAGCAGTCATCGATGGCTGCGAGTGTAAGACGGCAAATCCCTCTGAGGAGACCTAGTGGTTGAGGTCGAAACATGTCAGGGTAACCAGCCGCCTGGGTTCGAATCACACGCCAGACAGCCTGGCTTCGAATCCCAGGTCAGTCAAGAATGAAAATTATCAATAACAATTTTAATTAATCTTCCATGTTGTAAAAATTCCTTTCTTCATAAAAATAATTTAATGAAAATTAAATTTAATGAACTTAAGCCTAATTAAAAATAGTAAAATTTGGATTAAAAAACCATGAATAGTTCAACAAAATAACCACAATACTAATTATTGTTAAAGCTAAGGCACAAGCTCTATGTGTTCATTTGTCCTTCAAGTTGTGCTGAAAAATGTCAACAAGAAAAAAGAAAGACAAAAAACATGATAAACAAAAAATGTACTTTGGACTTCAAGAAGAATTCTTGACAAAAGTACGAAAAAACAGAAGTAAGGAAAACATGTGAGATCAATTAAAAATGGATAATCATTCAAAAAGCAAATTTCGATCTACCAAAGGTTAAAATACAATTTGGTTTAAGGATTGATGTTTGACTACTGACGTCAGCAGTCATCAGTGGTTGAGGTCGAAACATGTCAGGGTAACCAGCCGCCTGGGTTCGAATCACACGCCAGACAGCCTGGCTTCGAATCCCAGGTCAGTCAAGAATGAAAATTATCAATAACAATTTTAATTAATCTTCCATGTTGTAAAAATTCCTTTCTTCATAAAAATAATTTAATGAAAATTAAATTTAATGAACTTAAGCCTAATTAAAAATAGTAAAATTTGGATTAAAAAACCATGAATAGTTCAACAAAATAACCACAATACTAATTATCATAACTATTTAAGATATCAAAAATTTAATTCATTTATTTGTGGTCATTTATGTTTAAAATTTTTAATAAATTTCAAAATAAAGAATTAATAAAAAAAAACTCAAATATTTGTTTTGTTTTTATATTTTATTTTTATTTTTTGTTTGTTTATTATTATTTATTATCCATTCTTAATAGTAATCTATAGATTTTTACATCAGTTTTCATTTTATTTTGCATTTTTTCCAAACTCATAACAAAGTCTGGTTAAATCCATTTCTATATCTCTTTCATTTATACCTTTAATTTCATAATATTGTACATTTGTTTTATTTAAAATAGAGCAATTTGGAATATAATGTTCTTAATAAAAATATAAAACTTGCTTGCGAAGAATTGTATTCCAGCTTAAAAATGTCGTCAAGAATATTCCGATTTGGGTAAGAGATTTCCAAGTCTCAGGATCAATTTTAATTTTATGGTTTCCCTGTTGAAGGATGAGATAGCAAATACTATTCCTATATTGAAATGTATATTTAACATCCCTCTTTTCATTCTTATTAATTAGATTCATACAATCTAGGAATTCACATTGATTTAGTGTTGTCTTAATATATTCCTTATAGCTCATAAGGTTTATCCATTCATCCCGTTCCAATCCAATGAAGTTCCTATCCTTATAATGCAACCAGACAATAGGCTTAAAACCAAGAGCTGTGGAAAATCCGCAGGATATCTTTAATTTTAAATTTATAAAATATTCCAACTCAAATACACAGTCGTGTATTTTCGGGTTTTTTACAAGATTTAACATTTTCAATGAATTTTAAATGTAAAGTAATAAGATTTTTGGTTTGAAAACCTCTATTTAAAGAAAAAAAAAATGTGCTTTTATAATTTTTTTTTTTTAAAACTTTTAACTGTAATTAAATAAGGTACATTTATTTTTTAGTTCTAATAAAAAAAAAAAAAAAAATTTGCACATCAATTTAGATATTTAAAATATTTTTTTATAGTTTTCTATAATTCTCATAACCTCTTTTTTTCTCTTAAAGAAAAAGTAACATCCACACAAACCCACGACATCTCCACTTGTACTTTCGTGAGAGCAAGGCATACTTTATACATTAAAATCTGTATATTCTCTTTTGAATGCACATAATAATTCCAAATGTTCATCAAAGATAACACTTCCGAATTCTTGTAGAAAAGCTTCAATAAACTCCATCTTTCCACATTAAGATTTCATTTACAACTTATAAAAATATTAATAATTCTGTATTATATATACATCCATATTTGTATACTAATAAAAGAAAAAAAAAACACAATAATTCATATTAATTTATTTTTTTTTTATTGTTCAATTATTTTTTTATTGAAAAAATGATTTTATTTAAATGTACTAAAATGAGTATAAGGGTAATATCATTTCATAGGAGCAGCCATCTTAATTTCTATCTTATAATTAATGCTATCCTTTTCGTCATCTAAACGAATCTTTGCAATGACATATGCGCCAGTTGATAGGTTCCCAACATCATTTTCAGTTAAGGCATTAAGCCTTTTAGGAAGATAAAGCATAGATCCATCCAATTCCAAGACAATGGCATCTCCATATTTTGTAGTTAACCGTTCAGCTCCTGTAATAGAATAGTCCTTTCCACCTATCATATTGTTAACACTTTCATATTTAATATATATTTAATTTATTGAATGAAGCAAATAATTCCGCGTTAATATTCATCGTTTGATAATTTATAATGAAATGTGATAAATAACTAAATAAATTCACAATTTATAGAAACTTTTTTGGCTCCACTTAGTTTTTAACATATGTTATTTGCTCTAATTCATTAATATTATCGATGTGTTTTTAATTTTACCCACCACACCCATTGTAAAAACAAACAAACTTTTAATTTTATTAGTTTTTATTATTTATATTTTATTTATTAATTTTTTAAATGTATTTAAATTAAAATCACTACATCTATAAACTTAAATCTACTTCCCTAATATAACGATCTCCATCTTCGTCCAAATAAAAACCATCATTTGCCTTCAAAATTATGGTATCCCCCTCTTCATCGACCAGAAAATCCTCAACTTCCCACAAAAAATCATAGTATGCCAGCTGGTTGTTGGGGATTTAAATTTCTGGGTTTTTTGCATATTCGCTATAGCTTCGTCGATAAACGCATTTATACGCGTCTGTGTATTATCTTCTTCTGCTGCTTTCACGGAATTTTCGTCCACAAATTCAATTTCCAACTGGCTCGAATTCATTGTTCAAATCTTCAGTGTTTAAATGTAAATAAACCTAGTTTTCAGAAGTATACTCCACTAAGCCTTTTTTACTTTTTATACTTTTTATATAGGAAAATCCATGCAAACTAGTATAAATACTATCTGTCTGTCTGATTGTTCACCTAATAAATTTTTTCGTCACATAATTCAAAATAAAAGTTAGAATTATCCAGAATGGTTTCATATTTCCCTATCCACCACAAATAAAATTGAAACACCACTTGCATCTAAAAAATTTTTAATAACTAAATAAATTCTTAATTTATAGATAGAAAAATGTTGGCCTACATTTACTAACGTTTTTAATACATGCCAATCGCTCAACTAATTTGTTCAACACCCAATTCAGAACAATAAACAAAAGAAAGGCTTATCAAAAATATATTCATTTTCCACCCGATTCGCTACTGCAGGCATATATATTTTTTTTTTGTTTCTTTTATCAATCAAAACAAATACTTTGAATTTATTCTTTCACCCAAATAAAATTGGAAAACCATTTGCTTTTAAAAAACCGGTCTGTCTGTATGTCTGTCTGACTAACTTTCCATAACATACACTTTCTTATCTGAAAATATTTAGGTATATGTATGTCATAAATTATTTATTATTTAGTAACCGAATTTTAAACATCAATTACATCTACATACAAAATTTTTAATAATTTAATAAATTCACAATTTAATTAGTTATTTTTTGCACCTTTTTTTTGTCCATCCAATAATTTTTTTTTTCATCACCTAATTTGAAAAAAAAGCCTTATCAACAATATTTTCCAATTGCTTCTACAAGGTCTGTATGTCTATCTATCTATCTACCCACAACAAATACTTTTTTCCATACGCACTCGGTCATTACAACAAGCAAAACAACAACATCCCTCCATCTGGCTCTCCATAATCACACCTAAAAAAAAAAAAAATAAATAAAAAACCGCGCTTATCAGCTGTGTGTTTTTTCTCCCAACAAACATTTTTTATTCGATTTAAATTTAAATGGCTTTTGCTCCACTTTTAATGGGTTTTGCTCCCAACAATAAATTTTAATGGCTTTTGCTCCCATTTTAATGGCTTTTGCTCCACTTTTAATGGCTTTTGCTCCCATTTTAATGGGTTTGCTCCATTTTAATGGCTTTTTCTCCACATTGGCGCTAAACTCTCATTACCCATATACTTTCAAAAAGGGGTATAAATAAAGAAGTTTTAATTGTTAGAAATGAAATAAAGGATTTAAATAAAAAAAATTCTGACATATATAGTGTAATGATTACGCTTTCATCACAACAACAACATAATGGAAAAAAGAACGATAATACATGAACTACATTCCCAAGCGCGGAAGAATTTCTTAAGACGGAAAGTAATAACAAAGGGAATTGATGATCTTTGGCAAGCAGATTTAGTAGAAATGGGTAAATATTCCATTATAAACAACGGATACAAATATATGATAACAGTCATTGATACATTTTCAATATATGCTTGGGCTGCAGCAATTAAAGCAAAACCGCAAATGAAGTTTCCAAAGCTTTCCAGGAAATACTAAGTAAGGGGCGAATACCTAAAAATTTACACACAGATGACGGAAAAGAATTTTTTACTAATGTTTACTAATGCGTAAATATTCAATTAATCATTACTCTACTTATAGTGTAATGAAAGCTTCAATTGTTGAACGATTTAATCAAACACTAAAAGGTATGATGTGGAAGAGAATTTAGTTATAATGGAACATTTCACTGGATTGATAATTATAAAAACCTAGTTAAGCAATATAATAGAAAAACTCACAGTACAATAAAAATGGCACCTATGGATGTAAAACCTGAACATGAACAATATTTACTGAATACTGTATATAATAATTTTAAAACGTTAAAATTATCACGCTTTAAGGTTGGGGACTATGTTCGCATAAGTAAATATAAACATATATTTGAAAAAGGTTATACACCGAACTGGACTACAGAAATATTTAAAATAAAAATGATACAGAACACCTACCCAATTACATTTTTACTTGAAGACTATCAAGGATATCCTATAAAAGGCGCATTTACAAGGAAGAAATACGTCGTACACGTTATCCTAATACATTTCTGGTGGAAAAAATTTTAAAAGAAAAAGGTGATAAAGCGTATGTTTAATGGTTAGGTTTTCCAAACCAACATAATTCTTGGATAAGTAAAAACGAAATATTGTAAGAAATAAATGTATTAATTTAATATAACAAAAAACTCAAGCATTTTCATTTCATTTACAATTTACCAGTCAGGATGTCAATTACTTTAGCTTTAAGTAGAAAATCATCAATCCTAACGGCAAACTATTTCCCACCAATAGATCTAAAAGATGACTATGAATGTTCTCTAGTTGATTTTCATTCATATAACTCTATTCCTAATGAAGATTATGATAATAATTTATTTCATATAGGAGATAAAATATTTAAATTCCTATTGGATCATACGAGTTACAAGATATTGTTGATTATATAGTTGGGCAGTATAAAGCAGAAAATTATAATAAATCTATTCTCATTAAAGCTAATAATAATACTTTACAAATTGAAATAACTTCCTCCCACGATGCAATTTTATTTAATCAAAATCGATCCATTGGTAAACTGTTAGGTTTTAGTGAAGAAACTTTAAAGGCTGATATGAAACATATATCAAATCAACCTGTAAATATTTTAAAAGGGAATGCTATACAAATTCAGTGTAACATCATAATAGGAGCATATATGAATAACTCTCCCGCACACATACTACACGAGTTCGCATTAGACGTACCACCAGGATAAATTTAGATATTATTGCTAATAACCTAATTTATTTACCAGTAAACGTCAAAGAGATAACATATCTCAAAATTTGGATTGTTGACCAAGAAAATCGTGCAGTAAATTTCAGAGGCGAAGAAATAACACTTAGATTACATTAAAGACCCAGGGAAAAATTATCATTTACAATAAAACTAAGCACATTAAAGTTAATAGAGACATTCCTACTTATCATATTAAAGCAACAAGAGCATCATTAACAAAAGAAAATACAGCCTTTTTAAAATTGCTTAAGTTAAAAATAAAGAAAAATGTCTGATATACTCAAGGTCATTGAAAAACCATATTCTGATGAAAATATAATAAAAAAAGATTATCATAGCTATGTGCCCTATATTCATTCCTTTAAAAACAATGATGAAATTCGAATTACACTACAAAATCAAGACTTATATGTTCTTCCGTCTGAAAGCTACTTATATATAGAAGGAAACATAAAAAACACTAAAGGTGAAGAAGCATCACAAAATACTAGATTGCGGAATAATTGTGTTGCATACTTATTTGATGAAATACGGTATGAGATCAATGGTGTTGAAATTGATCGTACTCGATACTTGGGAATATCCAGTACAATTAAGAATTATGTCTCACTAAATGAATTTGAAAGCAATATGATGAGAAATGCAGGGTGGAATATTTCTGGAGACCTGTCAGTGCGAAAATTTAATTTTTATATTCCCCTTAAACTACTATTGGGATTTGCTGAGGATTTCAATAAAATAATTTTAAATAGTAAACATGAACTTATTCTTTTACGAAGTTCAAATGATGATAAGGCGTATTACTCTACAGATGCTAATGAAAAATTAAGTTTATCGATGAAGATTATAAATGAGGGTGTTTCATTACCCATAGCATTTCGCAGTTAGGACTGTTATTTTAATCCAACATTTTCCGGAGGCAGAAATCCCAACTGGAATATTAAACTATCAGTGAATAGAGAAAGGCCAAGATTTCTTTTATCCGTATTAGAACACGATAATAAATATATACATTCAGATTTGAAAAATGTTAAAGTGCATTTAAATTCAGAATCTTATCCATATGATGATTTAAATTTGAAATTTGAGGAGAATTGATACGCTATTTTGTATGATATGTATGCTATGTTTCAACAAAATTACTATATGAGAGAAGCACAACCTCTTCTTTCATGTGAGAAATTTAAAAATATTCCAATTGCAGTAGTTGATGTTAGTTGTCAAAATGAAATTGTTAAAAATGGACCTATCGATGTGAAAATTGAGTTTGAGACAAGTAGTCCAGTACCAGAAAATACAAATGATTATTGTTTAATCCTACACGATCGTATGATGGAGTACACACCTTTAACTGGAATTGTTCGAAAAGTTATATAAACTTTTTTTTAATACATTCTAATACTTACTTTTCTTCTTCTTATTTAATTTATGTAAAATAATAAATAAAAACTGTTGTTTTTTTTTTGGTTAAATAAACTTTTGAGTTTTATTTACGTATGTATATATATATTTACATGTTGTTTGAGCATTGGTGTTATTGTTTTTCAATTGTAAATTATGTTTATTTTAAAAATTCTTCAAATTCACTTTACGCTTTAATTGTATTTAAAACACATAAAATATTTTGAATTGTCAATTTATATGGTACCTACACTGTAGCTTAATTTCCAATATTTTGTGTATTTATTGCCTACTTTTTTATATAGTTACAGTTTTAGAACACTTCTTGGGTATAAAATCAAAATCTAAATAAAAATAAAGTCAGTTTTTTTTTTATAACGTTTGTCGAAAACAAGTCTTTGCTCATTTGTCTTGCTCCGTGTAATTTAGTTTCGTTTTTTCGTGTAGTTTCAACAAGGAAACTACAAAGCTCATACATTTTTGGCGCCTAACGTGGGGCAAGAATTCGAAATTTGAAATAAAAAATAATAAATAATTATTAAATGAAATAAAACAAACATTGTTTTTTTTAAATTTTATGGTATTTTAAAAATCTAAAAAGAATTAATACGTACATACAAATTAACATTCAAAAGAGTGCACATCTACCGGTGTTCTTTAATTGTTGTTGCCTACAAACAATTAAATTTTGGTGTCGTCGCTAATTGATTCTCTCACTTACATAAACCATTGCAAAATCATTGTCGCTTCTTTCATCGCTTGAATTTTAAGAGAACTTAATCAACATTTTTCATAAACAACTCTTTGGCTTTACATCAGTCACCAAATTTAACAACAACAAAGAAACTGGTGATAAATAATCTCGTTGTATGCTAAACGAAAACTGTTATACGCATTAAAGAAATTGAAACGTAATAATTTCTTTTAACTATTATGGCTGATTTAGAAACTCTTACAAAACAACGGCAGTCATTAAAGGGAAACGTAACAAGAATTAAAAATTTAATTTCTCCCTCAATGTCTATAGCTGAATTAGAATGTCGTTTGTCTTTAGTTGAAGTATATTTTAAGCAGATGTTGTCTATACAAACAAATATTGAAGAGCTTAATCCAAAAGAGCTGATGTGGAGGATTTGTGTATCAAAAATTATAGAATTGTTGGGTGACAATTATATACGAGCTTCCAAGTCTTGATTTGCCAACATTTGATGGAAAGTATTCTGCATACAAAAATTTCTCTTTATCATTTAAACAATTTGTTGATGATGATACATCATTATCTAAAATAGAAAAATTTAATCATCTTTTACACTGTTTATCGGGTCAAGCTTTAAATACAGTTCGGGCTTTTCAAATAACATCTGAAAATTATGAAAAAGCATTAACACGACTGCAAGAGCGTTATGAGAATAATACTTTAATTTTTTTAGAGCACATCCAGAATCTTTATGATCTACCAAATGTTAATAAATCATCAGGTGTGCATTTGCGTAGTTTAGTTGATAGTGCATCAGCAATATATGGTTCACTCAAATCATTAGGAAGTTCTGAAGACATAAGTAACGCTTTGATTATCCATTTAATAAGCCAAAAAACAGATACTGATACACAAACAAAGTGGAGAGAAAATTTAGATTATTCGAAACTTCCATCATGGGATCAGTTCTGTAAGTATTTAGAGCGAAGATGCCAGTTCTTTGAATCATCAGAAAATGTTCCTACGCATTCTGGACCAAATTCAAATCATCCAAAACGTCATTCACTACGCCAACAAAATTCTCGTTCGTCATTCTACACACAACAAAAATCGTGCTTACTTTGCAAATGCCAAGATCATTGGCTCAGCGGTTGTTCACAATTTAAAACAATGACTAGTGAAAAACGATTCGAAAAAGTCAAAGAATGAAATTTGTGTATAAATTGTCTATCAGAAGGTCACATGGTTTCTAAATGCTCATCCAAAAACAGATGTAAGGTTTGTAAAAAGTCTCATCATACGATGCTTCACCGAACAACAACAACACAAAATAACGATCCATCGCTGCCGGCTTGGGCCTCTTTACCTTCATCGTCTTCGTCGTCGTCAACAACCGTAAACGTTCATATGGAACAATCATCAGATGGAGTAATTTTAGCTACAGCTGTCATTCTTGTTCGTGATAATCTTGGTGAGTTAAAACTGTGTCGTGCTCTTTTAGACTCATGTTCGCAAGTGAATCCCATTACGGAAAATTTTGCAAAAGTGTTAAATTTGCCTAAGAGAAAAACTTCAATTAATATAATTGGTGTCGGATCTTCATCAACAAAAATCATATTTGAAGCCAATACAGCAATTCGTTCTCGTTATAATAGCAAAGAATATTAAATAAATTTTTATATTACAAATCATGTTTCTGGGTATCAACCAAATATGGATCTAGATATACAAAATTGGAATTTGCCCTCTAAATTAAATTTGCCAATCGACATGTTGATAGGTGCTGATGCCTTTTTTGAAATTCTTGGTACTAAAAAGATTAAACTTGGGTCTGATTTACCAATTTTACAAGAAACTTGTCTTGGCTACATAGTGTCAGGAAGCTATAAAACTTCAAAGAGTGTACGCAAATTTCAATCATACACTACAATATGGAAAAAATATCATCTGTGTCAACAAACTATAATGCAGAACATCAAGCTTGCGAGTCAAATTTCATAAAAAATGTTGAAGTTTTAAAATTGGACGTATTCAAGTCATGTTACCGTTTAAAGACGATCCTTCAGTACTAGGGTCGTCATATACCTCAGCTTTGAAAAGATTTCAATCGTTAGAAAAGCGTTTGTCTCGCGATTCAAATGTAAAACAACAGTATACACAATTTATGAAGGAGTACGAGGACTTAGGGCATATGACCCAAATAAATCCAAACTTCGATAAGCCACATTTTTACTTGACACACCAATACGTACTGAAACCATCTAGTGTTAGCACTAAATTACGTGTTGTCTTTGACGCGTCCTCAAAAACTTCATCAATGAAATCGTTAAATGATATTTTGTGTATTGGTCCCACTATTCAAGATGAATTGTATTTATTGCTCATTCGATTCAGACTTTTTAAATATGCTTTGACAGCTGACATCGCTAAAATGTATAGAATGGTGTTAGTAAATCCGTGTCATCGGCCATTTCAGAAAATCTTGTGGAGATATTATGAAGATCAACCCATTTCCACTTATTAACTGAACACCGTTACATATGGAATGTCTGCGTCACCATACTTAGCAATTCGTAGTTTGCAATTTATTGCTGATCAATATAAACATAAATATAAAATTGGCTCAGAAACAATAAAAACACAATTTTACGTTGACGATTTGTTGACCGGAGCGAACGATATAGACAATCTTCGCCAAATCAAGGAAGAAACAACATTATTATTAAATCAAGGTGGGTTTGAATTAACAAAATTTAAATCTAACAATACTCTGTTACAATTAAAAGATAACCAATCTAAAAATATGAACATCAATGAGGAAGCTATCACAAGTGCACTTGGAATTACTTGGAATCCAATATCAAATCAGTTTCTTTTTTCTTTTAAACCTAAAAAACAATACATCGTCGTTACAAAACGTGCCATTTTATCATTGGTATCATCTATATTCGATCCAATGGGTTTAGTTCATCCTATTGTCATTCAACCAAGAGTTTTATTGCAAGATTTGTGGATTAACAAAGTCGATTGGGACTCTGAAGTAAGCCAATCATCCAAAGAATCGTTTTCAAACTTCATATCTGACCTTAAAAATTTACATTTATTAAAAGTGCCACGATATGTCTTACAACCAAATTTAGTTTCACTACAGCTACATGGTTTTTGCGACGCGTCAATACGAGCATATGGATGCTGCCTCTACGCTCGCTCCATAAATGAAAAAGGTCAAGTGTTTGTGCAGTTAATAACATGAAACTGTCGAGTTGGACCTACAAAAAAGAGAACGATTCCGCAACTAGAACTGTGCGCGGCGCATCTTCTTTCGAATCTGTGTTCCAAAATAGCACCTGTTTTCAAGAAATTTAATCCTGAAACATTCCTGTGGTCAGATTCAACCGTAGTTTTACAATGGCTTAAAAAACACACATCTACACTCATAACTTTTTTTGGAAATCGAATATCCGAGATTCAAGAAGTAACTTCAAAATTCTGTTGGCGCCACGTACCAACATCAAGTAACCCAGCAGATATTCTGTCTCGTGGATGCACAGTATCTGAATTGTCAACATCCATTTGGTATTCTGGTCGAGCATTTTTACAGAATTCACCTGAAAGTTGGCCAGAGACGCAACTGACATCGCATAACAAAGACGTAAATTCAGCCATTCGCAAAACAGCTTTAAAGTGTCACACAATCGAAAACTCTATTTTGAGTTTTATAGATCGTACCAGTTCATACCACAAAATGCTACGTGTAATATGTTGGTTGCTTAGATTTCGTTATAAAAACAAAAGCAGTCTAATTTCAGTTAATTTAATTAAGCAATATAATAGAAAAACTCACAGTAAAATAAAAATGGCACCTATGAATGTAAAACCTGAACATGAACAATATTTACTGAATACTGTATATAATAATTTAAAAATGTTTAAATTATCACGCTTTAAGGTTGGGGACTATGTTCGCATTAGTAAATATAAACATATATTTAAAAAAGGTTATACACCGAACTGGACTACAGAAATATTTAAAATAAAAATGATACAGAACACCTACCCAATTACATTTTTACTTGAAGACTATCAAGGATATCCCATAAAAGGCGCATTTACAAGGAAGAAATACGTCGTACACGTTACCCTAATACATTTCTGGTGGAAAAAATTTTAAAAGAAAAAGGTGATAGAGCGTATGTTAAATGGTTAGGTTTTCCAAACCAACATAATTCTTGGATAAGTAAAAACGAAATATTGTAAGAAAATAAAATAAAAAAAAAGTTTTTTTCTAATAAATGTATTAATTTTATAAAACAAAAAACTCAAGCATTTTCATTTCATTTACAATTTACCATTCAGGATGTCAATTACTTTAGCTTTAAGTAGAAAATCATCAATCCTAACGGCAAATTATTTCCCACCAATAGATCTAAAAGATGACTATGAATGTTCTCTAGTTGATTTTCATTCATATAACTCTATTCCTAATGAAGATTATGATAATAATTTATTTCATATAGGAGATAAAATATTTAAATTCCTATTGGATCATACGAGTTACAAGATATTGTTGATTATATAGTTGGGCAGTATAAAGCAGAAAATTATAATAAATCTATTCTCATTAAAGCTAATAATAATACTTTACAAATTGAAATAACTTCCTCCCACGATGCAATTTTATTTAATCAAAATCGATCAATTGGTAAACTGTTAGGTTTTAGTGAAGAAATTTTAAAGGCTGGTATGAAACATATATCAAATCAACCTGTAAATATTTTAAAAGGGAATGCCATACAAATTCAGTGTAACATCATAATAGGAGCATATATGAATAACTCTGCCGCACATATACTACACGAGTTCGCATTAGACGTACGACCAGGGTATAAATTAGATATTGCTAATAACCTAATTTATTTACCAGTAAACGTCAAAGAGATAACATATCTCAAAATTTGGATTGTTGACCAAGAAAATCGTGCAGTAAATTTCAGAGGCGAAGAAATAACACTCAGATTACATTAAAGACCCAGGGAAAAGTGATCATTTACAATAAAACTAAGCACATTAAAGTTAATAGAGACATTCCTACTAATCATATTAAAGCTACATTAACAAAAGAAAATACAGACTTTTTAAAATTGCTTAAGTTAAAAATAAAGAAAAATGTCTGATATACTCAATGTCATTGAAAAACCATATTCTGATGAATATATAATAAAAAAAGATTATCACAGCTATGTGCCCTATATTCATTCCTTTAAAAACAATGATGAAATTCGAATTACACTACAAAATCAAGACTTATATGTTCTTCCGTCTGAAAGCTACTTATATATAGAAGGAAACATAAAAAACACTAAAGGTGAAGAAGTATCACAAAATACTACATTGCGGAATAATTGTGTTGCATACTTATTTGATGAAATACGGTATGAGATCAATGGTGTTGAAATTGATCGTACTCGATACTTGGGAATATCCAGTACAATTAAGAATTATGTCTCACTAAATGAATTTGAAAGCAATATGATGAGAAATGCAGGGTGGAATATTTCTGGAGACCTGTCAGTGCGAAAATTTAATTTTTATATTCCCCTTAAACTACTATTGGGATTTGCTGAGGATTTCAATAAAATAATTTTAAATAGTAAACATGAACTTATTCTTTTACGAAGTTCAAATGATGATAAGGCGTATTACTCTACAGATGCTAATGAAAAATTGAGTTTATCGATTAAAAACATAACATGCAGAATACCACATATTCACCTATCAGATACACGAAAAATGCATATAATGAACATTATAAATGAGGGTGTTTCATTACCCATAGCATTTCGCAGTTGGGACTGTTATTTTAATCCAACATTTTCCGGAGGCAGAGACCCCAACTGGAATATTAAAATATCAGTGAATAGAGAAAGGCCAAGATTTCTTTTATCCGTATTAGAACACGATAATAAATATATACATTCAGATTTGAAAAATGTTAAAGTGCATTTAAATTCAGAATCTTATCCATATGATGATTTAAATTTGAAATTTGAGGAGAATCGATACGCTATTTTGTATGATATGTATGCTATGTTTCAACAAAATTACTATATGAGAGAAGCACAACCTCTTCTTTCATGTGAGAAATTTAAAAATTTTCCAATTGCAGTAGTTGATGTTAGTTGTCAAAATGAAATTGTTAAAAATGGACCTATCGATGTGAAAATTGAGTTTGAGACAAGTAGTCCAGTACCAGAAAATACAAATGATTATTGTTTAATCCTACACGATCGTATGATGGAGTACACACCTTTAACTGGAATTGTTCGAAAAGTTATATAATCTTTTTTTTTAATACATTCTAAAACTTACTTTTCTTCTTCTTATTTAATTTATGTAACATAATAAAAAAAAACTGTTGTTTTTTTTTGTTAAATAAACTTTTGAGTTTTATTTACGTATGTATATATATATTAACATGTTGTTTGAGCATTGGTGTTATTGTTTTTCAATTGTAAATTATGTTTATGTTAAGAATTCTTCAAATTCACTTTACGCTTTAATTGTATTTAAAACACATAAAATATTTTGAATTGTCAATTTATATGGTACCTACACTGTAGCTTAATTTCCAATATTTTGTGTATTTATTGCCTACTTTTTTATATAGTTACAGTTTTAGAACACTTCTTGGGTATAAAATCAAAATCTAAATAAAAATAAAGTCAGTTTTTTTTATAACTTTAGTCGAAAACAAGTCTTTGCTCATTTGTCTTGCTCCGTGTAATTTAGTTTCGTTTTTTCGTGTAGTTTCAACAAGGAAACTACAAAGCTCATACATTTTTGGCGCCTAACGTGGGGCAAGAATTCGAAATTTGAAAAAAAAATAATAAACAATTATTAAATGAAATAAAACAAACATTGGTTTTTTTAAAAATTTATGGTATTTTAAAAATCCTTAATACGTACAAAAAAGAATTAATACGTACATTCAAATTAACATTCAAAAGAGGGAACATCTACCGGTGTTCTTTAATTGTTGTTGCCTACAAAAAATTAAATTTTTGTGTCGTTGCTAATTGATTCTCTCACTTACATAAACCATTGCAAAATCATTGTCGCTTCTTTCATCGTTTGAATTTTAAGAGAACTCAATCGACATTTTTCATAAACAACTCTTTGGTTTTACATCAGTCACCAAATTTAACAACAGCAAAGAAACTGGTGATTAATAATCTCGTTGTATGTTAAACGAAAACTGTTATACGCATTAAAGAAATTGAAACGTAATAATTTCTTTTAACTATTTTGGCTGATTTAGAAACTCTTACAAAACAACAGCAGTCATTAAAGGGAAACGTAACAAGAATTAAAAATTTAATTAGAATGTCGTTTGTCTTTAGTTGAAGCATATTTTAAACAGATGTTGTCTATACAAACAAATATTGAAGAGCTTAATCCAAAAGACACAGCAACAGCTGATGTGGAGGATTTGTGTATCAAAACAAAATCAAAAATTATAGAATTGTGGGGTGACAATTATAAACGACAAAATGACACTTCTTTTGCTATACCATTTACACAACATAGTAAGCTTCCAAGTCTTGATTTGCCAACATTTGATGGAAAGTATTCTGCATACAAAAATTTCTCTTTATCATTTAAACAATTTGTTGATGATGATACATCGTTATCTAAAATAGAAAAATTTAATCATCTTTTACACTGTTTATCGGTTCAAGCTTTAGATACAGTTCGGGCTTTTCAAATAACATGTGAAAATTATGAAAAAGCATTAAAACGACTGAAAGAGCGTTATGACAATAATACTTTAATTTTTTTAGAGCACATCCAGAATCTTTATGATCTACCAAATGTTAATAAATCATCAGGTGTGCATTTGCGTAGTTTAGTTGATAGTGCATCAGCAATATATGGTTCACTCAAATCATTAGGAAGTTCTGAAGACATAAGTAACGCTTTGATTGTCCATTTAATAAGCCAAAAAACAGATACTGATACACAAACAAAGTGGAGGGTAATTAAGATTATTCGAAACTTCCATCATGGGATCAGTTCTGTAAGTATTTAGAGCGAAGATGCCAGTTCTTTGAATCATCAGAAAATGTTCCTACGCATTCTGGACCAAATTCAAATCATCCAAGACGTCATTCACTACGCCAACAAAATTCTCGTTCGTCATTCTACACACAACAAAAATCGTGCTTACTTTGCAAATGCCAAGATCATTGGCTCAGCGGTTGTTCACAATTTAAAACAATGACTAGTGAAAAACGATTCGAAAAAGTCAAAGAATGAAATTTGTGTATAAATTGTCTATCAGAAGGTCACATGGTTTCTAAATGCTCATCCAAAAACAGATGTAAGGTTTGTAAAAAGTCTCATCATACGATGCTTCACCGAACAACAACAACACAAAATAACGATCCATCGCTGCCGGCTTGGGCCTCTTTACCTTCATCGTCTTCGTCGTCGTCAACAACCGTAAACGTTCATATGGAACAATCATCAGATGGAGTAATTTTAGCTACAGCTGTCATTCTTGTTCGTGATATTCTTGGTGAGTTAAAACTGTGTCGTGCTCTTTTAGACTCATGTTCGCAAGTGAATCCCATTACGGAAAATTTTGCAAAAGTGTTAAATTTGCCTAAGAGAAAAACTTCAATTAATATAATTGGTGTCGGATCTTCATCAACAAAAATCAAATTTGAAACCAATACAGCAATTCGTTCTCGTTATAATAGCAAAGAATATTCAATAAATTTTTATATTACAAATCATGTTTCTGGGTATCAACCAAATATGGATCTAGATATACAAAATTGGAATTTGCCCTCTAAATTAAATTTGGCCCACGAACGGTTTAATGAATCTCAGCCAATCGACATGTTGATAGGTGCTGATGCCTTTTTTGAAATTCTTGGTACTAAAAAGATTAAACTTGGGTCTGATTTACCAATTTTACAAGAAACTTGTCTTGGCTACATAGTGTCAGGAAGCTATAAAACCTCAAAGAGTGTACGCAAATTTCAATCATACACTACAATATGGAAAAAATATCATCTGTGTCAACAAACTATAATGCAGAACATCAAGCTTGCGAGTCAAATTTCATAAAAAATGTTGAAGTTTTAAGTGATGGACGTATTCAAGTCATGTTACCGTTTAAAGACGATCCTTCAGTACTTGGATCGTCATATACCTCAGCTTTGAAAAGATTTCAATCGTTAGAAAAGCGTTTGTCTCACGATTCAAATGTAAAACAACAGTATACACAATTTATGAAGGAGTACGAGGATTTAGGGCATATGACCGAAATAAATCCAAACTTCGATAAGCCACATTTTTACTTGACACACCAATACGTACTGAAACCATCTAGTGTTAGCACTAAATTACGTGTTGTCTTTGACGCGTCCTTAAAAACTTCATCAATGAAATCGTTAAATGATATTTTGTGTATTGGTCCAACTATTCAAGATGAATTGTATTTATTGCTCATTCGATTCAGACTTTTTAAATATGCTTTGACAGCTGACATCGCTAAAATGTATAGAATGGTGTTAGTAAATCCGTGTCATCGGCCATTTCAGAAAATCTTGTGGAGATATTATGAAGATCAACCCATTTCCACTTATTAACTGAACACCGTTACATATGGAATGTCTGCGTCACCATACTTAGCAATTCGTAGTTTGCAATTTATTGCTGATCAATATAAACATAAATATAAAATTGGCTCAGAAACAATAAAAACACAATTTTTCGTTGACGATTTGTTGACCGGAGCGAACGATATAGACACTCTTCGCCAAATCAAGGAAGAAACAACACTATTATTAAATCAAGGTGGGTTTGAATTAACAAAATTTAAATCTAACAATACTCTGTTACAATTAAAAGATAACCAATCTAAAAATATGAACATCAATGAGGAAGCTATCACAAGTGCACTTGGAATTACTTGGAATCCAATATCAAATCAGTTTGTTTTTTCTTTTAACCCTAAAAAATAATACATCGTCGTTACAAAACGTGCCATTTTATCATTGGTATCATCTATATTCGATCCAATGGGTTTAGTTCATCCTATTGTCATTCAACCAAGAGTTTTATTGCAAGATTTGTGGATTAACAAAGTCGATTGGGACTCCGAAGTAAGCCAATCATCCAAAGAATCGTTTTCAAACTTCATATCTGACCTTAAAAATTTACATTTATTAAAAGTGCCACGATATGTCTTACAACCAAATTTAGTTTCACTACAGCTACATGGTTTTTGCGACGCGTCAATACGAGCATATGGATGCTGCCTCTACGCTCGCTCCATAAATGAAAAAGGTCAAGTGTTTGTGCAGTTAATAACATGAAACTGTCGAGTTGGACCTACAAAAAAGAGAACGATTCCGCAACTAGAACTGTGCGCGGCGCATCTTCTTTCGAATCTGTGTTCCAAAATAGCACCTGTTTTCAAGAAATTTAATCCTGAAACATTCCTGTGGTCAGATTCAACCGTAGTTTTACAATGGCTTAAAAAACACTCATCTACACTCATAACTTTTTTTGGAAATCGAATATCCGAGATTCAAGAAGTAACTTCAAAATTCTGTTGGCGCCACGTACCAGCATCAAGTAACCCAGCAGATATTCTGTCTCGTGGATGCACAGTATCTGAATTGTCAACATCCATTTGGTATCTGGTCGAGCATTTTTACAGAATTCACCTGAAAGTTGGCCAGAGACGCAACTGACATCGCATAACAAAGACGTAAATTCAGCCATTCGCAAAACAGCTTTAAAGTGTCACACAATCGAAAACTCTATTTTGAGTTTTATAGATCGTACCAGTTCATACCACAAAATGCTACGTGTAATATGTTGGTTGCTTAGATTTCGTTATAAAAACAAAAGCAGTCTAATTTCAGTTAATTTAATTAAGCAATATAATAGAAAAACTCACAGTAAAATAAAAATGGCACCTATGGATGTAAAACCTGAACATGAACAATATTTACTGAATACTGGTCAGTCAAGAATGAAAATTATCAATAACAATTTTAATTAATTTCCCATGTTGTAAAATTCCTTTCTTCATAAAAATAATTTAATGAAAATTAAATTTAATGAACTTAAGCCTAATTAAAAATAGTAAAAATTTGGATTAAAAACCATGAATAGTTCAACAAAATAACCACAATACTAATTATTGTTAAAGCTAAGGCACAAGCTCTATGTGTTCATTTGTCATTCAAGTTGTGCTGAAAAATGTCAACAAGAAAAAAGAAAGACAAAAACATGATAAACAAAAAATGTACTTTGGACTTCAAGAAGAATTCTTGACAAAAGTACGAAAAAACAGAAGTAAGGAAAACATGTGAGATCAATTAAAAATGGATAATCATTCAAAAAGCAAATTTCGATCTACCAAAGGTTAAAATACAATTTGGTTTAAGGATTGATGTTTGACTACTGACGTCAGCAGTCATCGATGGCTGCGAGTGTAAGACGGCAAATCCCTCTGAGGAGACCTAGTGGTTGAGGTCGAAACATGTCAGGGTAACCAGCCGCCTGGGTTCGAATCACACGCCAGCCAGCCTGGCTTCGAATCCCAGGTCAGTCAAGAATGAAAATTATCAATAACAATTTTAATTAATTTCCCATGTTGTAAAATTCCTTTCTTCATAAAAATAATTTAATGAAAATTAAATTTAATGAACTTAAGCCTAATTAAAAATAGTAAAAATTTGGATTTAAAACCATGAATAGTTCAACAAAATAACCACAATACTAATTATTGTTAAAGCTAAGGCACAAGCTCTATGTGTTCATTTGTCATTCAAGTTGTGCTGAAAAATGTCAACAAGAAAAAAGAAAGACAAAAACATGATAAACAAAAAATGTACTTTGGACTTCAAGAAGAATTCTTGACAAAAGTACGAAAAAACAGAAGTAAGGAAAACATGTGAGATCAATTAAAAATGGATAATCATTCAAAAAGCAAATTTCGATCTACCAAAGGTTAAAATACAATTTGGTTTAAGGATTGATGTTTGACTACTGACGTCAGCAGTCATCGATGGCTGCGAGTGTAAGACGGCAAATCCCTCTGAGGAGACCTAGTGGTTGAGGTCGAAACATGTCAGGGTAACCAGCCGCCTGGGTTCGAATCACACGCCAGCCAGCCTGGCTTCGAATCCCAGGTCAGTCAAGAATGAAAATTATCAATAACAATTTTAATTAATTTCCCATGTTGTAAAATTCCTTTCTTCATAAAAATAATTTAATGAAAATTAAATTTAATGAACTTAAGCCTAATTAAAAATAGTAAAAATTTGGATTAAAAACCATGAATAGTTCAACAAAATAACCACAATACTAATTATTGTTAAAGCTAAGGCACAAGCTCTATGTGTTCATTTGTCATTCAAGTTGTGCTGAAAAATGTCAACAAGAAAAAAGAAAGAAAAAACATGATAAACAAAAAATGTACTTTGGACTTCAAGAAGAATTCTTGACAAAAGTACGAAAAAACAGAAGTAAGGAAAACATGTGAGATCAATTAAAAATGGATAATCATTCAAAAAGCAAATTTCGATCTACCAAAGGTTAAAATACAATTTGGTTTAAGGATTGATGTTTGACTACTGACGTCAGCAGTCATCGATGGCTGCGAGTGTAAGACGGCAAATCCCTCTGAGGAGACCTAGTGGTTGAGGTCGAAACATGTCAGGGTAACCAGCCGCCTGGGTACGAATCACACGCCAGCCAGCCTGGCTTCGAATCCCAGGTCAGTCAAGAATGAAAATTATCAATAACAATTTTAATTAATTTCCCATGTTGTAAAATTCCTTTCTTCATAAAAATAATTTAATGAAAATTAAATTTAATGAACTTAAGCCTAATTAAAAATAGTAAAAATTTGGATTTAAAACCATGAATAGTTCAACAAAATAACCACAATACTAATTATTGTTAAAGCTAAGGCACAAGCTCTATGTGTTCATTTGTCATTCAAGTTGTGCTGAAAAATGTCAACAAGAAAAAAGAAAGACAAAAACATGATAAACAAAAAATGTACTTTGGACTTCAAGAAGAATTCTTGACAAAAGTACGAAAAAACAGAAGTAAGGAAAACATGTGAGATCAATTAAAAATGGATAATCATTCAAAAAGCAAATTTCGATCTACCAAAGGTTAAAATACAATTTGGTTTAAGGATTGATGTTTGACTACTGACGTCAGCAGTCATCGATGGCTGCGAGTGTAAGACGGCAAATCCCTCTGAGGAGACCTAGTGGTTGAGGTCGAAACATGTCAGGGTAACCAGCCGCCTGGGTTCGAATCACACGCCAGCCAGCCTGGCTTCGAATCCCAGGTCAGTCAAGAATGAAAATTATCAATAACAATTTTAATTAATTTCCCATGTTGTAAAATTCCTTTCTTCATAAAAATAATTTAATGAAAATTAAATTTAATGAACTTAAGCCTAATTAAAAATAGTAAAAATTTGGATTAATAATTTAAAAATGTTAAAATTATCACGCTTTAAGGTTGGGGACTATGTTCGCATTAGTAAATATAAACATATATTTAAAAAAGGTTATACACCGAACTGGACTACAGAAATATTTAAAATAAAAATGATAAAGAACACCTACCCAATTACATTTTTACTTGAAGACTATCAAGGATATCCCATAAAAGGCGCATTTACAAGGAAGAAATACGTCGTACACGTTACCCTAATACATTTCTGGTGGAAAAAATTTTAAAAGAAAAAGGTGATAGAGCGTATGTTAAATGGTTAGGTTTTCCAAACCAACATAATTCTTGGATAAGTAAAAACGAAATATTGTAAGAAAATAAAATAAAAAAAAAGTTTTTTTCTAATAAAAGTATTAATTTTATAAAACAAAAAACTCAAGCATTTTCATTTCATTTACAATTTACCATTCAGGATGTCAATTACTTTAGCTTTAAGTAGAAAATCATCAATCCTAACGGCAAATTATTTCCCACCAATAGATCTAAAAGATGACTATGAATGTTCTCTAGTTGATTTTCATTCATATAACTCTATTCCTAATGCAGATTATGATAATAATTTATTTCATATAGGAGATAAAATATTTAAATTCCTATTGGATCATACGAGTTACAAGATATTGTTGATTATATAGTTGGGCAGTATAAAGCAGAAAATTATAATAAATCTATTCTCATTAAAGCTAATAATAATACTTTACAAATTGAAATAACTTCCTCCTACGATGCAATTTTATTTAATCAAAATCGATCAATTGGTAAACTGTTAGGTTTTAGTGAAGAAATTTTAAAGGCTGGTATGAAACATATATCAAATCAACCTGTAAATATTTTAAAAGGGAATGCCATACAAATTCAGTGTAACATCATAATAGGAGCATATATGAATAACTCTCCCGCACATATACTACACGAGTTCGCATTAGACGTACGACCAGGGTATAAATTAGATATTGCTAATAACCTAATTTATTTACCAGTAAACGTCAAAGAGATAACATATCTCAAAATTTGGATTGTTGACCAAGAAAATCGTGCAGTAAATTTCAGAAGCGAAGAAATAACACTCAGATTACATTAAAGACCCAGGGAAAAGTGATCATTTACAATAAAACTAAGCACATTAAAGTTAATAGAGACATTCCTACTAATCATATTAAAGCTACATTAACAAAAGAAAATACAGCCTTTTTAAAATTGCTTAAGTTAAAAATAAAGAAAAATGTCTGATATACTCAATGTCATTGAAAAACCATATTCTGATGAATATATAATAAAAAAAGATTATCACAGCTATGTGCCCTATATTCATTCCTTTAAAAACAATGATGAAATTCGAATTACACTACAAAATCAAGACTTATATGTTCTTCCGTCTGAAAGCTACTTATATATAGAAGGAAACATAAAAAACACTAAAGGTGAAGAAGTATCACAAAATACTACATTGCGGAATAATTGTGTTGCATACTTATTTGATGAAATACGGTATGAGATCAATGGTGTTGAAATTGATCGTACTCGATACTTGGGAATATCCAGTACAATTAAGAATTATGTCTCACTAAATAAATTTGAAAGCAATATGATGAGAAATGCAGGGTGGAATATTTCTGGAGACCTGTCAGTGCGAAAATTTAATTTTTATATTCCCCTTAAACTACTATTGGGATTTGCTGAGGATTTCAATAAAATAATTTTAAATAGTAAACATGAACTTATTCTTTTACGAAGTTCAAATGATGATAAGGCGTATTACTCTACAGATGCTAATGAAAAATTGAGTTTATCGATTAAAAACATAACATGCAGAATACCACATATTCACCTATCAGATACACGAAAAATGCATATAATGAACATTATAAATGAGGGTGTTTCATTACCCATAGCATTTCGCAGTTGGGACTGTTATTTTAATCCAACATTTTCCGGAGGCAGAGACCCCAACTGGAATATTAAAATATCAGTGAATAGAGAAAGGCCAAGATTTCTTTTATCCGTATTAGAACACGATAATAAATATATACATTCAGATTTGAAAAATGTTAAAGTGCATTTAAATTCAGAATCTTATCCATATGATGATTTAAATTTGAAATTTGAGGAGAATCGATACGCTATTTTGTATGATATGTATGCTATGTTTCAACAAAATTACTATATGAGAGAAGCACAACCTCTTCTTTCATGTGAGAAATTTAAAAATATTCCAATTGCAGTAGTTGATGTTAGTTGTCAAAATGAAATTGTTAAAAATGGACCTATCGATGTGAAAATTGAGTTTGAGACAAGTAGTCCAGTACCAGAAAATACAAATGCTTATTGTTTAATCCTACACGATCGTATGACGATTTGTTGACCGGAGCGAACGATATAGACACTCTTCGCCAAATCAAGGAAGAAACAACACTATTATTAAATCAAGGTGGGTTTGAATTAACAAAATTTAAATCTAACAATACTCTGTTACAATTAAAAGATAACCAATCTAAAAATATGAACATCAATGAGGAAGCTATCACAAGTGCACTTGGAATTACTTGGAATCCAATATCAAATCAGTTTCTTTTTTCTTTTAAACCTAAAAAATAATACATCGTCGTTACAAAACGTGCCATTTTATCATTGGTATCATCTATATTCGATCCAATGGGTTTAGTTCATCCTATTGTCATTCAACCAAGAGTTTTATTGCAAGATTTGTGGATTAACAAAGTCGATTGGGACTCCGAAGTAAGCCAATCATCCAAAGAATCGTTTTCAAACTTCATATCTGACCTTAAAAATTTACATTTATTAAAAGTGCCACGATATGTCTTACAACCAAATTTAGTTTCACTACAGCTACATGGTTTTTGCGACGCGTCAATACGAGCATATGGATGCTGCCTCTACGCTCGCTCCATAAATGAAAAAGGTCAAGTGTTTGTGCAGTTAATAACATGAAACTGTCGAGTTGGACCTACAAAAAAGAGAACGATTCCGCAACTAGAACTGTGCGCGGCGCATCTTCTTTCGAATCTGTGTTCCAAAATAGCACCTGTTTTCAAGAAATTTAATCCTGAAACATTCCTGTGGTCAGATTCAACCGTAGTTTTACAATGGCTTAAAAAACACTCATCTACACTCATAACTTTTTTTGGAAATCGAATATCCGAGATTCAAGAAGTAACTTCAAAATTCTGTTGGCGCCACGTACCAGCATCAAGTAACCCAGCAGATATTCTGTCTCGTGGATGCACAGTATCTGAATTGTCAACATCCATTTGGTATCTGGTCGAGCATTTTTACAGAATTCACCTGAAAGTTGGCCAGAGACGCAACTGACATCGCATAACAAAGACGTAAATTCAGCCATTCGCAAAACAGCTTTAAAGTGTCACACAATCGAAAACTCTATTTTGAGTTTTATAGATCGTACCAGTTCATACCACAAAATGCTACGTGTAATATGTTGGTTGCTTAGATTTCGTTATAAAAACAAAAGCAGTCTAATTTCAGTTAATTTAATTAAGCAATATAATAGAAAAACTCACAGTAAAATAAAAATGGCACCTATGAATGTAAAACCTGAACATGAACAATATTTACTGAATACTGTATATAATAATTTAAAAATGTTTAAATTATCACGCTTTAAGGTTGGGGACTATGTTCGCATTAGTAAATATAAACATATATTTAAAAAAAGTTATACACCGAACTGGACTACAGAAATATTTAAAATAAAAATGATACAGAACACCTACCCAATTACATTTTTACTTGAAGACTATCAAGGATATCCCATAAAAGGCGCATTTACAAGGAAGAAATACGTCGTACACGTTACCCTAATACATTTCTGGTGGAAAAAATTTTAAAAGAAAAAGGTGATAGAGCGTATGTTAAATGGTTTGGTTTTCCAAACCAACATAATTCTTGGATAAGTAAAAACGAAATATTGTAAGAAAATAAAATAAAAAAAAAGTTTTTTTCTAATAAATGTATTAATTTTATAAAACAAAAAACTCAAGCATTTTCATTTCATTTACAATTTACCATTCAGGATGTCAATTACATTAGCTTTAAGTAGAAAATCATCAATCCTAACGGCAAATTATTTCCCACCAATAGATCTAAAAGATGACTATGAATGTTCTCTAGTTGATTTTCATTCATATAACTCTATTCCTAATGAAGATTATGATAATAATTTATTTCATATAGGAGATAAAATAATTTAAATTCCTATTGGATCATACGAGTTACAAGATATTGTTGATTATATAGTTGGGCAGTATAAAGCAGAAAATTATAATAAATCTGTTCTCATTAAAGCTAATAATAATACTTTACAAATTGAAATAACTTCCTCCCACGATGCAATTTTATTTAATCAAAATCGATCAATTGGTAAACTGTTAGGTTTTAGTGAAGAAATTTTAAAGGCTGGTATGAAACATATATCAAATCAACCTGTAAATATTTTAAAAGGGAATGCCATACAAATTCAGTGTAACATCATAATAGGAGCATATATGAATAACTCTCCCGCACAAATACTACACGAGTTCGCATTAGACGTACGACCAGGGTATAAATTAGATATTGCTTATAACCTAATTTATTTACCAGTAAACGTCAAAGAGATAACATATCTCAAAATTTGGATTGTTGACCATGAAAATCGTGCAGTAAATTTCAGAGGCGAAGAAATAACACTTAGATTACATTAAAGACCCAGGGAAAAATGATCATTTACAATAAAACTAAGCACATTAAAGTTAATAGAGGCATTCCTACTAATCATATTAAAGCTACAAGAGCATCATTAACAAAAGAAAATACAGCCTTTTTAAAATTGCTTAAGTTAAAAATAAAGAAAAATGTCTGATATACTCAATGTCATTGAAAAACCATATTCTGATGAATATATAATAAAAAAAGATTATCACAGCTATGTGCCCTATATTCATTCCTTTAAAAACAATGATGAAATTCGAATTACACTACAAAATCAAGACTTATATGTTCTTCCGTCTGAAAGCTACTTTTATATAGAAGGAAACATAAAAAACACTAAAGGTGAAGAAGTATCACAAAATACTACATTGCGGAATAATTGTGTTGCATACTTATTTGATGAAATACGGTATGAGATCAATGGTGTTCAAATACTTGGGAATATCCAGTACAATTAAGAATTATGTCTCACTAAATGAATTTGAAAGCAATATGATGAGAAATGCAGGGTGGAATATTTCTGGAGACCTGTCAGTGCGAAAATTTAATTTTTATATTCCCCTTAAACTACTATTGGGATTTGCTGAGGATTTCAATAAAATAATTTTAAATAGTAAACATGAACTTATTCTTTTACGAAGTTCAAATGATGATAAGGCGTATTACTCTACAGATGCTAATGAAAAATTGAGTTTATCGATTAAAAACATAACATGCAGAATACCACATAGATACACGAAAAATACATATTGTTACCTCGATAGCTGGGGTTGATACGTTAAGCGCGTCTGACTGCGCAGTGATCGTGGGTGATGCAGGTTTCTTGGCTGCCTCGACACAGTTTGGGGTACCGGTAGCTGGCTGGAAAAAATTTGAGACCCTAATTGTACACTGTCGTGACGAAAACGCACTGTAGGGGTTGGTTGGTACTAAAGTACAACTTTTATTCGTGTTTCTCTGTTTTAAATGATACACTGTGATACACGTGCAGGTGCAAGTCTAGCGGCTCTTTTATATTTTGGCACTTTTAATTAATTAATCACCGGGTTATTCAAATGTAAAAAACTTATTGCTTGTCGCTCAAAAAAAAACACGATGGAAGTGAAGTAAAAAGGCAAAGTCATACAACCGTCAGTTGTCAAAATCTCTCCACTTGAAGTTGCCACATCGTGACAGGCAGAGATGGTCACACGAAACACGTTCAATGTTTCATGTTCCCTGGTTTATTTGCAACGCGAACATGCCGCCCGCCTTGCACCTACCGTGCAAATAAAAGAAACATTTATATTAGAAACTTAAAATATAATTCAAGTACATGAAAGAGCAAAAAAAACAACAAAAGAGTAATACAAATTCAGTTTGCTTATCTTAAACTTAGTCGCTAGGTAAATTCATGATAAATAATACATTTGAGATCAAAAAGGTATAGGAAAAAAAAAATGGTGAGGTATATTTGGATAAAATAAAGGCACTCGTGGACGCGCTTCCTCCAGGTGGTTATTGAGTCACCGGGCGAGCCTCCCCAAAGACGGCCAGCCCAAAGATGGTAGGTTGTGTATATAGCCCGCCTCTGCCCGTCGCCTGGCCACTAAAGATCAAATGAGCCACATCCGCTCCCAAGACCAGGTAGTACCCCAAACTTCTAGACCAGTTACGGTCCGCTAGGCACATTTCACGCACCCCAACGAGTCCCGAACGGTCTATCTTCGACCCCGGACTGCGCCCATACTCTTTGTCCTCCACTGTGCAGGTCACACCGATCTTACGCCCTTCAAGCCGGTTGTGGCAAACTGTTACCTTGGTGCGACCTTGTCTGACTTCACAATATAAGGCCCTGGCTTCCTCGAACATAATTGAGGACCGAGCCACGTTGGGGTTGATCAAGACCCGAGTCCATTGGTAAGGGCCCTCTGGGTCGGTCTTGAGTCCGACTTCAGCCGTCATTGGCAACCAAATATTACCTGACCCCAACGGGTGCAACCATGTGTGATGGTCTTGGCTACACCGCCGGCACCGATCCAGGCTCTTGCACGCGCTGCGGTGATGTGTTTGTGCGAGGCAATTTGAGCACAGTGCGTGATGGGCCACGGCTCTCAATTTGCTCTCTACGTCCATGCATATAAACCGGGTGCACTGACGAATTGCATGGAATCTGTTGCACAGTGGGCAGGGAAAATTGGGGTTAAAGAACCCGTCACACATGATGTAATACTGAAATGGAGTAAAATGGTTTTAGAGAAACTTGGGTGAAGAAAGAGGGGTACGCTATTTCGAGGACGTGAGTGAGGTTTAGGTGGTTACGTGAAATACTTTATTGTGTGAGGTGGGGCAGTAGGACAAGTTTGTGGATTGGCCTAGTAATATCTCCCCTTTGAGTTTTCAAATCTACTACTCGGACCCTATTATCAGAACCACGGTAGACCTTCAGAACACGGCCCAGTCGCCATTCAGTTAGGCCCGCCGGCTCGTTCTTCAGAACCACAATGTCGTTTTCCTGCAGATCTTGCTGAGGAGTTTTCCACTTATTGCGTTTATGTAATTCCTTAAGGTATTCGTGCTTCCATCGTTGGCATATCCCCTGCTGCATTGCTTTAACCTTACGCCAGCGATTTATATGGCTTTCAACTGGTAGAAGCTCTTCCGGTTCAGCCGGGGTCATCATCGCCGAGCCGATGAGGAAGTGACCTGGCGTTAGGGCCGCCGGTTCGTCTGCAGTATCAGGCAGTGGACCTAAAGGACGCGAATTAAGACAGGCTTCTATATTTGCGAGAATAGTGGAGAACTCTTCAAACGTGTGTTTCATTTGACCAGCGATTTTCTTAAGATGCGTTTTACAACTTTTCACGCCAGCCTCCCAGAGACCTCCCATATGGGGGGCCGATGCTGGTATAAAGTGCCACGCCAGTTTCTGGTGCTCATATTTCGTGATAGCGTCATCTTTAAACTGTTTCACACTAGCTTCGAAATTCGAATCGATTTGTTTAGCCGCACCTACGAAATTGCGGCCATTATCGGAAAACATTTTGTTGGGACAACCTCGACGAGCAATAAATCGGGCCAGAGCAGCTAAAAAGGCTGGAGTGCTTAAGTCGCTTACGGCCTCGAGGTGAATTGCCTTAGTGGAGAAACAAATAAAAAGGCACACGTAACCCTTGGTTATTTTGCAGCACCGTCCCGTAAAACTTTTAATTTCAAACGGGCCTGCAAAGTCAACACCTGTATTTGAAAAAGGTCGGCTAAAGGAAGTCCTTTCTTCCGGCAAAGGGGCCATTATCTGTTCCTGCAACTTCTTCCGATGCAAAGCACAAGTTCTACAAGTATGAATCACGGTTTTCACGAGGATTTTCGCCTTCAGTATCCAACATTCTTGACGAATTAAATTTAATACTAAACGCGGGCCACCGTGACACGATAACTTATGGACAAATTCGACATAAAGACGAGCTAGTTTACTGCCGTACGCAAGAATAATGGGATGTCGTTCATTATATGACAGGCAAGCTGTGGAACCCAGGCGACCATTCGATCTAATAATGTCGTCTTTGTCTAGAAATGGAGTGAGTGCTAATAAGGGGCTCCGAGATTCTAATTTCTTTACCGATTTCAAAGCCTGGTACTCATTTCTGAAATGACGTTGTTGGGACAAGAAAAACAAGCGGTTTCTAACGAAAACTAATTCTTGAGCCGAGATTCTTCTTGAGCCGAAGCTTTGATTTCTCTTTTTCTTCGCAAGATGGCAGAATCGGAACACGTAGGCTAACACATGATATGCTCTAGGCAAGCATGAGAAACGTTCAAGCATATCTTCGTTTTCGGTCGATCTAGCAACAAGAACCTGTACCTTTTTCGATTCATGTGCTGTGTCGAAATCTTTGTCGCCTACGGGCCATAACGATTTCTCTAGTATGAGCCACTCAGGACCATGCCACCAGAGTTTGCTTTCTTTTAACTCCGAAGGTATCAGCCCCCGGGTTGCTAGATCGGCAGGGTTTTGACCAGAAATCACGTGAAACCAATTTTTGTTTCCTACCTTTTCTAAGATGGACGCTACTCTATTTGCCACAAAAGTCTTCCAACTACATGGCGGTTTTCGTAACCATGCTAGCACTATCGTTGAATCGGACCACAAATAAAGCGAATGCGTACCAATGTTAATTGTGGGAACTACATGTTTTACTAGGCTTGCTAACAGGACCGCCCCACACAATTCCAATCGTGGTAAAGACGGTTTTTTCACCGGAGCTACTTTTGTCTTGCTAATGAGCAAACTTGTAAAAACCTCGTTTCCCCTGTTAACTCTTATGTACAATGTGGCTGCGTACGCCAATTCAGATGAATCGCAAAACCCATGAAACTCAACATTGCAGCCTGGTAAATATTGAACCCAACGTGAAAGCTTAATCGTATCTATCTCATTGTATTTTGCCACAAAATCCTGCCATTTTCTCAAAGCTAACGGCTTAATTGCCTCATCCCATCCTACTTTATCGAGCCACATCTGCTGCATCAAAATTTTTGCTGTAACTACCACTGGAGCTAGCCAACCTGCTGGATCAAAAAGCCTCGCAATAATCGACAGCACTTCCCTTTTCGTATAACACTGCTTTATTTTGATTTTTTCAGTGGTAAAGTAGAATGTATCATCTGCCGCATTCCACCGAATGCCTAGAGTTTTCGTGGTGCTTTTATCATCGAGTGTCAAGAACGAATCATTAAACAAATGGTCTTTTGGCAAGTTTTTTAAAATCTGTTTTGAATTTGAAGTCCATTTTCTCAATTCAAACCCTGCTGTTTCTAATATGCCAATTAATTGGTCACGTGCTTCTAACGCATCTGAAATAGAATGAGCTCCCACTAGAGCATCATCCACGTACATGGACTCACGAAGAATTCGAGCACCAATAGGGAAACGCTGCTCTTCATCACTAGCTAACTGAATGAGGGTTCTTAGAGCCAAAAAAGGAGCACAATTTACGCCAAACGTAACCGTTTTCAGCTGATAATCTTCTACCTCATTATCTTCAGAAACACGAAAAACAATTTTCTGCCAGTGCCTATGCTCACGTTTCACCAAAATCTGCCGGTACATTTTTGATATGTCCGCATTGAAAACAAACTGATACAATCTCCATTTAAGCACTAAACTCACTAGATCAGCTTGTAAAACTGGGCCAGTATACAACAAATCATTAAGACTTTTTCCACTTGAAGAAGCACTTGATGCGTTAAAAACCACCCTTAGCTTTGTTGTTGTACTTTCTGGCTTAAAAACGCCATGATGTGGTAAATAATAACTTGGACTACCTGAAGTGTTTTCAACCCTTTCCATATGCCCTAATGTTATGTATTCTTTAAGGACCTCATCATACTGAGCCTTGCGCTCAGGATTGCGTAATAATGATTTCTCATTTCTTAAAAATTGACTTATCGCAATATGTCTATTATGACCTAGCGCTTCTATGTCGCTTTTAAAGGGAAGACTCACAACGTATCTTCCCTCAGAATTTCGAACTGTAGTGGAGCTATAGATCTCCTCACAATTTGTATCCTCTTGCGATAAAATATGGTTTTGAGACACTTCCTCTAATTCCCAAAACTTTGACAACTGGTCGTTAATAGAAACGTTTGTCATATGAGCCATTCTAACTATTCGTGTGGAAACTCCCATAGGCGTTGGACCCGTGACAATCCAGCCAAAAATGGTTTCTTGAGCCACCAATGATTCAAAAATACCATGTTTCACTCCACCACGAAGAATGGAAGGATAAAGATCACCTCCCAATAACAAATCTACCTCACTGCTTTCATAAAATTTTGGATCGGCATAGCTTAATTTCGGTGGTACAAAATTCTCAGGGGGAACAAAGGAATGCGTAGGTATACTGCCCGTTACACGAGAAACTACTAACGCTTGTACATTGAGAGACACGTTCTCATCAAAAAGCGACACAATTGTAAACATTGCCATTTTTGAAGATCTACTGATTATTTCCCCTCCCAACCCTGTGACTTCCGCAAAAACTGGATTAGTAGGTAGCTTCAACAATTTTTGTATTCTCTCCGAAACAAAACTTTCATCCGAACAGGGATATATTAATGCTCGTATCTTGTAACTAGAACCAAAACTGCTAACATTAACCCAAGCTGTGGCTAACATGACTTTTTTCGCGACTGTAGTGTGATGCGACTGAACCCCTCTAGACGTACTGGCAACTTCAGATAACTGTGGCTGACTACTGTTAACTTGACTTTCACCTTGAGAATTATTTTTCGGCTGGGACTGATTGCTATTACTACTCCTTACGAATTCCTTATGCATCAATGTATGATGCTTTTTCTTGCACTTGGAACAACTATTAGGACTATTACAATCCCCATACATATGGCCGATTGTTAGGCAATTAAAACAAAATCGAAATTTTTTCAAAGTTGAAACACGATTTCTATAGTCCATACTAAGAAACTTAGTGCAAGAGCTAATTTTGTGGGTTTCCTTGCATAATTTGCATGAACTTGAATCAACTTTTGTATGATGGGCCTTAAATTGCTTAACTTTTGTAGATGCCTGATTATTGTTGGCTGAAGCTGATTGGGAACCACTGGCAGTTACACCATTTGCCAATATAATATCAGAAACACTCTCAAGCGCATGAAATCTGTCCGTTAAAAAATTGTTCAACTCTTCCCATTTGGGAACCTCTGTTTTATTCTTCACTGATTGCTCCCAAAGATTTAAAGTGCATTCTGATAGACGCGATGAGCATTGAAACACAAAAATTGGGTCCCATGAATTAATGTCAACATTGTACAACCTTAACACAGATATGCAATTGTTAATTTCCCTTTGCAGCTTTTTAATTTCTGAAGCTGTTTCTTGTTGGCATGGAGCCAAATTAAATAACGCTTTAAGCTGACTATTAATTAACACGCGCTTATTCTCATATTGACCTTTAAGATTTCCCCATGCAATTTCAAAATTTTCGCCAGTTAGAGCAATATTTCTATTTATGTCCCTAGCCTCGCCGTCCGTTTTTCTGAACAAATAAAATAATTTTTTAACAGGGCTTAGTCGCGTATTGTTTATGTAAATTGCCGTTAACATGTCCCTAAATGTGGGCCACGATACGTAATCCCCATAAAATACGCCAGTATCACACGGTGGTACAGGTATAGAACCATTAAGGTTGGGAACCACTGCCCCTCCATTACTTTTATTTTCCCCATCTAATGCCTGTTTTGCCTTTGCCAGAATATTAATACACTTTACATAAGTTTTTCGCACCTGTGAAAACTTTGTCTGAATGGACGCTGCCTCTTTTTTAGTATCTACGTTTTCAACGGAACACTCTTCGTATAATTTTTTAAACTTCTCCCAACTTTTATCCAATTCGCTTTTCTCAAACTCAAGAGCATCGGATGTATAAATGGAAAAGTCCTCCTTTTTGAGCATAACCTCTAACCCGGTCACTTCATCTCCCGCTCGAATAAATTTCTCAAGACTCGTCATTCTATCTTTTATTCAAGGGGAACACCAACAAAGGAACCACTTTAAAAAATATCGCAAAAATGAACCAATATGAAAAACGAGAAAAAACAATTACAAAAAAAACCGCGCCACTACTGTTTTCCAGCGAGTTTAATAATTGCGAAAAACAAATGCTTGTTCAAAAACACAACAACAAACGGGCGAGTAACTGTTCGTACAAATAAAAGATGGATCTTGAGTCTATATTTTCTAATTAAATGGCGCCCACCTAACCTCACTTTCACTGAATCACGAGTAAATTTCTTGAAACACAATGTAATGTAATATTCAAATTCCACTGTACGTACCTCTTCTTTCTTAAATTTCTACGGGCGAAGGACCAAATGTTACCTCGATAGCTGGGGTTGATACGTTAAGCGCGTCTGACTGCGCAGTGATCGTGGGTGATGCAGGTTTCTTGGCTGCCTCGACACAGTTTGGGGTACCGGTAGCTGGCTGGAAAAAATTTGAGACCCTAATTGTACACTGTCGTGACGAAAACGCACTGTGGGGGTTGGTTGGTACTAAAGTACAACTTTTATTCGTGTTTCTCTGTTTTAAATGATACACTGTGATACACGTGCAGGTGCAAGTCTAGCGGCTCTTTTATATTTTGGCACTTTTAATTAATTAATCACCGGGTTATTCAAATGTAAAAAACTTATTGCTTGTCGCTCAAAAAAAAACACGATGGAAGTGAAGTAAAAAGGCAAAGTCATACAACCGTCAGTTGTCAAAATCTCTCCACTTGAAGTTGCCACATCGTGACAGGCAGAGATGGTCACACGAAACACGTTCAATGTTTCATGTTCCCTGGTTTATTTGCAACGCGAACACATATAATGAACATTATAAATGAGGGTGTTTCATTACCCATAGCATTTCGCAGTTGGGACTGTTATTTTAATCCAACATTTTCCGGAGGCAGAAACCCCAACTGGAATATTAAAATATCAGTGAATAGAGAAAGGCCAAGATTTCTTTTATCCGTATTAGAACACGATAATAAATATATACATTCAGATTTGAAAAATGTTAAAGTGCATTTAAATTCAGAATCTTATCCATATGATGATTTAAATTTGAAATTTGAGGAGAATCGATACGCTATTTTGTATGATATGTATGCTATGTTTCAACAAAATTACTATATGAGAGAAGCACAACCTCTTCTTTCATGTGAGAAATTTAAAAATATTCCAATTGCAGTAGTTGTTGTTAGTTGTCAAAATGAAATTGTTAAAAATGGACCTATCGATGTGAAAATTGAGTTTGAGACAAGTAGTCCAGTACCAGAAAATACAAATGCTTATTGTTTAATCCTACACGATCGTATGATGGAGTACACACCTTTAACTGGAATTGTTCGAAAAGTTATATAATCTTTTTTTTAATACATTCTAAAACTTACTTTTCTTCTTCTTATTTAATTTATGTAACATAATAAAAAAAAACGTTTGTTTTTTTTTGTTAAATAAACTTTTGAGTTTTATTTACGTATGCATATATATATTTACATGTTGTTTGAGCATTGGTGTTATTGTTTTTCAATTGTAAATTATGTTTATTTTAAAAATTCTTCAAATTCACTTTACGCTTTAATTGTATTTAAAACACATAAGATATTTTGAATTGTCAATTTATATGGTACCTACACTGTAGCTTAATTTCCAATATTTTGTGTATTTATTGCCTACTTTTTTATATAGTTACAGTTTTAGAACACTTCTTCAAAATCTAAATAAAAATTAAGTCAGTTTTTTTTTATAACGTTAGTCGAAAACAAGTCTTTGCTCATTTGTCTTGCTCCGTGTAATTAAGTTTCGTTTTTTCGTGTAGTTTCAACAAGGAAACTACAAAGCTTATACATTTTTGGCGCCTAACGTGGGGCAAGAATTCGCAATTTGAAAAAAAAAATAATAAATTTATTAAATGAAATAAAACAAACATTGGTTTTTTTAAAAATTTATGGTATTTTAAAAATCTTTAATACGTACAAAAAAGAATTAATACGTACATTCAAATTAACATTCAAAAGAGGGCACATCTACCGGTGTTCTTTAATTGTTGTTGCCTACAAAAAATTAAATTTTTGTGTCGTTGCTAATTGATTCTCTCACTTACATAAACCATTGCAAAATCATTGTCGCTTCTTTCATCGTTTGAATTTTAAGAGAACTCAATCGACATTTTTCATAAACAACTCTTTGGTTTGACATCAGTCACCAAATTTAACAACAGCAAAGAAACTGGTGATTAATAATCTCGTTGTATGTTAAACGAAAACTGTTATACGCATTAAAGAAATTGAAACGTAATAATTTCTTTTAACTATTTTGGCTGATTTAGAAACTCTTACAAAACAACGGCAGTCATTAAAGGGAAACGTAACAAGAATTAAAAATTTAATTTCTCCCTCAATGTCTATAGCTGAATTAGAATGTCGTTTGTCTTTAGTTGAAGCATATTTTAAACAGATGTTGTCTATACAAACAAATTTTGAAGAGCTTAATCCAAAAGACACAGCAACAGCTGATGTAGAGGATTTGTGTATCAAAACAAAATCAAAAATTATAGAATTGTTGGGTGACAATTATAAACGACAAAATGACACTTCTTTTGATATACCATTTACACAACATAGGAAGCTTCCAAGTCTTGATTTGCCAACATTTGATGGAAAGTATTCTGCATACAAAAATTTCTCTTTATCGACAAGCAAAAAATAGTCGATGCGAACGGACGTGTTTAACATACTAGCTCCACAACTGCTAAATATAATCATCATAGTAATAATTAAAAACAACAAGAAATAATTAAATAAAACCTACATAACACAAAAGACTTTTTGTGAAAACAATCAAAATAATTAAAAAAAGTTAAATTACAAATAAAGATTATAATAATAAACTCAAAACATTGTGAAAACAGCACACACAACAAAACACTTTTTTTAACATACATTATTTCAAATAACGTTCTCTCGTGCATTTTAGTAAAATTATGTACACAGCACGTCTAAGAAATAATAATAAGAAAAAGTCAACAAGAAAAAATAAACAAGAAATTACAAATACAACAATGGAAGCTGTAAATTTAACACCAAATGCAGAAAACTCTTTTACTCCCACGCATAAACGATAAAGAGATATTACACACAACAGTTCTCTTATCGAAAATTCATCAAAAACTCCTCGCGTATCTTTTGCTTCAATTACTGCATCTCCCCTTAAGTTTATGCAAACCATGGATAAGCGTTTTGATAAGTTAACCGAACAATTAACAGATCAATAACAGGCAATGATGCAAAAAATGTTAAGAGAGTGTAAAGATAGTCTCTTAAACGAAATAGACAAAAAATGTAATGTGTTGGTGAGTGACATAAACAAAGTAACAAACTTAGAAACATCTGTTCATGAAATAAAAAACACTGCTACGAATGAAATGATAGCACTAAAACATGAAACAGAAAACTTAAAGAACGATATCATTTATTTAAAAAATTGTGCTAGAAAACACGAAAACTCAATAGTAGCATATGATATAAGAATAACTAATGTGCCTACTGAACCCAATGAAAACCTTTATAATTTTTATCTTAAAATTTGTGAAACCGTAAAAATTTCACCTCCGAATATAAAAAACATTTTTCGTGTTAAAATAAATAAAAACAATCACACAAATAAAAGAAATAACAATAAAAAACCCTCAGATGCTGCGATTATTGTCAAATTTCAATGTCCGTATGAAAGAAACTTTGTCTTGAAGTCAATAACTAGTTTTATTAAGCATCGTAAAGATTCATTACGTTTAAATCTAATTGGTTTTGATAGCTCGGTTCCTTTTTTCGTGAACGAAAATCTTACTCCCGATAACCACCATATATTTCTGCAAGCTCATCGATTAAAAAAAGATGGTTTAATATCAGCTGCTTTTACAAACCGAGGCCTAGTATACATACGACAGCTTGGAAATGATGAACCGACATGCATCAATGAAATTAATATTTTAAAAGAGTTATTTCCTATTCAACGCCCTGATAGTGAAAGCAGATACGGTACCCAAAATAATACATTTCATGAAAGTTTATAGCCTTTTTAATTATTGTTATATTGTAATTTTCTATATTTCCGAAAAACTTTTTGAAAATCGAAATGCCATTACACTATATTTCAAATTTCTGGCCATAGTACACAATTTTAAACGCCATATGGCAAATATTCTTAAATATTTCATAAATCTTTTTAGATATAAAATTTTCTTTTTCAGTTTATATATACTTGCTAAAAATACCAATATTAATAAAAATGCTTGCATTGCTTGTAGCAACTTTGTTTGTTATAATGGTTTTACAATGTGATGGTAGGATAAGTGGCTCCAAAGAAAATTTATACACTATGACCAGAATTCTTTCCAGAAGAACTTCTGGTCTCAATATTTGCCATATTAATGCTCAAAGCTTGAACAACAAAATGGATGAATTTCGATATATTTTTGAAGAATCTGGTATTGACATTTTGTGTACTTCAGAATCTTGGTTTTATTCTGAAATTCAAGATAGTATTTATGGGTTAAATGGTTATCGTCTTTTCCGAGCCGATAGGTGCTCAAATGGTGGAGGTGTGGCTATCTATGCAAAAACATCAATAAACTGTAAACTTAAATGTAAGTCTCTTTCAGATGAGAAAAGAGTATCTGTTTCTCGAAATATTTAATAACAATATCCAGAATCTTTTAATTGGTTCCATTTATAAACCTAATAAAGATACCGATTTTAACCCACTTCTGAGCAAGCTGACATCGCTTACTCTTGGTTATACTGACGTTATTATTACTGGAGACTTCAATGAAAATATATTAGCTGACCGAAATTTGATGATGGATATGAATGCCATTGGCTTGAAGCTGGTTAATTGTTCTTTAGCAACCCACTTTACACGGACTTCAAGTACTTTACTCGACCTTTATTTTATTAATAATCTTTCAAAACTGCTGCTCTTTGATCAGCTCTCCGCGTCCCTATTCTCGAAACATGACATGATTTTTTTGTCTTATGACTATAACATAAAATCTCAAGAACAGACACGGGAAATAACGTTTAGAGACTTTAGGAACATTGATTTTCAATCATTAGAAACTGAATTGTCGACCATTTCTAGGAACCAAATCTTCCTTATGCCAACCGTAGATGAGCAATTAACTTTCTTGAAGAATAATATTCTTTATTTATATGAAAAATACGTTCCAATAAAGACAAGTAAAATACGTAATGGTAAACCATGGTTTTCAAATGAGATTAAAACCTTGATCACAGAGAGAACATAGCCTATGAGAGATGGAAGCGATATAGAACTCTTGACCTTCATAATGCTTTTAAGGACGCTAGGAGAAAAGTAAATTCAAAAATTAGATCTTCAAAATCAATATTTTATAAAGAAAAATTCGAATCGGCTGTTTGCTCGAAGAAGAAGTGGAGGGAAATTCGGAATATGGGAATTGTTAATGGTAATGCTAAAGATGATAATACGATTGATATTAACAAACTGAATTATGAATTTACCAATATTCCAATGCCAGAAGTAGATCCTAACTTTTATGACAATTCTTCTAATACCATGGATGGCAGTAATCATAATCCCAATGGTGCACTGTGCTTTAATTTCATACATTTCACACAAGAAGAAGTTCTAGGTTCTATTTTGAGTATTAAATCCCATTCTGTGGGATACGATGGAATCCACCCGAAGTTCATAAAGTTAATAATTACTTATACTCTTTTACATATAACACATTTTTTCAACTTCATTGTTACAACGTCTACTTTTCCATCAGCGTGGAAGCACGCAAAGATTATTCCTATACCAAAAGCTGATAGCACATATCGACCGATAGCTATGCTACCCTTTTTATCTAAAGCCTTTGAACGTTTAATCCATACTCAAATGAACCACTTTTTACATGATAACTCTCTGCTTACCGACAAGCAATCTGGTTTCAGACCTAAACACAGTTGCATTTCTGCCTTAATCGAAGTCTCAGAGGAGCTTAGAGCAAACGTGGATAACAGTATGGTATCGTTTTTAATTTTGCTTGACCATTCTAAAGCATTTGACACAGTAGACCATTTAATTCTTTGTCAAAAACTTAAGCACATGTTCTATTTTTCGGGAACCGCCGTAAAGATGATTTATTCTTATTTGTGTGACAGAAGCCAATCTGTGTATCATGGGACTGATGAGTCTTATAGTTGCTCCACTCCGAGAGGTGTACCACAGGGTTCCATACTTGGTCCACTATTTTATGTATTATATTCTAATGACTTACCTTCTCGACTCAGTTTTTGTGGAATACATATGTATGCAGATGATGTACAACTTTTTATTAGTTGTGAACCGTCTGATATTAATAATTGCATTAACCGGATCAATAATGACCTAGATAGTGTTAAAGAATGGGCTTCAGCCAATGGACTCTCCATAAATGCTAAGAAATCAAAAGCTATGATAATTGGAAAAACCGAATCGTTGCCAACTATTTTACCACCAATTCTGATCGGAGAATCTATAATCACAATAGATGAAACTGCCAAAAATTTAGGTGTAATATTCAACAGGAAACTAGACTGGTCTAATCACATAAATGTTATATGTGGTAAAACATACGCGATGTTAAGAAACCTTTGGATGTCGCAACATTATACACCTTTTGATATTCGAATGTTACTAGCTAAAACATATTTATTGCCAACGCTCTTGTACGGTTGTGAACTATTCGCTAACTGTGATACATTAAGTATGAAAAGGCTTAATGTAACGTACAATAATATTGCCAGATATGTTTTTGGCCGCAGTAGGCGAAGCAGAATCTCATAGTACTCTAGACAAATATGTAATATACCATTTGATAGCCTGTTAAAGCTTCGAACATTATTATTTTTTCATAAGGTGATTTACACCAAACAGCCTGAATATCTATACAATAGAATAATCTTCTCAAGGTCTGACCGAGGAAACAAAGTAAATACCTTTCGCATTAGAAAAGATATATCGAAAAGACATTTTTTCTACACTGCTATCAATCTTTGGCGCCAACTTCCCCCAAATATTCAAATCATTAGCAATGCAAAGCATTTCAAAATTGCAATATTTAATCGTTTAGGATAACAAAATTTATATAGCTTTTACATACATAATGTTTTAACTTTTATTTATTTGATGTGAGTAATATTCTATGCTTTCTTCTTATTTAATTTAAAAATTTTTTAATGTCATTTAGTATTTTTCAATTCTATCTATGTAATTTAAATTTCTTTTATTTCTTATAATTAGTATTAAGTGATTTTATTTTTTTACCAACAAAAATCATATTGTGCCATTATCTCCCCAGTACTATTAGATAAGACTAGTTCTTGTTGTACTGTATTGATTAAATAAATAAATAAATAAATAAATAAATAAATAAAATAAAATAGAAAAATTTAATCATCTTTTACACTGTTTATCGGTTCAAGCTTTAGATACAGTTCGGGCTTTTCAAATAACATCTGAAAATTATGAAAAAGCATTAAAACGACTGAAAGAGCGTTATGACAATAATACTTTAATTTTTTTAGAGCACATCCAGAATCTTTATGATCTACCAAATGTTAATAAATCATCAGGTGTGCATTTGCGTAGTTTAGTTGATAGTGCATCAGCAATATATGGTTCACTCCAATCATTAGGAAGTTCTGAAGACATAAGTAACGCTTTGATTGTCCATTTAATAAGCCAAAAAACAGATACTGATACACAAACAAAGTGGAGGGTAATTTAGATTATTCGAAACTTCCATCATGTTTCAGTTCTGTAAGTATTTAGAGCGAAGATGCCAGTTCTTTGAATCATCAGAAAATGTTCCTACGCATTCTGGACCAAATTCAAATCATCCAAGACGTCATTCACTACGCCAACAAAATTCTCGTTCGTCATTCTACACACAACAAAAATCGTGCTTACTTTGCAAATGCCAAGATCATTGGCTCAGCGGTTGTTCACAATTTAAAACAATGACTAGTGAAAAACGATTCGAAAAAGTCAAAGAATGAAATTTGTGTATAAATTGTCTATCAGAAGGTCACATGGTTTCTAAATGCTCATCCAAAAACAGAAGTAAGGTTTGTAAAAAGTCTCATCATACGATGCTTCACCGAACAACAACAACACAAAATAACGATCCATCGCTGCCGGCTTGGGCCTCTTTACCTTCATCGTCTTCGTCGTCGTCAACAACCGTAAACGTTCATATGGAACAATCATCAGATGGAGTAATTTTAGCTACAGCTGTCATTCTTGTTCGTGAAATCTCATGTTAAAACTGTGTCGTGCTCTTTTAGACTCATGTTCGCAAGTGAATCTCATTACGGAAAATTTTGCAAAAGTGTTAAATTTGCCTAAGAGAAAAACTTCAATTAATATAATTGGTGTCGGATCTTCATCAACAAAAATCAAATTTGAAACCAATACAGCAATTCGTTCTCGTTATAATAGCAAAGAATATTCAATAAATTTTTATATTACAAATCATGTTTCTGGGTATCAACCAAATATGGATCTAGATATACAAAATTGGAATTTGCCCTCTAAATTAAATTTGGCCCACGAACGGTTTAATGAATCTCAGCCAATCGACATGTTGATAGGTGCTGATGCCTTTTTTGAAATTCTTGGTACTAAAAAGATTAAACTTGGGTCTGATTTACCAATTTTACAAGAAACTTGTCTTGGCTACATAGTGTCAGGAAGCTATAAAACCTCAAAGAGTGTACGCAAATTTCAATCATACACTACAATATGGAAAAAATATCATCTGTGTCAACAAACTATAATGCAGAACATCAAGCTTGCGAGTCAAATTTCATAAAAAATGTTGAAGTTTTAAGTGATGGACGTATAGGGGAATTTATCACGTTTTAGGCCCTGTTGTTTGACATAGCTCGACAACCACTAGCCCAATTTAGTTGAAATAAATTTTAAAAAAGAATTACAATTCCCTTAATCTGTTCATATATTGTTTTCCTATACAAGTAACACTTTCGAAGTTAAAAATGAATGTATGAAGGGAAAAAATTATTTTTTGCCTAAAAATTTAAATTTTTTTTTTTTTAAATACATAAAAAATCCAAAATGGAAAAAAGTTTCAAGTCTAGTTATTTTTTCGCAAAGTCACATAACCTATGAGCAAAATGAGACAAAGATCATAAAAATCGATGCACGCGTTTCGCTTTTATTCGCAATTGAGTAAAGGTATGAATTTCAAAAATCAGTTATAGCCACCACCCTTAAAATAAAAATAAAAATATAAATTAAAAAATTATCATGCAAAAAAAAACTTTATTTATAAAAACTTAATGAAAATAAAATAATATGCAATTAATACGCAATTATAATATGCATAAAAACAAAATTTAGAACATTTTTTCAATTATTGGCAATATCCATCCTTGTAGAAGTTGACGCTTGTGGTTCTGATGATCTTGTTTTCTTCGTAGGTTGTTCATATTCATGGTCTGAGTCTGTATCGTCATCCGAGATACACATACTATTCAAGGGCGTGTTTCTTTCACTGTGTCCACCAATTTCAATGTCTTCATCTTCGGTGCTTTCTTCAAACTGCATAATTGTGGAACTCCACCAACAAACCTCCGCAAGCAATGCATCCAATTTTTTGCTTTTGAACCGCTTTTCAAATGGCATGGTCACCTGGTGGAACCTCTCTACTTGTTCGTCTGATTCCTGAGGTGATTGTGCCAAAAAAGTATCGAGGTGGTGGTGCAAGAAATGCAATTTCAGCGTCATGGATGCACCGATTTTTTCGAAATAAAACAGCAACCTGTCCACTCGTTGCTGTATCTCTTCTCGCTGGACACGGTTCTTTCCTAGAACGCCTTCTATTACTTCTTTCAATGCGTTCCATGCATGTTGGTGGTCGTGATGCTCTGAAAGCAAATGTGTGAAAGAATCACTTTTGATCAATTTCCGAATATCAGGTCCATTGAGAATACCTGTTTTAAATACATAAGAAAAACGAAAAAATTATTGGTAATGCGAATGTATAGAAATTAACAAATTTAGATATGACAATATTGAAATACAGAGTACGATACGTACCGTTTTTAATTTTCTCATCACTGAGTTTCGGAAAGATGGATTTCAAACAGTCAAAGGCGCCGTTAACTTTTTTTGACCACCACTTCAACGAATTTCCCAGCTATTCCCAGTTTCATGTGGAGCGGTGGCAACAAAATATCATCCAGGTCCTTTATCATAGGTTCATTGCGTAATTTTAATTGTTTGTTGAGCTCGGGAGTTCTTCCTTTCCAATCTTTACATTGATATTGATTTCCTTTGTATCGTGAATCCCAATTACAAAGGAAGCAGAAGTATTTTGGATATCCGCCCTTTTCTATAATCCCTTGTAGTATGTTGACCACCTTCAGATCGCAACAAATGTTCCATTTGTGTTCATCGTATTTGATTTTCTTCAAAATTTCGCCCAATGCTTCATACGTTTCCTTCATAGTTCTGCTGAATCCCAATGGAATGCATGGTTTTTTATTTTTTTTTTGTGCAGCAGCACAGCCTTCAAACTAGTAGCTGAACCATCGATGAATAAACGCCAGTCGCCAGCGATATAATCCATTCCCAATTTTTTCACTAAACCTGGGATATCATGGCAGTACGTGAACGTATTTGCTTCGTCAACGGAATAAAATTTCTGAAAATCAGCTTGGCGTTGTCGGTATGATGTTGCGCTGACATTTTGCTGTGTGAGTTTTCTTCTCTTCAAAAATGATGTCAGCCATTCGGAGTCGTGTTGTGATAGTCCCAGCTTGGCCACAATGTAATCCATTTCGATTTGTGGTAGCGGTTGTGGTGCACTATTTTCAATATCGGGTATCCAATCAGCATCATCCAAATCGGTCGGATTGGTGAAAACGGTTTCGGCTAGCAGGGACACAGTATCCGCACTCGGAGGTTTAGGTGCATCGGTATCAGCAGGGCGTTGCACTGGAAGTGTGGCAGTAAATGCAGCAGTGTATACTTTTGTTTTCAATTGTTGTCTGTTTAATCCAGGACGAAAATTTATGCATGCATAGCACCTGGATTCATCATGTCCAGTTGTGTCTTCCACCCAAATTACTGGCTTCATAAAAGATAACTTTCTACTTTTTCCGTGAATCCATTTTAGAAGGGTAGTATAACAACTGTTGCACACTGTGTTCGGCGTAAAATTTGCACCACTTAAATCTGCTTCATCGAAATAATTACAATACGCGGTTTTGAATTGCTCAGTAAACAAATTTTTTCGATCTTTTTTCTGTATTTTTCGGACGATATGACCACAAACGTAACAATATTCATCCAAATATGGGCACTTGTTGTTTTCCATATTGATATATTTTATGTTTTGTTGTTATTCACTTTTAAAAAACTGGAGAAAAATCACTTTTACTGTTCGCGTTCGTCGGCACTGGCTGAATGCCAAAAATCGATCAATGCACACCTATAAATACTACGTATTTTTGAATATTTTACTGCCAGGTACTTATAAATGGGCGCATATTTTAAGGGCGGCTGGCTATATACCTGATTCAGCACTTGTACGTTTCAAACTGTGCAAAACTTTCCAAATAATGACCACCCTTAAATGTGGGTGCAATTTCTGTAAAAAAATCATATAGGTAGCCACCGGAAAAACCCAAATAATAAAAAGGTCCACTTTCCGTTTAATTGTCCACGTACATTTATTACCGCAATCATAAAAATCAAATAACCTTTTGTTTATTCCTTTTTTTTAATTCTCAGAATCATGAAAAAGGTGTCAATGTTTTCTCCAAATAATGTTGTGCATATCTCGAGCAAATTTTTGAAATTCATACATTTACTCAATTGCGAATAAAAGCGAAACGCGTGCATCGATTTTTATGATCTTTGTCTCATTTTGCTCATAGGTTATGTGACTTTGCGAAAAAATAACTAGACTTGAAACTTTTTTCCATTTTGGATTTTTTATGTATTTTTAAAAAAAAAATTTAAATTTTTAGGCAAAAAATAATTTTTTCCCTTCATACATTCATTTTTAACTTCGAAAGTGTTACTTGTATAGGAAAACAATATATGAACAGATTAAGGGAATTGTAATCCTTTTTTAAAATTTATTTCAACTAAATTGGGCTAGTGGTTGTCGAGCTATGTCAAACAACAGGGCCTAAAACGTGATAAATTCCCCTATACGATAGTACTAACTTCAAATCGATACTAACTTCAAATCGCAGGTAAGAAGACAAAACGAATGTTGCAGAAATTCTTCTTTTTGGGTCTAATTTCACATACAGTTCACAGAATTGAGTTGGCAATCAATTAACTGAAAAATGTTGTACTGTGCTATTCAAGATGAATTGTATTTATTGCTCATTCGATTCAGACTTTTTAAATATGCTTTGACAGCTGACATCGCTAAAATGTATAGAATGGTGTTAGTAAATCCGTGTCATCGGCCATTTCAGAAAATCTTGTGGAGATATTATGAAGATCAACCCATTTCCACTTATTAACTGAACACCGTATGGAATGTCTGCGTCACCATACTTAGCAATTCGTAGTTTGCAATTTATTGATGATCAATATAAACATAAATATAAAATTGGCTCAGAAACAATAAAAACACAATTTTACGTTGACGATTTGTTAACCGAAGCGACCGATATAGACACTCTTCGCCAAATCAAGGAAGAAACAACATTATTATTAAATCAAGGTGGGTTTGAATTAACAAAATTTAAATCTAACAATACTCTGTTACAATTAAAAGATAAAAAATCTAAAAATATGAACATCAATGAGGAAGCTATCACAAGTGCACTTGGAATTACTTGGAATCCAATATCAAATCAGTTTCTTTTTTCTTTTAAACCTAAAAAACAATACATCGTCGTTACAAAACGTGCCATTTTATCATTGGTATCATCTATATTCGATCCAATGGGTTTAGTTCATCCTATTGTCATTCAACCAAGAGTTTTATTGCAAGATTTGTGGATTAACAAAGTCGATTGGGACTCCGAAGTAAGCCAATCATCCAAAGAATCGTTTTCAAACTTCATATCTGACCTTAAAAATTTACATTTATTAAAAGTGCCACGATATGTCTTACAACCAAATTTAGTTTCACTACAGCTACATGGTTTTTGCGACGCGTCAATACGAGCATATGGATGCTGCCTCTACGCTCGCTCCATAAATGAAAAAGGTCAAGTGTTTGTGCAGTTAATAACATGAAACTGTCGAGTTGGACCTACAAAAAAGAGAACGATTCCGCAACTAGAACTGTGCGCGGCGCATCTTCTTTCGAATCTGTGTTCCAAAATAGCACCTGTTTTCAAGAAATTTAATCCTGAAACATTCCTGTGGTCAGATTCAACCGTAGTTTTACAATGGCTTAAAAAACACACATCTACACTCAAAACTTTTTTTGGAAATCGAATATCCGAGATTCAAGAAGTAACTTCAAAATTCTGTTGGCGCCACGTATCAACATCAAGTAACCCAGCAGATATTCTGTCTCGTGGATGCACAGTATCTGAATTGTCAACATCCATTTGGTATTCTGGTCGAGCATTTTTACAGAATTCACCTGAAAGTTGGCCAGAGACGCAACTGACATCGCATAACAAAGACGTAAATTCAGCCATTCGCAAAACAGCTTTAAAGTGTCACACAATCGAAAACTCTATTTTGAGTTTTATAGATCGTACCAGTTCATACCACAAAATGCTACGTGTTATATGTTGGTTGCTTAGATTTCGTTATAAAAACAAAAGCAGTCTAATTTCAGTTAATTTAATTAAGCAATATAATAGAAAAACTCACAGTAAAATAAAAATGGCACCTATGAATGTAAAACCTGAACATGAACAATATTTACTGAATACTGTATATAATAATTTAAAAATGTTTAAATTATCACGCTTTAAGGTTGGGGACTATGTTCGCATTAGTAAATATAAACATATATTTAAAAAAGGTTATACACCGAACTGGACTACAGAAATATTTAAAATAAAAATGATACAGAACACCTACCCAATTACATTTTTACTTGAAGACTATCAAGGATATCCCATAAAAGGCGCATTTACAAGGAAGAAATACGTCGTACACGTTACCCTAATACATTTCTGGTGGAAAAAATTTTAAAAGAAAAAGGTGATAGAGCGTATGTTAAATGGTTTGGTTTTCCAAACCAACATAATTCTTGGATAAGTAAAAACGAAATATTGTAAGAAAATAAAATAAAAAAAAAGTTTTTTTCTAATAAATGTATTAATTTTATAAAACAAAAAACTCAAGCATTTTCATTTCATTTACAATTTACCATTCAGGATGTCAATTACATTAGCTTTAAGTAGAAAATCATCAATCCTAACGGCAAATTATTTCCCACCAATAGATCTAAAAGATGACTATGAATGTTCTCTAGTTGATTTTCATTCATATAACTCTATTCCTAATGAAGATTATGATAATAATTTATTTCATATAGGAGATAAAATAATTTAAATTCCTATTGGATCATACGAGTTACAAGATATTGTTGATTATATAGTTGGGCAGTATAAAGCAGAAAATTATAATAAATCTGTTCTCATTAAAGCTAATAATAATACTTTACAAATTGAAATAACTTCCTCCCACGATGCAATTTTATTTAATCAAAATCGATCAATTGGTAAACTGTTAGGTTTTAGTGAAGAAATTTTAAAGGCTGGTATGAAACATATATCAAATCAACCTGTAAATATTTTAAAAGGGAATGCCATACAAATTCAGTGTAACATCATAATAGGAGCATATATGAATAACTCTCCCGCACAAATACTACACGAGTTCGCATTAGACGTACGACCAGGGTATAAATTAGATATTGCTAATAACCTAATTTATTTACCAGTAAACGTCAAAGAGATAACATATCTCAAAATTTGGATTGTTGACCATGAAAATCGTGCAGTAAATTTCAGAGGCGAAGAAATAACACTTAGATTACATTAAAGACCCAGGGAAAAATGATCATCTATATATATAAAAATGAATTATGTATGTTTGTCGCTTTATAGACTCCGAAACTACTGAACCGATTTTCCTGAAATTTTTACAGTAACATCACGTGAGCCCTAAAAATAAAATAGGCTACTTATTTTTTCGATAGGGGCAGGGGAATTGGTACCCCCCATAGGATGCCAATGTTAATTATCGCACGATTTTCCTGAAATTTTTACAGTAACATCACGTGAGCCCTAAAAATAAAATAGGCTACTTATTTTTTCGATAGGGGCAGGGGAATCGGTACCCCCCATAGGATGCCAATATTAATTATCGCACGATTTTCCTGAAATTTTTACAGTAACATCACGTGAGCCCTAAAAATAAAATAGGCTACTTATTTTTTCGATAGGGGCAGGGGAATTGGTACCCCCCATAGGATGCCAATATTAATTATCGCACGATTTTCCTGAAATTTTTACAGTAACATCACGTGAGCCCTAAAAATAAAATAGGCTACTTATTTTTTCGATAGGGGCAGGGGAATTGGTACCCCCCATAGGATGCCAATATTAATTATCGCACGATTTTCCTGAAATTTTTACAGTAACATCACGTGAGCCCTAAAAATAAAATAGGCTACTTATTTTTTCGATAGGGGCAGGGGAATTGGTACCCCCCATAGGATGCCAATATTAATTATCGCATATCTTAAGAGCCGCTGCACGCATTTTGCTGAACTTTTTGTAGTAGGATCTTCTGAGCCCCGGAATTGAAATAAAATAGCAGCGGGGTTATAGGAATACCCCATAGGACGCCAATGTTTAACATCGCATATCTTAAGAACTGTAATAGTGAGAATGTTCAAACTTTCTAAAAGTCACTCTTATGGTATACTACACTTTTGAAAATAAAAATAAAGCGGGTAGGCGCAGGGGGGAAATACCTCCCATAGGATGCATACATTAAATATCGCTCAACTGAAGAACTATTAAAGGGAGAGTCTTCAAACGTGGTTAAAGCTACTATTATAGTAAACTATAAATTTCAATATAAAAATGTGCGGGGTCAGTGTAGCGAAGCGCACCGGGTTAAGCTAGTTTACAATAAAACTAAGCACATTAAAGTTAATAGAGGCATTCCTACTAATCATATTAAAGCTACAAGAGCATCATTAACAAAAGAAAATACAGCCTTTTTAAAATTGCTTAAGTTAAAAATAAAGAAAAATGTCTGATATACTCAATGTCATTGAAAAACCATATTCTGATGAATATATAATAAAAAAAGATTATCACAGCTATGTGCCCTATATTCATTCCTTTAAAAACAATGATGAAATTCGAATTACACTACAAAATCAAGACTTATATGTTCTTCCGTCTGAAAGCTACTTTTATATAGAAGGAAACATAAAAAACACTAAAGGTGAAGAAGTATCACAAAATACCACATTGCGGAATAATTGTGTTGCATACTTATTTGATGAAATACGGTATGAGATCAATGGTGTTGAAATTGATCGTACTCGATACTTGGGAATATCCAGTACAATTAAGAATTATGTCTCACTAAATGAATTTGAAAGCAATATGATGAGAAATGCAGGGTGGAATATTTCTGGAGACCTGTCAGTGCGAAAATTTAATTTTTATATTCCCCTTAAACTACTATTGGGATTTGCTGAGGATTTCAATAAAATAATTTTAAATAGTAAACATGAACTTATTCTTTTACGAAGTTCAAATGATGATAAGGCGTATTACTCTACAGATGCTAATGAAAAATTGAGTTTATCGATTAAAAACATAACATGCAGAATACCACATATTCACCTATCAGATACACGAAAAATACATATAATGAACATTATAAATGAGGGTGTTTCATTACCCATAGCATTTCGCAGTTGGCACTGTTATTTTAATCCAACATTTTCCGGAGGCAGAAACCCCAACTGGAATATTAAAATATCAGTGAATAGAGAAAGGCCAAGATTTCTTTTATCCGTATTAGAACACGATAATAAATATATACATTCAGATTTGAAAAATGTTAAAGTGCATTTAAATTCAGAATCTTATCCATATGATGATTTAAATTTGAAATTTGAGGAGAATCGATACGCTATTTTGTATGATATGTATGCTATGTTTCAACAAAATTACTATATGAGAGAAGCACAACCTCTTCTTTCATGTGAGAAATTTAAAAATATTCCAATTGCAGTAGTTGATGTTAGTTGTCAAAATGAAATTGTTAAAAATGAACCTATCGATGTGAAAATTGAGTTTGAGACAAGTAGTCCAGTACCAGAAAATACAAATGCTTATTGTTTAATCCTACACGATCGTATGATGGAGTACACACCTTTAACTGGAATTGTTCGAAAAGTTATATAATCTTTTTTTTAATACATTCTAAAACTTACTTTTCTTCTTCTTATTTAATTTATGTAACATAATAAAAAAAAACGTTTGTTTTTTTTTGTTAAATAAACTTTTGAGTTTTATTTACGTATGCATATATATATTTACATGTTGTTTGAGCATTGGTGTTATTGTTTTTCAATTGTAAATTATGTTTATGTTAAGAATTCTTCAAATTTACTTTACGCTTTAATTGTATTTAAAACACATAAAATATTTTGAATTGTCAATTTATATGGTACCTACACTGTAGCTTAATTTCCAATATTTTGTGTATTTATTGCCTACTTTTTTATATAGTTACAGTTTTAGAACACTTCTTGGGTATAAAATCAAAATCTAAATAAAAATTAAGTCAGTTTTTTTTTATAACGTTTGTCGAAAACAAGTCTTTGCTCATTTGTCTTGCTCCGTGTATTTGTCTTTTCGTGTAGTTTCAACAAGGAAACTACAAAGCTCATACATTTTTGGCGCCTAACGTGGGGCAAGAATTCGAAATTTGAAAAAAAAAAAATAATAAATAATTATTAAATGAAATAAAACTAACATTGGTTTTTTTAAAATTTTATGGTATTTTAAAAATCTTTAATACGTACAAAAAAGAATTAATACGTACATACAAATTTACATTCAAAAGAGGGCACATCTACCGGTGTTCTTTAATTGTTGTTGCCTACAAAAAATTAAATTTTTGTGTCGTTGCTAATTGATTCTCTCACTTACATAAACCATTGCAAAATCATTGTCGCTTCTTTCATCGTTTGAACTTTAAGAGAACTCAATCAACATTTTTCATAAACAACTCTTTGGTTTTACATCAGTCACCAAATTTAACAACAACAAAGAAACTGGTGATTAATAATCTCGTTGTACGTTAAACGAAAACTGTTATACGCATTAAAGAAATTGAAACGTAATAATTTCTTTTAACTATTATGGCTGATTTAGAAACTCTTACAAAACAACGGCAGTCATTAAAGGGAAACGTAACAAGAATTAAAAATTTAATTTCTCCCTCAATGTCTATAGCTGAATTAGAATGTCGTTTGTCTTTAGTTGAAGAATATTTTAAACAGATGTTGTCTATACAAACAAATATTGAAGAGCTTAATCCAAAAGAGCTGATGTGGAGGATTTGTGTATCAAAACAAAATCAAAAATTATAGAATTGTTGGGTGACAATTATAAACGACAAAATGACACTTCTTTTGCTATACCATTTACACAACATAGTAAGCTTCCAAGTCTTGATTTGCCAACATTTGATGGAAAGTATTCTGCATACAAAAATTTCTCTTTATCATTTAAACAATTTGTTGATGATGATACATCGTTATCTAAAATAGAAAAATTTAATAATCTTTTACACTGTTTATCGAGTCAAGCTTTAGATACAGTTCGGGCTTTTCAAATAAAATCTGAAAATGATGAAAAAGCATTAAAACGACTGCAAGAGCGTTATGACAATAATACTTTAATTTTTTTAGAGCCCATCCAGAATCTTTATGATCTACCAAATGTTAATAAATCATCAGGTGTGCATTTGCGTAGTTTAGTTGATAGTGCATCAGCAATATATGGTTCACTCAAATCATTAGGAAGTTCTGAAGACATAAGTAACGCTTTGATTATCCATTTAATAAGCCAAAAAACAGATACTGATACACAAACAAAGTGGAGAGAAAATTTAGATTATTCGAAACTTCCATCATGGGATCAGTTCTGTAAGTATTAAGAGCGAAGATGCCAGTTCTTTGAATCATCAGAAAATGTTCCTACGCATTCTGGACCAAATTCAAATCATCCAAAACGTCATTCACTACGCCAACAAAATTCTCGTTCGTCATTCTACACACAACAAAAATCGTGCTTACTTTGCAAATGCCAAGATCATTGGCTCAGCGGTTGTTCACAATTTAAAACAATGACTAGTGAAAAACGATTCGAAAAAGTCAAAGAATTAAATTTGTGTATAAATTGTCTATCAGAAGGTCACATGGTTTCTAAATGCCCATCCAAAAACAGATGTAAAGTTTGTAAAAAGTCTCATCATACGATGCTTCACCGAACAACAACAACACAAAATAACGATTCATCGCTGCCGGCTTGGGCCTCTCTACCTTCATCGTCTTCGTCGTCGTCAACAACCGTAAACGTTCATATGGAACAATCATCAGATGGAGTAATTTTAGCTACAGCTGTCATTCTTGTTCGTGATAATCTTGGTGAGTTAAAACTGTGTCGTGCTATTTTAGACTCATGTTCGCAAGTGAATCTCATTACGGAAAATTTTGCAAAAGTGTTAAATTTGCCTAAGAGAAAAACTTCAATTAATATAATTGGTGTCGGATCTTCATCAACAAAAATCAAATTTGAAACCAATACAGCAATTCGTTCTCGTTATAATAGCGAAGAATATTCAATAAATTTTTATATTACAAATCATGTTTCTGGGTATCAACCAAATATGGATCTAGATATACAAAATTGGAATTTGCCCTCTAAATTAAATTTGGCCGACGAACGGTTTAATGAATCTCAGCCAATCGACATGTTGATAGGTGCTGATGCCTTTTTTGAAAAAGATTAAACTTGGGTCTGATTTACCAATTTTACAAGAAACTTGTCTTGGCTACATAGTGTCAGAAAGCTATAAAACCTCAAAAAGTGTACCCAAATTTCAATCATACACTACAATTGCAAATAATATTGATGAGAAGCTCAACAAGCAGCTAGAACTTTTATGGGCTATGGAAAAAATATCATCTATATCAACAAACTATAATGCAGAACATCAAGCTTGCGAGTCAAATTTCATAAAAAATGTTGAAGTTTTAAGTGATGGACGTATTCAAGTCATGTTACCGTTTAAAGACGATCCTTCAGGACTACGGTCGTCATATACCTCAGCTTTGAAAAGATTTCAATCGTTAGAAAAGCGTTTGTCTCGCGATTCAAATGTAAAACAACAGTATACACAATTTATGAAGGAGTACGAGGATTGAGGGCATATGACCCAAATAAATCCATACTTCGATAAGCCACATTTTTACTTGACACACCAATACGTACTGAAACCATCTAGTGTTAGCACTAAATTACGCGTCAAAGACAGCGTCCTCAAAAACTTCATCAATGAAATCGTTAAATGATATTTTGTGTATTGGTCCCACTATTCAAGATGAATTGTATTTATTGCTCATTCGATTCAGACTTTTTAAATATGCTTTGACAGCTGACATCGCTAAAATGTATAGAATGGTGTTAGTAAATCCGTGTCATCGGCCATTTCAGAAAATCTTGTGGAGATATTATGAAGATCAACCCATTTCCACTTATTAACTGAACACCGTTACATATGGAATGTCTGCGTCACCATACTTAGCAATTCGTAGTTTGCAATTTATTGCTGATCAATATAAACATAAATATAAAATTGGCTCAGAAACAATAAAAACACAATTTTTCGTTGACGATTTGTTGACCGGAGCGAACGATATAGACACTCTTCGCCAAATCAAGGAAGAAACAACACTATTATTAAATCAAGGTGGGTTTGAATTAACAAAATTTAAATCTAACAATACTCTGTTACAATTAAAAGATAACCAATCTAAAAATATGAACATCAATGAGGAAGCTATCACAAGTGCACTTGGAATTACTTGGAATCCAATATCAAATCAGTTTCTTTTTTCTTTTAAACCTAAAAAATAATACATCGTCGTTACAAAACGTGCCATTTTATCATTGGTATCATCTATATTCGATCCAATGGGTTTAGTTCATCCTATTGTCATTCAACCAAGAGTTTTATTGCAAGATTTGTGGATTAACAAAGTCGATTGTGCCTCCGAAGTAAGCCAATCATCCAAAGAATCGTTTTCAAACTTCATATCTGACCTTAAAAATTTACATTTATTAAAAGTGCTACATGGTTTTTGCGACGCGTCAATACGAGCATATGGATGCTGCCTCTACGCTCGCTCCATAAATGAAAAAGGTCAAGTGTTTGTGCAGTTAATAACATCAAACTGTCGAGTTGGACCTACAAAAAAGAGAACGATTCCGCAACTAGAACTGTGCGCGGCGCATCTTCTTTCGAAACTGTGTTCCAAAATAGCACCTGTTTTCAAGAAATTTAATCCTGAAACATTCCTGTGGTCAGATTCAACCGTAGTTTTACAATGGCTTAAAAACACTCATCTACACTCATAACTTTTGTTGGAAATCGAATATCCGAGATTCAAGAAGTAACTTCAAAATTCTGTTGCCGCCACGTACCAACATCAAGTAACCCAGCAGATATTCTGTCTCGTGGATGCACAGTATCTGAATTGTCAACATCCATTTGGTATTCTGGTCCAGCATTTTTACACAATTCACCTGAAAGTTGGCCAGAGACGCAACTGACATCGCATAACAAAGACGTAAATTCAGCCATTCGCAAAACAGCTTTAAAGTGTCACACAATCGAAAACTCTATTTGAAGTTTTATAGATCGTACCAGTTCATACCACAAAATGCTACGTGTAATATGTTGGTTGCTTAGATTTCGTTATAAAAACAAAAGCAGTCTAATTTCAGCAGAAGAACTTACTCGTGCGTTACACTGTATTATTTGGATAATACAACAACACCACTTTTCTGAAGAGTTTAAAACATTAAACAGAGATCAACAAGTAAAAAACTCTCTTAAATCGCTTAGTCTTTACATACAAAATGTGGATGGGTTTCCACTGATTCGAGTGGGAGGACGTTTGCAGAACGCTGATATTCCTGAAAATCGTAAACATCCGTTTTTGTTACCGAAAGATTGTCATTTTGTTAAAACTTTAGTACATAATCTTCACATCAAAAACTATCATGCTGCTCCAAAAGCTCTTTTAGCTTTCATTCGACAAAATTTTTGGCTAATCGGTGCTAGAGCCATAGCTAGAGAGACGGTAGGTATATGTCCCAGCTGTATACGATACAGACCAAAACTGCAGCAAGTAATGGGTGAATTGCCACCTGAACGTGTAACTCCTGCAAGACCATTTGAAGGAT